>JARHVA010000569.1:4297500-4795000 GCA_037957365.1 Torreya grandis
GATGGTATTAAGTTTTTAAATTTGACTATTGAAATTCATAGTATATTTGGTGATCAAAGTTTAATTTTGTTGTTTTCTATCAATAATCTCATACTTGTTTATAGATTGATAGGTCCAAGCCTTTGTCATAGGAATCCAAGCCATTCCTAAGCCAAAAGGCTTGGTGTTTGAATTCAAATTCAAATAGTGTGATCATGTTAATAATGAAATTGTGTTATTAACCATGATAGTAACATGATCGCATTAGTTAATAACATGATCATGTTATATATTCATAACACCCAAAAACCCAAATTTGCTCTTGAGCTCAAATTTTATATATGTTCTTGAGATCCCTAATAGTGGTGTTCTTTCATGTGATACGAGAAAGGTCCCTAACATTGGATATTGAATTAAGGTTTCATGGTATCACATTAGACTTCAAAACTTTTATGAGCATTTTAATATGTTGACTTGACTAATTATAATTACTTGGTTTTAAGGTGTAACTCATCATACATTTTACAATATAACTGATTTTATCATGAGATGTCATAAAATGCATTTTTTAAACCTATGGTCAAAACATAGCCTTTGGAGTACCAATCTAGTTATGCATCTAAAGTAAATTGGGGCTATTTCGAGCCCCTTTAACCTAATTTCATAACAATAAAATTTGATTTGGGGGTTGATCAACTCAAATTTCATTAGCTCTATTGAATCAAAGAAACATTACTTATTTATATGCAAGTTCTACATGTATAGAATGTGGTTTTGAGCTCAATAAATTTGAAGTCATCAGCTAATGAATGTAAATGTCAACTAGTTCAATTGTGGAGGTAATTAGGGTCAAAATGAGCCACATGAACCTATTTTAAATTGTATATGATGTTATTTGGAGAGAAATTAACCCTAATGTCATGTCATATATAATTAACCAAAGAGTTTATTTATTTAATCGAGGAGACATTTGAGGCCAAATTGAACCCCTTCAAGGGCAAGATATGATTTGGGGTAAAAGTAAGTTTGATTCTATCATGAATTGATCCAATTAGTCAATTTATGTAATTAGGGGTATGATTTGGAAAAAATGATCCCCTAAACCAAATTTATGGCTTAATTGACCTTAATTTTATTAAAAATGCAAACATGAAGGTAATTATCACAAATACCTGAAAAAATAGCTTAAATTTTCTTCAATTACCTTAGTTATTGGACCCTATATATGATATCTTAAACCCTAAACCTTGTACCATTTAACTTAAACTCTAAACCTTGTACCATTTACTTTAAACACTAAACCATAATCCCTAAACCCTAAACCCTTTAAATTGTAGACCTTAAACCCTAAACCAATAAATTTAGCCCCAATTAACATCCTTAATATAGTAATAATTAGGTTCACAGGGATGAACTTGGTCAAAATCGTAGCACTCATTACCACAATTGACTTAATTGGCTCAATCTATGATGATGTGGGGGCTAATGGAGCCCAAAATCACATTTTTTACTTACATATCTAGGTTCAAGGAACTCAAATTTACCCCAATCACGTTCATAATTTTACCTTATATACTTTAAAACATATATCCTAATCCCTAATCCCTAAACTCTAAACCATAAATATAAACACTTTAAACCTTGAATAAATCATTTTATCCCAAATTGACATCATTTAGATTAAGAATTAAGTTCACAAGGCTCAATTTAGCCTAAATCACATGACTAATTACCTTATTTGACTAATGCACTCAATCTACATGATGGCATGGGGTATAATGACAACCCAAAAACACATTTTATAATCAGAAACAGGTCCAAGTGATTCAAATTATACTCAATTATCTTTGCAATTGACCTTGTGTACCCTAAACCATATATGCATTAAAACCTAAGCCCTAAATCATAAACCCTAAACACTATACCTTAAATTATAAATCACAAAATTTCCCTATTAACAATCAATTTAGTCCTAATTAACATCCTTTGTAGTAAGAAATAGGCTCACATGGCATAGAGTGATTAAACCTTATATACACCCTTAAACCTAAACCCTGTGCCCTAATCCCTAATCTATGAACCCAAAAACATAAATTGTAAACCTTGTGCCCTAATGGCCTAATCCCTAAACCCTAAACCCTATGCACTAATGTCTTAATCCCTAATCTATATATAAAGTATAATGTAATCATGTTATTAAATAATTTGATCTCATTATTAAATAACATGATCCAGTTATTATTAATATAGATAAACCTCACTTCTTGATGTCTATGTTTAACCCAAATAGAATAAGAATAGCGTGATCATGTTATTTCATAACGTGATCATGTTATGTAAAATAATCATATTATTGGATAACATGATCATGCTATTATTAATATAGATAAATATCACTTTTCAATGTCTCTTTTTAACCCAAATCAAGAATTCTATCCCCACAAACATTCTTTGTGGGACCTACAGGACTTGTGTACTTTTGACCACACCTTTGAAAAGTTGTCAATTATCCTTGATGAGTGATGGATCATGTTGGAGGAAGAGAAAGATGTTGAAGAACAAAACACCATTGGAATTAGAATATTTGAGAGAGAAACACAAGATATAAATGCAAAAACTTCATGGTAGATAAAGTACAAACCCTAATCCTAATGAACCAAATGCCATAGATAATGAGACAATTGACAATAATGAAATAAACAATGATGAAATTGACCATAATGAATTGACTAATGATGAAATTGACCATAATGAAATGAATATAATGAAATTGACAATAATGAATTAGATAATGTTGGAAGTTTACATTCAAAGTTTCAAGTTTTTTATTTTTTTTATGACGAGTATATGTATGATGCTTCACCCCAAATGAATGAATAAAATTTGATAGAAACAAATAATGATGAAATTAGAAATCAATAAAATTTCATGGAAGCATATAATAAATAAATAAATAATGAATAAAATTGCATCCCACCTCTAGACAATGAAAGTAATAATGATTTTGAAACACCCTCTCAACAAATTCCACCATTAAAAACACTTCCAAGAATTATGCATAGAAAAGACAAGTACTTAATTGAAGTCGATGAAAATATTTTAGAACCAATGCATAACAAAAATTTTGATCACCATTCAAGAAGATTGGCTCAACAAATTTGGGATAATCTATTTCATAACTTGGATTATGATAGTCAAAGATGTCAATTATTTGTTTCATTAATAAAATTGATTAAGATGAGACCTATAGTGTACACACTAGGACTAAGAACATATAAAATGGATGATGAAAACAATGAAATTATTGAAAATCTATATGATGCATATCATACTATAGGCTTAAAATCATGCACCCAAGATTGTAATGTTGCCTGACATATACTTACAACTTGTGCATTAAGTGGTCAAACAGGGAAAAAATAAATGCTTTCAAAAACAAGTTGAACACTTTATATAAATAGAAAAACATTAATGAAAGTAATTGAAAAAAATAAAAGACTTGATGAATCTAATACCAATGAGCTCTAAGCATTCTCTGGTAGACTTCCACAAAATTACAAGTCTATAGTTGATACTCTCAAAGAGTTACTTGCTCAATTTTGTAAAGACAATACAAGAGTTTCACCCAATGCAAGAGATGTAATGAAAAGAAGATTGGTTCTCATAATCATGAACAACATCTGAAACATTTCTTGGATATGACTCAAACACAATTGTAGTCAAAGTTTTTTTAAAAACATCCATAAATTTATATTTGTCAAAGATATTTTGAGAGTGTGGCATTGAATTTCCACCAAATTCAGCCAGAGAATTATTCCATCTATTTTTTGTAAAAGATCGGATGGACAATTATTTTATAATAAATCATGTTTAAATGGAAATTGTAGCATTTATGGTGGATTGCCAAAATTAAAAAATTGTATCCATGAGGAGAGTACAAGTGTAATTGGATAAAAATTAGTTAGTTTAAGTAAATATAAATCAATGACTTATCAATTAAAAGATGGAAAATAATATAAAAGGTGTGAGCTTGTTACAAAAAATATACCTCTTTGTGAATTTTTGGTCAAATTTAGGGAGAAAATTGTTTGAGTATGCAAGGCACACACACAGGGCTAGATTGTTGGATGAACATTTCAAGATAAGCAAGGATACATTCCCACTTGGTTTGATTTTTTCAGTAGTTAAATTTTTAAAAAAATACACATTCAAACCCCAAATGAAAGTTCAATCATAGTATTAAAACTCATCACAAGTTGCCATATTCGTGCATATAGAATTCATGCATGCACCTGATAGTACATAAAAGTAATAAACAATATTAAGGGAGTATCATTTCTATATCAGTGATGACTCATCACATTATTCAAAGTATGTACAAGGTTTTTTTCATAATTCTTATGAACATTTGAGTTAAAGGAACATTATTTTCAATCAACATTACATTTGGTCAAACCATTTCACATCATAATTCAAAATTGCACAGATGTTTTATTGGTTGAGTAAGATACACATACCACTAGTGCAGATCACATTTGGAGTTTCACCGAGGATGGCCATGGAAAAGGGGAGCATGATAGTGTTTGAATATGTTTACAAAGAGATATTGTAAGGGAGGAGTTGAAATTTGAAGAGGGTGTTGATTTTATAGATACAAAATCCATAGTTGAATAGTGTAATGAGAACATGTGTCATGGTGTTCAGCCAAATTATATTGTTTATAGACATTTATGGTTAATGAAAGAAGAACACTTGGAAAAGTATGAGGATTGTATGAGTCTAATGGGTTCAAGTGACCTCTACTCATTTCATATCTCAAATTCAAGTTCTTGGGTTGTTCATATGAGACACTTGGCATGTTTATATTCTACATGCATCGACTATATTTGGCATGAGTGTGAGTCACAAGAGTGGGTAGATGATTAGAGTTCCAAACCTCTGATTCTAATCAACACATATCAGGTTTTAAGAGCATTTCAACTTAAAAATATGACATCATCAGATGACTTTGACCATGTATCTTATCTAATATAGTCAGGTAGAATATTTTTCATTATGTACAATTTATTCTCATTATATATCTTCATATTGTCACTAAAAATGGTTTTATGTGATACAGGGCATGTTTTTTTTAGTTTTTACAGATGAGGATAATGAAGAGGGCATTGTTCCTACTTGTGTCAGTGTGTAGAGAGAAATAAAAAATTGACTTCCTAGTTATACATGGAGAAAACATTGACTATCCCACTCGATCAGTGGCAGTCATTGAAATTTAATTTTGATGATATCCTATAAAAAAATTAGATCAATGATTATTTGAAGAGTTTGAAATGCACAAGAAGATATTATACTATTCAAATTTGATTCTTGCAGCCAATATTCAATTACAAAACTATCATGGGAGGCCATTAAATATGATACTATAGAAAGTTTGAGAGTCAAACCATGAAGCTATTATTGATACTATCAAGGTTAGAGTAGATCCTAGTAGTTCATTGGATTGAAATGCATAGGTATGTTGATTTTTCAAATTTAGATGTAATCAATTTGACCAAATGTTTTTTATTTTCTAGGTAGTACACATGAATTTCATTTTTAATTACTTACTAACAATTTTTTGTAGATTAATGGTGCCAAATAAGCTTCCACCTTCGTGTGGTTATCATTATTAGTAGATAATTACATATTATTTAAGCTAAGAGAAGCTAAATTTTTAAGTACTTAGTGTTTTCACACTCTTAGATGGTAGTGAAAATGCACTTCCAGGTCAAAAATCATCAAAACTAGAATTTTGTAACCATAACTTGAACTTTGACAACATTTATTGTTAGTGATTCCATGCTCCTGAATGGTAGTGATAATATAGTTTTGGGTGGATTTAAATTTTGTAGTGGTATGATAACATGTAATTTTAATATCTAGATGTGATCAAAGTAATATATTCTAAAGTGGAGATCCTAGAGGTAGAAATGGTAGTTGAAGCTTAATAAGTTGCATGTTCAATACCAAAAGGTTGCATTTTCAGTTTCATCACTATAAATTTCCCAATGGATTACTCTTGAAGTTCCACTTGAGTGATTTAGGGTGAAATTATAGGGATCAAATAGGCAAGGGATGGATCTTACAATTCAAATAAACTATTTACATGTTTTATTTTATGCATGTTTGAATTTAGGCTAAAAGCTGCATTTTTCTTGTATTGGAAAGGGCATTCTTGAGGTCAGAATGGAGGGTGGTTTTATCCATTAGGATTGATGGGACATCAAGAACCTATTACTATACATTATCCACCATCCAAATATGTTTTTTGTGTCAATTTTTGGTCAAGAAACATCAAAATTAGATGTCTACAACCAACTTTAGACTTTGACAACATTTATTGTCAGTGTTTCTACGCTACTGAATGATACTAAAAATGCACTTCAGGGTGGCTTTGAACATTATGTAATTTTTATAACATGTAATTTTCTTAAAAAGACATGATTGAAGTGATATATTCTCAAGTGGAGGTCCTAAAAGTAGAAATGGTAGTTGGAGCTCAAGAAGTTACCTATTCAATGCCAAAAAGTTGCATTTTCAAACCCGTCACTACAACTTACCCAATGGATTGCTATTGAAGGTTCGACCTGAATTATCTAGGGTGAAATTAGAGGGATTAAATAGGTAGGTTAAAGATCTTATGGTTCACATAAATTACTTATAGTTTTCATTTTACATGTGTTTGAACTTAGGCTAAAAACTACATTTTTTTGTATTGGAAAGGGCATTCTTGAGGCCAAAATGGGTGGTGGGTTTATCAATTGATCCTAGTGGGAGGACAAAAAACTAGTCCTAGACATTATTATCCCCCTCGTATGTGTTATCAGTGTCATTTTTTGATCAGAAAGCATTGGAACCATAGTTTTACAACCACAACTTAAACTTTGATAATATTTATTGTCGGTGTTTTTGTACTCCTGAACGGACTAAAAATGCACTTCTTGGTGGATTTAAATGTTGTGGTAGTGTGATAACATGTAATTTTCCTTTAAAGATTTTATAAAAGTGATATATTATCAATTGGAGGTCTTGAAAGTAGAAATGGTAGTTGGAGCTCTAGAAATTGCCTATTCAATGCCAAAAAGTTGCATTTTTTAACCTATCACTACAACTTATACAATGAATTGCTCACTAAGTTTCCACCTAAGTGATATAGGGTGATATTATAAAGCTTAAATAGGAATTATAGGGATATTATGGTTAATGTAAATGACTTATAGGTTTTTTTTACTTGTGTTTGAACTTAGACTAAAAATTACATTTTTCTTGTATTGGGAAGGGCATTCTTGAGGCCAAAATGGGTGGAGGGTTTGTCGATCGAGCCTGATGAGAGGCCAAGAACCTAGTCCAATATGTTATCCTCCCCACTTGGATATTTTTTCAATGTCATTTTTTGGTTAGGAAGCATTGAAACTAGATTTCTGCAGCCACAACTTAAACTTTGACAATATTTGTTGTCAGTGTTTCTGCACTCCTGAATGGTACTAAAAATTCACTTCTGGGTGGATTTGAACATTATGGTGGTGTGATAACATGTAATTTTCCTATAAATATGTTATAAAATAGATATATTCTCAATTATAGGTCTTAAAATCATAAATGATAGTTGAAAATCAAGAAGCTTCCTATTCAATGCCAAAACATCATATTTTTTGCCCTGTCACTGCAACTTAGCTAACAGATTGCTCTAGAAGGTTCCACTTGATTTCACTAAGGTTTGATTAAATGGATTAAAGAGGTAGGTTAGGAATCTTATGTTTCGTGGAAATGACTTATAATTTCATTTTATGCATGTTTGAACTTAAGCTTAAAAATTGCATTTTTCTTGTATTGGGAAGAGCATTCTTGATGCCAAAATGAGTGGTGGGTCCTTTGATCAAACATAATAGGAAGCTAATAATATATTATTAGATGTTATTTTATACCCTATATGTCTTGGTAGTGTCATTTTTTAGTTAGGAATCATCAGAACTAGAGTTCTGTAATCACAACTTAAACTTTGACAATATTTGTTGTCAATGTTTTTGTGCTACTAAACAGTAGTGAAAATGCACTTTCAAGTGGATTTGAACATTGTGGTGGTTTGATAATGTGTAATTTTATTATATATACATAATCAAAGTGATACAATTTGATTTCTTGGAGGTAGAAATGGTAGTTAGAGCTCAAAACATTGTCTATTCAATGCCCAAAAGTTACTTTTTTGGACCTATCACTACAATTTATCCAACAAATTGATCTAAAAGGTTCCACCTAAGTGATCTAGGGTAAAATTATAGGGATTAAATAGGTAGGGTAAGGATCTGATGGTTCATATAAATGACTTACAAGTTTCATTTTATGTGTGTTTGAATTTAGGTTAAAAATTGCATTTTTCTTATATTGGGAAGGGCATTCTTGAGGCCAGAATGGGTGGTGGGTTTGTCGATCAGGGCTGATGGGAGGCCAATAACCTAGTCTTAAATTTTATCCCCCCCCTCCCCCCCTCGAATGTGTTTTTAGTGTTTATTTTTGGTTGGAAATCATTAGAACCAAATTTTTGCAACCATAACTTAAACTTTGACAATATTTATTGTCAGTGTTTTCGCACTCCTCTAACCCTTTTTTCACCCACTTTTGCATGAAAGTGTATTTCAAGTGTTCAAGGTGATTTGGAGGATAGAATATATTTTTGATGTTTTCAAATATCAATTATAGGAGGCCTAACATCCTTAAGGGACAGGCCTAGAAAGCAATAGAATGTCAGAAGTGAGGTGTTGAAGGTGTTAAATGAGTGAGGTGTTGAAGGGTCAAAAACTAGTCTCAAGAACATGCATTAGGCCTATTAGGCCAAATTTCCCTTGAAGGGAAAAATTGAAATAAAGTTTAAATGAGTTTGTATGCCTTTGAAAGTATATTTAGTGGTTTGAATGAAGGTTAGATAGGTGGATATAAGAGATAGAGGAAGTGTTCTTGAAAATATTAAATAAGAGGAAGGCATCTAGGCATAGCCAAGCCTAGGAAATTTATAATGAGAGAGTGTGAAGAGTGAATAATAAAAGGGATAGGTTGGAGGATATAAAATATTAATTAAGGAGAATCACCAAATACATGTATAATCTATGTTGACAATAGTCTTAGCTAAGTTCTCGACCTGCAAAAATTCTAAGTAAATTTTAAGTAAGTGTTTCACGAGTAAAACACCTCTAAAACTCAAACAATTGAACAATAAGGTCTAAAAATTTATGATTGGTTTGGGAATGGATATTATAAATTATTCAAAGTATCATTGGGTTGACAAGAGGTTTGAAATTGCAGATATAGAGAACTATTTTTATGTACACCTGTAAAAGACCATTTTTTAGAAAGTTGTACATAAGGTAAGATGAATTTTTGGTTGATTTGAGCTATATAAAATTGGTTAAGGGTTAGAACATGTTATAATTGATAAAATACTATTATAAATATAACTTTTAATAGATACGGACTCTATTTTGATAAATTGACCAATTGGAGTAAGAACTAGGTCTAGAGACCTAGAAACTTAAAAGGATAAAATTTGAGAATGAGAGCTCAATCTCTTAGAGACCTATAGTTGGTTGATTTCTCGTAAGTTTATACACCTACATAAATCCTTGAATTTTTATAAGACCTATCTAAAGTGTCCTAAAGAATCATTTTTCAAAGGAAGGAGAGTAGATCTAAGAGATTGGTGACTAGTTAAGAATAAACTTAATGAGTAATTGACTAGTTTAAAAGAAGATTGTTTGAGAGTGAATTTTGAATTGAGTTGATAACAAGAGTGGATAAGTGAGTTTAAAATTATTCATGATCTTAGAGATTATGAATATGACTTTCATAGCTTTCTTGAATATAAAAGAGAAAACTATGTATTATGTGGTATCAGGGGATGATAAAGGGTTTTGGTCAAAGATAGATCATTGTACCATGAGTGAATATTATATTTCAAGTCATTAAGGTTGTATTTTATCAGAATAGAGACATTATAGTCAAGGTCAGGCTGAAGTTCATCTTTCAATTTTAGCAAAGATAAAGTTATAAAGAGGAAGAAGTAGACCATATACATGGTCACCAAAAGGAGGTGAGTGCATAAGAGTTATTGATAGAGATTACTCGATAGGTGAGGGAAAATATAAAGGAACATGAATAATAGAAGGCATACAAGTAGTAGGCCTAGTTTCAAGAAAATCAAGTCAAAAATTCATTAGAGCTAGGTGAAGGTGAAAGATTAGGTAACTTACAGGTGTAGGTATCTGAGTTAGAAATTTGTAGGGATTTATGAATGATTTTATGTCTCTGCATTATACAAGTATGAACATGATTGGGTATGGGCCTTAAGTGAAATCAAATTATGTTAATGATCAATTGAAAATTTGTAAATGGGTGATGAAAAATGCAAAATAGATAAGAGTGTCATTAGTCATTTCCACTACACACAATCAAATAAAAACTTTAATTTAAAAAAATATGGGAGATCAGAGATTTATAGCATTGAAAAGAACAATTTTTTAATCCTCATTTTTATACAACATTAACTATGAGATCTGATAGATAATAGTTTAGAAGATTAAAAAAAACACTATATAATAACATTTTAAATTAAAATTAAACATAAATTAGATAGATTAACATAATTTAGATAAAAACTCCAAAAAAATCATATAGGCATATGTACAATGTCAATAATGCATAAATTACCATGATAGGCATACAAAAAATTACAACATCTCCCAACATAGTATTTAATGTTGGGTGAATGTCATATACACATATACAATGCCAAAAATATGTACATTACCATATATGCATGAAAAAAATCACATCTCATGTAATACATCCTAATCATCAAATAACCTCCCTCACTTTGCCTTCCTCAAATAAAACTCTCCCTGGGATGCCCTGTTGGTAGATGGAGATCCCTCTAATGTCTTGGATTACTCCAAGGTCCAACTGCAAGTCCTACACTCATAGCTCACTTGTAATTTAACCTATTCAAATACAAGTATTATTAAAAAAAATTAACATAAAATATATTTAATCAATTATTAAGAAATTATGTTTAAACTAGAATAAAAAAATTATTTAAACATGCATTTATTGCAATCTCACAGTCTTGCTCAATCTATTTTTGATGCTCAAATGAGTCAGTGGTAGGCTTAATTATTTGAATAGGCATCTGAAATAAGGAAGAAATACGAGAAGTTGCCCTAATAATTATTTGACTAGGACTATCATATATCATTGGATAACCTTGCATACACAATACATTCACATAAGTTATATTTGCCCCAAGTATGTAGTAAAATTATTAAAAGAAGTCTTTTTTTACAATTCAAAATTACAAGTTAATATATACCTCTCTTACCACCTATGTAAATGACATTGTAGCAGAAATGCCTATGTATGTCTTGGAACGTAGTGATGGAGTGTTTACTTGAGCCATCAATTGAATGTAAACAAGGTCTCACTTACTTTTCTATAAAGTATCAAAGATATATATGGCAATTTTTATCCTTTATTAAATCAAGAGTGTATTTAATAGTATTGTACTTGAATTTTGAGATCCTTGATAGATAAATTTAACTTAAACTTACAAGGAAAATATACATAGACTAAATGTACATAAAGCATAATGTCAACTCAAAATTTTACCTCTCTATAAGTAAAAGGTGTTGTAATACTAGAGATAGATGAAGTAGTAGATGGGCCAATAGATGGATCCAAAAATGTAAATAATGGTTGCATCAAATCAAATGTTGCAAATGTTGACTGTGACGATGAAGGCACCATCACCTGTTGAGAATAAAAAATGACATATATATTATTCAATTTCTATGTAAATTAATTGTTAACTAAATTAAATTCAAAAATATAACTTAAATTTAACATGACATTTATATAAAATATACTTGCATCTGTTAGTGGTTGATGTCTATACACTAAATTTGTATGTCAAAAAATCATCACTCATAAGCATATAATCCAAGCCCTCTATACCACGCCTTCTATACCACCAGCGCCATCATCATTAGAAGGTCTGGTGCATATAGTTCCATAATATATGCAAGGATGGGGTTGAGTATGCACACTAGGTGGTGTATCTTTAACATCGATATGTGAGAGCCTAATTGTATGTTGAAAAAGTGTATCAGTCAGTGAACGAAGTGCATGTAGAGTTTCAATCTCCATGACTTGATAAACTATAGAGGGGTTCTCAGGTTCAAATGAATTTTAGATACAGATCCTTGTAGGCTAATGGAGTGTACAATGTGCACCTGGTCGATCTTGTGTAGATCCTCTCCCTTAGCTCTGAAACTCATTATAATCAAAATAGTTTAGAATCTCATTTAATACAAACTCACAGTAGAGTTTCCTCAAAAAATATAATGGTACATCATGGTCATTACACGGTGGATAATCAAACACCATCCACCATCGATCCCAAAAATTGGTTGTGATTAAATTATATTGATGGAAATAGATTGGGAAATGTTTAGAAATTACTACAAATGGTGCATTGGTGGTTGGTTCAATGAATAAGGTGCAAATGGAGGCTTTTTTATATCTCTTTATTCTTGACCTCATGTGCTAATAATTTTTAAGCATAATAAGCCCTACAACTATCTCAATATGAAGACCATCTATCAATTTAACTCATTATAGAGTCAGTTTGACCTAATAATGTCTCTAGGGAATTGGCTAGATAGGTACAATGGGTGTTAGTGAAAGTGTGATCCCTTATTCTCCCAATTAACTCTTCAATTTCAATTTTATTTTTGACAATGTGGTCAACTAGATACTCTTGACTACCTAGGGGATTTTTTGGAATTGTAGGAGGGTTAGGAGGAAGGTTACGTTTAGGTACAAGAGGGTTAAGTGGAGGGTTAGGAGGGTTAGGCAGAGGAATAAGAGAGTTAGCAAGATGGGTTGTTCAAAACAAATAAATTACCAATTAAATAATGAAAATATCAAAAATATACTAAAAATTAAGGTTAACAAGTGTAGATTTTTAGTACTTACCTCTTCTACATGGCGGCATCATCAATTAGTAGCTTCCTGGGATGAATAGTGGCAAGGTTTAGCCTCACTAAGGCAAAATGTGTTCACAAAGTAAAGGAGAGTGGGGAAAGAAAGAAATCTCAATAGCAAAATGAGGAAATTTTGCATTCAAGTTCAATTTTTATTATTTTAATGACACAGGGAATGCAATCACATTATTTTTTTATTTAACATGATCATGTTATGGAAAATTTCCATGGAATTATCCCCCAACTTTGTGTACATACCTTGGGGTAAAACTAAAAATTTGAGAGCTAAGGGACAAGTAGGATTCAAGAAGAATCATCATACCGGTGATCATATTTTCACTTTGACCTCTATTATTGATGAGGCTAAGGCTAAAATGCATAAAGTTTATTATTGTTTTATATACTTTTGTAGAGCATTTGACACTTTCCTCAACATTTGCTCATTGATATACTTAGGGCTTTGGGTCATCCTACAATAGGGAATCATTAGTTATGACACTCTACAATTCCATTATTGATAAAGTGCATGTAAGTGTTGGTGAGCCAAATGGTATATAAAGCACCATTGGGGTCAAGCAAGTATGTCCACTCTACCCAAAAAAAAATTATATACATAGATGAACTTGATGAAATCATATCAATTTGTCTAGGCATAAATGATTATTTGTTATATAAAGTTTATATAATTGTTATTATTCTATTTGCATATGACATAATTTTGATATCCCATTCAAAGGAATGTCTCCAAAGAAAACTATATATCTTATCATCGTTTATGATATGCATGGTCTTAATGTAAATGTTGATAAAACCAAAGATATAATTTTTAACTCTTCAAAGAGTAATGACAAACAAATTTTTGTTACATAAAAATGACAAAGAGTTGAGATGGTCTCTTCATATGTATATCTAGGGGTCCCTTTTTTTAGGCTACACTTCATTTTGTCACCAAGTAAAGGATATGTTTCCCTACCTAATATTGAGAAACAATACTTTTGACTTCAATTCCAAGATATCCACATAAATATTCACCTCTTCCTCTCACTTTTTATGCGTACTCTTCTATATGGAGATGAAACATAGGGGCCTTACCTTAGGAAATATGATTGAAGCTTAAATAAAAGAGTGCTTACTTATACATTATTTAAAAATCTCCATGATAAAGGATAAAGTCCCTAAATACATCATTTGCATTGAATTTGGTGTAACCCCACTCATTATTGAATGTGATCTTGTTATCCCCAAAAATTTACTTTGGAAAAATTGCCTAGTTTTGGTACCAACATGAAGACTTCATTTTTAAGTCTAAATTTATCTAAAAAATCATCTTTCAATAATTATCCACTTTTCCATAAAAATTAAAATGTAATTTTCATGCCTTGCATGCCTAGAATATTGGGTCAACATGACCTTATGGGTGTGCCAAATGTGAAAGCATGATTAAGTTGTGTCTTAGCACATTTTTGCACCTAACACACCCAAAAGGATGAGCCAACCCAACCCTCTAGGTACGCTATATGTGAAAACTCACCCATGTCGGAATTGAATGTGATTTCATGTTTGGCACACCCAAGAGGCTAAGTCGACCGACATGTGAGGGTGTGGAAGATGTGTAAGACAAAATCATATGTGAAAGAGTCGGTGGGTACTACATATTGATCCAAAGAGGAAAATTTCTATATATAAGGGTGAGGTGTTCTCAAAAGGCAAAAAAAACTTGTGAAATGACAATTCTCTCACCCCATGTACCTATATTACACATAATATCCACCCTTTTTTCCATTTACGTTTGGAAAAGAGTGGGTCATCCAAATCATAGTCAAAATCTTCATTTTTCTATGAACTTCTCATTCGTACCCCTTTTAATAGATTTTGAGGGTGTTTAGGGAATTTTCCAAGATCATGGAAGATTGATGTACCTTAGGTACACCAAAGTTTTGCTTCTCTCCTACAAGCTCCTAAAAGGGTATTAGATGGTAAATTTTACTTTTTCATTACCATTACCATGTTAGGACTTGTTCCAAAGTCTTAGTAAAAGTTTTGGTTAATGTGTTTGTAATAAATTATAGGGGCATGCCTATTATATAAGACACCCCCTTTATATTATTTTTAAGTTATATTATATTAAATTTGTAATGTTGTTTTATGGGTAAACAATCCTATATAGAGTTAGGATTTTAAATATTATCTAATTGGTTGTTTTATCGGTATCTTAATAAAGTTATAAATATGTCTTATCTTAGACATTTGGGGTTAATGGATTATAGGAACCCCTATGTACTTGAATATTTTAAATTAAAAAAATACTTGTGATCTACTTATTGTAAACACAAGATTACCCTACAGTAAATTTCATTTGGTATTTTTACTTGAATGTTGTCAGTGGTATCGAAGCTAAAATCCAGTTATGTTGGTGAAAATTTTTGGTGAAAGAGAGCATGGTAAAACATGGTGAAAGAGGATATTCATGTGAAATTTATCATATAATAAAATTTGAAAAAGGTGAATAAGGACAACCTTATGAAGAACAATTATAGGTATGCAAGTTTAAAATCTACTTCTTTTTCCATGAACAAAACATTGAAAATCATTGATTAATTCCATTTCTAAATATATTTATTTAAATGTATAGGGATTTAAAATAATTATAAAAAAGGATTGAAAACTTAGGATGTATGGCTATTTGGCTTGAAAATTAATGAAAATCAGTTATACTCTATTTAAATGCATTCAAAACCCTATAGAACCCTATTGATCACTTCCAACACCTGAATCTCTATCTAAAAGACCAAATCAAATAATTATATGATTTTTTTCAAGGTAAAAAACTTTTGTTCAAATCATGGTATAACCTCCTAGATTTGTCTAGTAGATCCATGGTGTTTTGACATTGTTTTTAAAGCTTTTACATGCTTGAAATCCCATCTAGATTGACCTGCAAGCGTTTAGAAACCCTTTTTTGAATTATACATTATAAAAATATACTTATACTACCTCCTCAACCTGTAATGGCATCCCTTGGTCATAAACCAAACTTGTATATTTTTTGTTTCTTCTAATAAGCCAAAACCTATAAAAACATTCAATTATAGGCCTTGTATGACCTTTAATTTCTATGTGAGGGTTGTACATATTTTTTAAGACTTTGGATCATATATGAGTGAAATGGCATCCCTGGTATGAGCATGGTGTGAGAGGAGATGAACAGTAATATTTTTTATTTATTCAAAGATTGATATAGTTAGACAATATTAGGGTTTCTGGAACCCACATAAAATCAAATGAGCAGCCCCTTTACCAAAACTTTTTCATTGGTGAAGGATTATTACATGGAAAAGTAATTTGTTTTATTTTCCCACATAGAAAAATTAGGTTTAAATATAAAATATTATATTTATATATTGTAAATGTTTGCAGAGTACTCAATAGTGTTACTTTTGTAAGACCCTTGGAAGTTGGAGAAGTTCAGGGTTCAAATCCTCAAGAACACTTTTTTGGTCAAATTTATTTTTTATCAAAATATATTGGTATATGCTTTTATTTTTGGGAATATTTCTTTTAAAAATATATTTGATACATTATTTTCTAAATTGTCGTAAAATGAATAAGTTGGTAAAAGAGTGACAAATATGAAATTTTGGTCAAATAAAGATGTATTTTTGGTGAAATAAGTGTGTGATTTGATTTTTTGGTTTGGTTAAGTGCAAAACCCATAAAAAAATATTTCATATGCTCTTCATGGAGGTTAGGTGATAAACTTCGTAGAATCATTTTTTATGCCAAGTATTAGTTTCCATTTTTAGGTTAAAATTTTCTAAACTCTACATCATAGATTTAACACTGTCATATCTTGATATATATTATCCTACACTAAATGTTTTGCATTTATTTTCATTTTAAAATACCAAAAAATCAACATTTACTTTCAGATACTCATCATTTAATAATTTATAATTATAATGATTGACAACACTTAATGGAAGCATCATTAGTATTCAATGCATTATGGTATGTTTTGAAGGATTAACATCCTATGTTATCCACTACACAAGATAAATTTATTGTTTTTAATATGCATGATTCTAAAGATTTAACTTTAATTAAATTTTATTTCACTAGAGATACTTAAATTCATATTTAAAACTCTCCCCATATTTATACTACATGGAATACTTTGTTTGATTTGTATGATAAAAACCCAAACATAAAAATATAGACATACATATGTAGTTGTTTACTTTGTCATTAGAGGAAGATGGGGATATGAGAGAGTACATGTCTAAGTTGAAGAACATTTTTATTGAATATATTAAGGCTAGGTTTGATAAAATTGATAATGATCTCATTGTAATTGTTACATTGAAAGGGTTGTCTGGGTACTATAGAAACTTTGTCTAAGAAATGTTTCATGTCTCTGATAAGATCATAGGCATAACTTTTGATAAAATAATTTAATTATTTATTAAACATGACCTATCTCTACCCAATAAATTCAAGAAAATAGAGGAAGCCCATGTTACAAAATCCAAACCTAGTTATTCATCTTCTAGTTAAGACAACTATAAAAGGCAAAGTTATAGAGGTGGTATAGGTTATAGAGGAGGAAGATTTCAAAACAAAGGTAAAGGATATCATCATAACAAATTTTATAGTTAGTAATATATTCATTCTCATTCTAATGAGATAAGTGATAGAGGACATGGTCACAATACACATAGAGGTAGAGGCAGAGGTAGATCAGACATTTAATGCCATAGATGTAGAAATTTTGGTCACATTGCTTCACAATGTAGGATTCCTTTTGAGAAAATTTAAAGGCCACAAATGACAAAATCTAACTTTACTCAATATGCATAATATGAATATGATAAATCAAGAAATGTTGCTCATGAACACACATTCACAACTTTAGGGAACATTTCTTGTATTGAATATGAGGCTAGATATGAGTTTAAAGATGTTTGGGTTTTAGCTATAGGTGAAACCAAGCACATGACATTTATATGGGTCTTATTTTAAATTTTAAAGAAGCAAGATTTCACTCTAGTCTCCTTAATAGATAAATCTATGCATCCACAAAGACATAGATCTATTTGAATTCTTCTTCCTAATGGTTCTATCAAATATTTGAATAATGTTTGGTATGTTCCCATATTGTAAAACCATCTTCTTTCCTTGGTAAATATTTGTAATAAGGGTTATCAAATTATGCATTTAGATTAAATATATTAAATAAGGATACAAAAAAATGTACACAGGTTATGAGGATGGGAACTTAGTTCATTTTAATTGTAAATTAATTCCTCCTACAATGGAAATTGCAATAATAGTTGAAATAGGTACAATGTCTATGCAACATTTGTGGCATCTACATTATGGACATTTAAATGTTCACTCTTTGGGGGATTTACAAAGACATAAGATGGTGAATGGTTTTACCACTTTTTTCAAAGATGGATGATCTAAAACTTAGAAGTTTTTATTGACAGATAATTTAATAACACAAAAATAACATAGTAACAATGAATTCTCTCAGAAGAGATGTTTTATTGCTCAAGATCGTAAAACAACTATATGTTTATCTTTGGGAAGAGATGTTTGATTTCTATTTTGGGTTACATCTTCATTTATACACATTTTTAAAGTAGGAAGAGGATGTGTAAGGTCACCAATCTTGAGGGAGATTAAGTGGTTCAACTTCCATGATTTAAAACAATACAGAATTCGAGGAATTACTATTTTTAGAAACTTATTATTTTAAGACTACACTACTAAAATTAAAATTTGGGGCATTTCCATTGGTTTTTTGAGGGTCAAAAACCATTGAGAAAAGATCCATTCCATCTCACCATTTTCTCCTCATTCTTAGCTTTCCAATGGTTTAAATGGTGGGTCAATTGGAGCTACAGTGCAAAAGTTATGGCTCCCAGAAGTTCCATCATCAATTGGGGTAGAACTGTTACCCGAATTATTGCCTAAATTGTTGTCCAGATCATTCCTCCCTCCTTGAGAAGAAATGTTCCCCATTGCATCAATATTCCTCATTAGGTGTGGTATTTGTGTCTTAATTTGATTCTTTATGAGCCACTCACCTTGGTGGCTAAGCTGGCCCCTTTTGACCACCCAATAAAGTGAAATAGAGTGTCCTCTTGTTGTCTTCATCCAAGTGTCCACAATTTGATCCTCCTCCACTAGAGCAAAACTCTATGGATCAAGCTCATCAATGTCTAGTTGTTCTGTTATGATTGAAGTGTCCAACATAGGTGGATGATATGGTTTGAGGAGCTCCACGTTGAATATTGGATGTAGCACAAGGTAGGCTGGTAGGTTCAACTCAAAAGCATTTTCTCAAACTTTTCTGGTGATGGTGTAGGGACCATATCACAGAGGCTAAATTTTTTTGTGTGGGCCTACAAGTTATTCCTTCTAAAGCTGTAACCAAACCTTATCATCCATATTAAAATGGTGTGCAATCCTATGTTTGTCATGGCGTTGCTTATACTTCTGATTCATCTTATCCAAGATGTCATGAACTTGTTGCTGGATGTGTTGCATTTGTTGAATGATCTTTGTTTCTTTTTCTGCCTCAGATCTTCCATGAGGTGTGTATTCAATGGTGTATAATGGAATGGCTATATTAATTGGTGCCATGGGTTGGAACCTGAAGCATACTTGGAATGGACTGTGCTTGGTTGAGTTATGCAAGGCCCGATTGTATTTATGTTGTATGAAAAGAAGCCCTTCATCCCATGTGCATGGATGTTTGGAGTGATACATCTGAATCATGTGAACAATCAACCAGTTCACCACCTTTACCTAACCATCAGTATATGGATGGAAGGCTATGGACTTCATCATCTTGGTATCCATCATCTTCCATAGAGTGGACCAGAAGATGCTCAGGAACCTGCTATCTCGATCTGAGACAATGGACTTGGGGAGACCAAAATGGACCCATACGTGACTAAACTATAGTTGAGTAGTTTCTTTAGCAGATATATATTTTAATAATCAATCATGATAGCCATTTTTGAAAAATGATCAACTACAACAAAAATATAGTCCTTGCCATGTTTTAAAGTGGGCAAACCTAAGAGAAAATCCATTGAGATAGATTCCTAAGGCCTGGTTGGTTCTGGCAATGCTATGTACAATCCTTATTTCTTATTTGTTAGCTTGTCTATCACAAATGGGGTGCAAGATTTGAGATACCTTTCCACATCCTTTTGCATATGGAGCTAGTAGAGGTGTTTTTGAACAACTACCAATGTCTTTTCTACACCAAAGTGTCTAGTTGTCCTACTGAAATGTGCTTCCCATATCATCTTCTATTGCTCTGCAGATGGAACACAGGTGTGACCCATATGACAGAGGACATTATCTTCCAAATATAAATAAAAAACATGTTTACCTTTTTAAATCACCTAATATATATCAACAAAGGCAAGATCTACTTCATACAAATCACCCCAAGTGGCAGTCTCATGCCCGCATAGGTCAAGAACTATTGTGAGTGCAGTAATTGGTTGGTAGCTTAGACAATCTATGGATGTATTTGAGCTCCCCTTTTTTTAATTATCAGATGGAATTTTTGTAGATATGTGGCCCAATTTTTGTTCCTCTCATTTCATAGTTTTCTCTATGTCTGGATGAATTCCAATGGTCTGTGGTTAGTGTGGATGACCGTCTCTTTCCCCAAGATGTAGTGTTTCCATTATTTGCAAGCTTGCATAATGGCATAGAGATCTTTATCATATGTCAGATATTTCTTGAATTTATCAATGAAAGATTCACTATGATATGCAATAGGATGGCCATGTTGCATGATGACAGCTCCCATGGCATAGTCAAATACATCTGTCATTAACTCAAAAGGTTGATGCAAATCTGGCAACGTAAGAACAAGGGATGAGTAAAGTTTGTTCTTTAAATTCTCAAATTTCCTTTGTTATATTTCACCCCATTTAAATGTAGCTTTAGCTCCTCATTTAGTCACTTGGGTTAGTGACCAAGTAACATGTGAAAATCCAAGAACAAACCTGTGATATAAATTTACAAGACCTAAGAAGCTACGAAGTTCTATGAGGGTCCTTAGTGTAGGCCATTCTTGGATAACCCAAATCTTTTTTAGATCAACATGGACCCCTTCCTCATTCACAACATACCCAAGGTACTAAATTATTTTCATCCCAAATGTACATTTGTCAAGATTTGCATATAACTTGTGCTCTTGAAGAGTTTGAAGTACCTACAAACATGTTGTAGATGTTCCTCCCATGTTCTGTTGTAGATGAATATGTCATCTAGGTAGAAAACCATGAATGAGTTGGTGAAGGGTCACAAGATGTCATCGATCATCCTCATGAAGGTTACAGGTGTGTTAGTTAAGCTAAAAGGCATAACTAACCATTCGAAGAGCCCCTCTTTAGATTTGAATGCAGTCTTCTAGACATTGGTAGGATCGATGGGAATTTGGTGATAGCCAGATGTGAGATCAATTTGGTGAATAACATTGCACCATAGATTTGGTCCAGTAGGTCATCAATCCTAGGGAGGGCATAGTGATTCTCTACAGTGATTTTATTTAGGGCTTGATAGTCAATGCAAAGCCTCCATGTTCCATCTTTCTTTGGTGCCAAGATACATGGGCTACCACAGGGTGAAGAGCTTGGCTTGATGTGACCCTTTTGGATCAATTCTTGAATCTATCTTTTTATCTCATCATTCTCCAAAATTGATCTGTGATACACAGGACTATTAGGTAAAGGTGATCCTAAGATCAAATCGATAGAATGTTTTACCTAGCAATGCAATGGAACTCGTATGGGTGACATGAATAAGCTATCATATTCTCCTATGATTTTTCCCATTTGCTTCTGTTGTTGTGTTGATTATGTAGTCAGGACTGCAACATCAGCCTTCTTAGATTTTTTTAGTTTGACCATCATGAGAATGAATTACTTTGTCTTCTTCACCAATATCTTATATTGCTTGTCACTAATCATGGAGATAGATGTGGGAAGTAGTACCTTTGGTACCCTATAGAACCACATTCCAAGAGTGAGGGTGATTCTTTGGGTTCATGATTCATAGATTCCATGTTGATCATAGATGAATGGCTAACCAAGGAGTACATCACAAACATCTAGATTGACCACATCACATAAGACTTCATCTTGGAAAGGTTTTATAGCGTATGAAAGAAGACACTAATGGGTGACACAGAGTTCTCTCCTTGGGCTCAACCATCCAATGTTGTATGGCTTTGGGTGAGGCTTCATGGATAGATTTAGACTTTTCACAACTTTAACAGAGATTAAACTCTTTTGACTCCCACTATCAAGAATGAAATGTAGAGGCTTACCTTTTACCCATAATTTGGAGTGAAATAATCTTTCCTTATCATTTGGCCTTTCCTCATTGCTCTATGATGAAGTGATGATGGTATCAGGCTCAACATCTACAATATCTTATTCATCCTCTTCAACTATAGATTATGTATAAGATAGAGTAGAAGATGTCAAGTATTATGACTCAAAAAGTAGTGACTTGATGGCTTGACATTTTTCTTTGGAGTGAGTTCCAGTTTTGTGGTAATCACACCATTTTCCAGCCTTCACCTTCTAGGGTTTCTTATCTTGAAACTCCTTTTGCTTCCAATTTTGGCCTCATGTTTGACCTTCCTTGTCACTTTTCCATTTTGAAGGCTGACTCTTTATATTCTTTCTTCCATGCTTCTGCTCAATCTTCACTATGAACTTGTATGCCTCACCAAGGGTTTATAAATTGAAGAGTTCCATTTCCCCTCGTATGTACCATTATAGTCCACCATGATATTTGAGAGTCTTATGTTTCTCACTTTCTTGGAGGCCCAATCTTGCAAATAGAGAATGAAAAATGTCTATGTAATCTTGAACAGATTGGTCCTTACCTTGGTGAAGTTGTTGCCACTATATGTATAAATCATCATATGCTTTATTGGGATAGTATTATTCCTTTACCGCTTCCATGAAATCATCCCAAGTAGGTTCCACCTCAAGGCCAATGTCATCTATATTGAACCTCTTTTTGTACACTTCCCACCAATTTTTCAAGATCAATGATGCTTTCAAAAGAGCCAAAGTGATCTTTTCTCTATCAGTGAATTTATTTATAGAGAAGTAAGAAGACAATTGTTCCAACCAATTTTCTACTACATCAGCATTGATCTTGCCTTCAAATGTCATGATATCAAAATTCACCTGAACCTTAAAGGGTGTTGGGGTACTGAAAGGATGTTCCATGGATGAGGAGCCAAGAAGTGCAGATGAGGAGCCAAAATTTCCCATCGAGAGTTGTTAGAGAATTTAGGCAAATTTTTGTAGCATATATGCTTATTTCCATTGGAGGGCTTCATTCACCATTTCATTGAAAGGATCAGATGTCTCAGTGTCATTTACCATTAGAATTTTTTTGGAGTGAATAAGTGGATAGTTTGGAAGCTCTATTGTTTTCCACCCTAGCTTTTTGTAGCCTAACCTCTTCCTCGAGATCATACACTCTCAAGACAAACCGCTTTGATACCACTAATCCAAAACTTAGAAGTTTTGATTGACATATATTTCAAGAACATAAAAATAACATAGTAATAATGAATTCTCTAACAATAGATGTTTTATTACTCAAGATCGCAATACAACTATATGTTTATCTATGGGAAGAGATGTTTGATTTCCATTTTGGGTTACATCTTAATTTATACACATTTTGAAATCAAGAGGAGGATGTGAAAGGTCAAAAATATTGAGGGAGATTGATTAGTTTGACTTCCATGATTTAAAACAATATAGAATTCAAGGAATTACTATTTTTAGAAACTTACTATTTTTAGACTGCACTACTAAAATTGAAATTTAGGGAACTTTCATTGGGTTTTTATGGGTTAAAACCATTAATAAAATATCTATACCATCACACCATGTTCTTCTCATTCTTATCTTTCCAACAGTTCAAATGGTGAGTCAATTGGAGCTACGGTGCAAAAGTTATGGCTTTCAAAAGTTTTGTCATCAATTGGGGTAGAACCGTCACCCGAATTGTCACCTAAATTGTTGCCCAGATCATTCCTCCCTTCTTGAGAAGAAATGGTCCCCATTACATCAATATTCCTCATTATTTTTGGTAGTTGTGTCTTAATTTGATTCTCTATGAGCCACTCACTTTGGTGGCTAAACTGGCCCCTTTTGACCACCTGATAAAGTGGAATAGAGCGTCCTCTTATTGTCTTCATCCAAGTGTCCACAATCTGATCCTCCTCCACTGGAGAAAAACTCTGAGGATCAAGCTCATCATTGTCTAGTTGTTTTTCTACAACTAAAGTGTCCAACAGAGGTGGATCATATGGTTTGAGGAGCTCCACATTGAATATTATATGCAAACCATGGTAGGCTAGTAGGTTCAACTCAAAAGCATTTTATCCAACTTTTCTAGTGATGGTGTAGGGACCATATCACAGAGGCCAAATTTTTTTGTGTGGGCCTGCAAGTCATTCCTTTTGAATCCACAACCAAACCTTATCACCCATAACAAAATGGTGTGTAATCCTATGTTTGTCATGGTGTTGCTTATACTTTTGATTCATCTTCTCCAAGATGTCATGAACTTGTTGTTGGATGTGTTGCATTTATTGAATGAACTTTGTTGCTTTTGATACCTCAGATCTTCCATGAGGTGTGTACTCCATGATGGAGAATGGAATGGCTATATCAATTGGTGCCATGGGTTGAAACCCAAAGCATACTTGGAATAGATTGTGCTTGGTCAAGTTGTGCAAGGCTCAATTGTATCCATGTTGTATGAAAAGAAGACCCTCATCCCATGTGCATGGATATTTGGAGTGATACATTTAAATCATGTGAACAATCAAGTGGTTTATCAACTCTGTCTTACCATCAGTCTATGGATGGAAGGCTATGGACTTCATCATCTTGGTATCCATCATCTTCCATAGAGTGGACCAGAAGATGCTCAAGAACCTGTTGTTTCGATCTGAGACAATGGACTTGGAGAGATCAAAATGGAGCCATACATGACTAAAATATAGTTGAGTAGTTTCTTTAGTAGATATATTTTTATTACAAGTAATCATGATAGCCATTTTTTTAAAATGATCAACTACAACAAAAATATAGTCCTTGCCATGTTTTAAAGTGGGCAAACTTGAGAGAAAATCCATTGAGATAGATTCTTAAGGCTTGGTTGGTTTTGGTAATGGTGTGTGCAATCCTTGCTTCTTATTTGATGGCTTGGCTATCCCACATGGGGTGAAAGATTTGAGATATCTCTCCACATCCTTTAACATATGGGGCTAATAGAAGTGTTTTTGAAGAACTGTCAATGTCTTTTCTACACAAAAGTATCTAGCTATCCTACTAAAATGTGCTTCCCATATCATCTTCTATTTCTCTGCAGCTAGAACACAAATGTGCCCCATATGATAGAGGACATTGTCTTGAAAATAAAAATCAAAAATATGTTTACCTTTTTGAAGCACCTAATATGTATCAGCAAAGGTAGGATATGCTTCATACAGAGCACCCTAAGTGGCAGCCTCATGTCTGCATAGGTCAAAAACTATTGTGAATGCAGTAATTGGTGGGTAGTTCAAATGATTTATGGTTGTATTTGAGCTCCCCTTTTTGTGATTGATTATCAAGTGGAATTGTTGTAGATATGTGGACCACTTTTGGTGCCTCTCATTTCATAGTTTTTTCTGTGTCTGGATGAATTCCAATGGTCTATGGTCAGTGTGGATGACCATCTCTTTCCCCAAGATGTAGTGTTTCCATTATTTACAAGCTTACATAATGGCATAGAGCTCCTTATCATATGTTAGATATTTTCTATCTATATCAATGAAATTTTCACTGTGATATGTAATAGGATGGCCATGTTGCATGATGACAACTCCCATGGCATAGTCAGATGCATCTGTCATCAACTCAAAAGGTTGATGCAAATCGGGCAAGGTATGAACAAGGGCTGAGCAAAGTTTGTTCTTCAAATTCTCAAATGAACTTTGTTTTATTTCACCCCATTTAAATGTAGCTTTAACACCTCCTTTAGTCACTTGGGTTAGTGACCAAGCAACATGTGAAAATCCAAGAATAAACCTATGATATAAATTTGAAAGACCCAAGAAGCTGTGAAGTTCTATGAAGGTCCTTAGTGTAGGCCATTCTTGAATAACCCAAATATTTTCTAGATCAACATGGACCCCTTCCTCATTCATAACATAACCAAGGTACTAAATTATTTTCATCCTGAATGTGTATTTGTCAAGATTTGCATACAACTTGTGCTCTTGAAGAGTTTGAAGCACCTTACAAACATGTTGCAGATGTTCCTCCCATGTTCTGTTGTAGATGAGTATGTCATCTAGGTAGACAACCATGAATGAGTTGGTGAAAGGTCACAGGATGTCATCCATCATCCTCATGAAGGTTGTAGGTGTGTTAGTTAAGTTGAAAGGCATAACCAACCATTCGAAGATCCCCTCCTTAGATTTGAATGTAGTCTTCCAGACATCGGTGGGATCAATGGGAATTTGGTGATAGTCAGATTTGAGATCAATTTTGGTCAAGAACTTTGCACCATAGATTTGGTCCAGCAGGTCATCAATCGAGGGGAGGGGGTAGTGATTCTTCACAGTGATTTTATTCAAGGCTCAATAGTCAATGCAAAGCCTCCAGGTTCCATCTTTCTTTGGTACCAGGATAATTGGGCTGCCACATGGTGAAGAGCTTGGCCTAATGTGACCCTTTTGGATCAATTCTTGAATCTATCTTTTTATCTCATCATTCTCCAAAACTAATCTGTGATACACAGGACTGTTAGGCAAAGATGATCTTGGGATCAAATCGATAGAATGTTTTACCTAGTAATGTAGTGGAACTCCTGTGGGTGACTTGAATAAGTCATCATATTCTCCTATGATTTGTCCCATCTTCTTTTGTTGTTGTGTTGATTGTGTAGTCAGGATTGCAACATTGGCCTTCTTGGATTTCTATGGTTTGACCACCATGAGAACAAATTGAGTTATCTTCTCCACCAATCTCGTACATTGTTTGGCACTGATCAAGGAGATGGATGTGGGAGGTATAGTGCCACATTTGAAGAGTGAGGGTGATTATTTAGGTTCATGATTCATAGATGCCATGTTGATCATACATGAATGGCTGACCAAGGAGTACATCACAAACATCTGGATTGACCACATCACATAAGACTTCATCTAGGAAAAGTTTTATTGCATATGAAAGAAGACACTAATGGGTGACACAAAGGTCTCTCCTTGGGCTCAACCATCCAATAATATATGGCTTTGGGTGAGGCTTCATGGATAGATTTAGACTTTTCACAACTTTAGTAGAGATTAAATTCTTTTGACTCCCACTATCAAGAATGAAATGCAGAGGCTTACCTTTTACCCATAGTTTGGAGTGAAATAATCTTTCCTTATCATCTAGCCTTTCCTCACGGGTTTGTGATGAAGTGATGATGGTATTAGGCTCAGCATCTACAATCTCTTCTTCATCCTCTTCAACTATAATTTGTGCATGAGATAGAGTAGTAGATGTCGAGTATTGTGACTCAAAAAGTAGTGACTTGATGGCTCGATATTCTTCTTTGGAGTGAGTTCCAATTTTTTGGTAATCACACCATTTTCCAGCCTTCCCCTTTTAGGGTTTCTTATCTTGAAACTCCTTTTTCTTCTAATTTTGGTCTCATGTTTGACCTTCCTTGTCACTTTTCCATTTTGAATGCTGACTCTTCGTATTCTTTCTTCCATGCTTCTGCTCAATCTTCACTGTGAACTTGTATGCCTCATCGAGGGTTTCTAAATTTAAGAGTTCTATTTCTCCCTGTATGTACCATTGTAGTCCACCATGATATTTGAGAGTCTTATGTTTTTCACTTTCTTGGATGCCCCATCGTATAGATAGAGAATGAAAAATGTCTATATAATCTTGAACGGATTAGTCCTTACCTTAGTGAAGTTGTTGCCAATATATTTACAAATCATCATATGCTCCAATGGGATAGTATTCTTCCTTTACTACTTCCATGAAATCATTACAAATAGGTTCCACCTCAAGGCCAATGTCATTTATACTGAACCTCTTTTTGTACACTTCCCACCAATTTTTCATAGGCAATGATGCCTTCAAAAGAGCAAAAATGATATTTTCTCCATTGATGAATTTATTTACAGAGAAGTAGGAAGACAATTGATCCAACCAATTATCTACTGCATCAACATTGATCTTTCCTTCAAATGTATGAATATCAAAATTCACCTAAACCTTGAAGGGTTTTGGGACACTGAAAGGATGTTTTATGGATGAGGATCCAAGAAGTGCAGATGAGGAGCCAAAATTTCCCATCAAGAGTTGTTGGAGAATTTGAACAAATTATTGTAGCATTTGTGCTTGTTGTCATTAGAGGGCTTCATTCACCATTTCCTTGAAAGGATAGGATATCTCAGTGTCATCTACCATTTGAAGTCATTTTGAGTGAATAGGTGGATAGTTTGGAAGCTCTGTTATTTTCCATCCAAGTTTCTTGTAGCTTGACCTCATCCTCAGGATCATACACTCTCAAGACAAACCACTTTGATACCACTGATCCAAAACTTAGAAGTTTTGATTGATAGATATTTCAAGAACACAAAAATAATACAGTAAAAATGAATTCTTTGAGAAGAGATGTTTTATTACTCAAGATCGCAATACAACTATATGCTTATCTCTGGGAAGAGATGTCTAATTTCCATTTTAGGTTACATCTTCATTTATACACATTTTTAAAGTAGAAGGAGGATGTGGAACATCACCAATCTTGAGGGAGATTAAGTGGTTTAACTTCCACGATTTAAAACAATACAAAATTCAAGGAATTACTATTTTTAGAAACTTACTATTTTTAGATTGAACTACTAAAATTGAAATTTGGGGCACTTTTATTAGATTTTTGGGGGTCAAAAACCATTGATAAAATATCCATGCCATCTCACCACGTTCTCCTCATTCTTAGCTTTCCAATGGTTTAAAAAGTGAGTCAATTAGAGCTACGGTGTAAAAGTTATGGTTCCTGAAAGTTTCGTCATCAAATGGGGTAGAACCGTCACCCGAATTATCACCTGAATTATTGCCTGGATCAATGGCATTATTTATGAATCATGTGTTTTATAAAAATGAAATAGGGGAAAACTTCCTAAGAATTCTTCTTAATGAGCTATCAAATGTTCACATTTAGTTCCTAGTGATGTTTGTGATATGAAAGTCAACCATTTAAGGGTACAAGTATTTTTTGTTGTTTATTTATGATTTTTCTAAGATGATTTGAGTATTTTTTATGAAAAACAAGTTTGATATTTTCACTAAGTTTGTTGAGAGGTTAAACTTAGTTGAAAAATAAATAGGTTTAAAATTAGCTACTCTTCATTCAGATAATGATGGTGAATATACTTCAAATGAATTTTTAAATTATTTTTAGGAATATGGATTTCAAATGATAATGATTCTTATACTCCACAACAAAATAGAGTTTATGAATGATGAACAGATCTTTAAAGAGCACAAGTTGAGCTATGTTGCACTATAAACAACTCGATGATAAATTTTGTGCAGAAGCCATTGGTATTGTAGTGTATTTGTGGAATAGATCCCCTACAACTACACTTTTAGGTAAAAATCCATTTAAATCATGGCATGGATTTAATCTAAAAGTTAAACATTTGATTTTTTTTTGATGTACTTGCTTTAATTTACTTCGTGTTGAACACAGAACTAAGTTGGAACATCAAAGTAGAAATTTCATTTTTATTTATTATTTAGAAACCAAAAAGAGGCATTGTTTTCTTTCATATAATACAAACAAATTCATAGTGAGCAGGGATGTGATATTTGATGAATTTTTTAATATGAACACTACTAAGATAGACTTATAATTTAATAGGTTAAAGAAGAAAATTAAAAAATTTGCTAAGGGATTGCATAATGAAGCTAACTCTCATAGATTACAAGTATCCCTTACATTTATTATAGTTCCTCAATTACTTAGGAATAACATGAATTCGAAAATGTTGAAAATTATCTAAGTCTTCCTCCAAATGATACACATGAAGATAATTATGGTATTCCTAGTCTTGATAATTTACAAAAGTATCTAAAATGGGCTCAAAGTACTTTTTCTAACTTGATAGTAGATGAAGGTCCCAAGATTTCTTGTAAATAGGTAAATTATGCAATGGTTTTTACTACTTCCATCGAGCCATCCAACCTTGAAGAAGCTTCTATCAAACAGGTTTGGCAAACTGTAATACAAAATGAGTATGATGTCATTTTTTACAATAACACTCGAGTTTTGGTTGATCCTCATCAACTTATTCAACCCATTAGATATTAGAATAATTAAGATTTTATATGTGTGGTTATATTTTTATAACGAATATTATTTTATTATTGCACAGGTTTTCTATTTTTTAATTCTCAACTCTTTGTTTCACTTACCTCTGTATTTGTAGGTGTTTGTATCTTGCCTATATATTAGGATATATATGTGTTGAATAAAATCATGTATTATTTTGGGCTTTCTTTATGTAATCTACTATTATAGCAGAGCCAATGGTGGGCAAAAACTAGGAGAGAAGCCTATGAAGGAGGAGGTCTGGTTAAGGGAGGAAACATGAGAATTACACATATCCGATGTGAAGACCATCCAATAAGATCAAAGTAAAAGAAGAAGAAATTATTTTTAAGTGCATCATTGCTTTGTTAGGCTGTATAGAGCCCAAAAGTGTGAAAAATTAATTTTTTGTATGTTTTAGTTGTTTCTTGGCTCTATAAAATTTTATTTCTTGAGAGAAGATTGTAGGCGTAGACAGAATTGAATTTGGCTAAGTATTTTACCCAAAAATTGCATTTGACGTTTTTGGTTGATTAATTTCATGCCGATTGGGGAAGATACCAAATTTTCATTTAGGCACTAGTGTTTTAGGACTCTAAAATTTTCTATTTTCTAAGAAAAGCTCATTGGATTTGACGGCATCTGATTTGGCTGAATAGTTTGTCTAGAATCTGCATCTAAAGTTTTATAGGTTCACCAATTTGTACAGGCCATTTTTGATTGGTTGATTTATTTCATGAAAAATTTTAAGCTAAGTTTTATTCCAGTCAATCAGAAATAAGGTGCATTTTTTTTTTAAAATTTGGGAAAATCAAATTATTTTTTCAAACTTTAGAAATTTATTTTTTACCAAAGGTTTTGCCTGGAAGAACAAGATTAATTGTGTTGGGAGATAACCATAAAGTCAAATTGGTTGAAAATTTTATTATTTTCTATATTTTTTATCTAGATGTTGACAGAGAAGTAATTTTTGAAATCAGAGTTGTAGATCTCTTGATATTATTGTTTTTGTCTATTTTTTGGTGTTTTTAAAGATAAAAAGTTTAAAAATTTTCAAACGGTGTTGATTTTTTTATTGAAAACTAAAGGTATTGACCAGTTTGTGATTTGAATCAATGGGTAGGAGGAATTTTATGTAAATTCATTATAGTTTTTCCGCTATTTGCATTTTTTAGAAAAAATTGGTCAAACTGGCTAGTTTACAACACCTCTTGTTGCAAGATTCACAAAAATTGGCAGGCAATAATTTCAATTTTTGGAGTCACAATTTTTTGATGATATGTGAATATCATAATCTTGACCAAATAGTGCTCAGTAAAGAGCAAAGGCTTGCCACAGGTACCGATGACTATGATAAACATCATCGTGAGGATCTTATATTGTTAAAATTGTCAGTAGTAGATAACCTAAGCTCAAAGGTCAAAAATACAACCACTGCATCAACTTTGTTGACTAATATTACTTCTAAATATTAGGCTTCTAAAGTTGGTAGGGTATTCTATTTGAAGAATTTATTGTTTTCAATTAAGATGCAAGAAGGTGGCTCTATTTTTGAGTTTTTGTTATAAATTAAGGACATCATTGATTAGTTGAAGGTTGTGCAGAACCCTGTTGATGAGCAAGATTTGATTTCTCTAGTTATGCAAAATCTTCCACCTTCATTTGAGTCATTTGTGGAGTCCTTAGACATGATTGTTGAGACGCAAACTTTGGACTTTGAAAATTTATCCACATTGCTATTGCAGAAGAAGAGAAGGCAAGAACAGTCAGCCAAATCAACATCAAAATTGATAGAGAGTGCATTCATTGCATGAAATTTTAAGGGACAAGGAAGACAATATAGTGGTAGTAATTCATCCAGTGGTGAGGCCTTCAAAAGTGGTCAGAATAAATCATAGTGAAAATGCCACTATTGTAAGAAACCTAGTCATTTCAAGAAAGATTGTCGTAAACGACAATATGATTTGATAAAGCAGTCACAATTTGTAAATATGGCTGAAGAAGATGAACATAGTTCTGTGGGTGAATTTACATATGTGGCATCACATAACCAGTTAGAGGAGTCAAGAATATGGTACTTTGACTCAGGGGCTTCACAACACTACACATGTCATAGAGATTGGTATGTAAATTTTGTTGAAGATACTAGTTGAAATGAAATAGTTTCCTTAGGTGATGGTTGGGTTTATGATGTGAAAGGTTCTAGAGATGTTAAAATTTCATTAAATTATTTCATGTAAAATTTTTAGAATGTTTGGTTTGTCCCTAACATGAATAGAAATATTCTTTCCATCAATGAAATAACTATGAAACCTAACCTTTATGCAGAATTTAAAAGAAACAATTGCATGGTTTAGAGTCTCTATGATAAGAAAGTCATTTCTACAAGGATTGGTGTTAAGGGTCTATATAGACTAGTTAATCCTAAAACAAGTAATGAGCATGCACTAGCAGTGGTGGATAACTCTAGTGAACTATGGTACAAGAGGTATGGTCACCTTGGTTATGATCACTTACATACATTAGGTCTGACTAATATGGTGAATGGATTGGTTTATATTCAAAATAGTCATAATGTATGTTCAGGATGTCAAATTTATAAGAATGTTTCACTTTCATTTGACATTGATAAGCAAGAGAAAACTCATAATGCATTAGATTTGGTACATGTGGGTTTGCATGGCCCAATGTGGGCACCATCTATTTTTGTATCTTTGTACTACTTGTTATTCATTGATGACTTTTCTAGGAAAATGTGGGTTTGTTTCCTACATAAAAAGTCAAAATGTTTCTCTAACATTATTGTTTAGAAAGCTATGGTAGAGAAATAGGGAGGGAAATAGGTAAAGGCTCTGAGATTGTTTAAAGGGCATGAGTTTATCTCTGGAAAACTTAAACAATTTTGCAAGGAAGGAGGAATACACATGCAAAGTTCCTCACAGTAGAATGAAGTCATGGCAAGGTAAAATAGGATAGTGATGGAGATGGCACAATGTATAGTGGATAGCCAGAATATACCATATCAGTATTGGGCAGAAGTTGTCAACACTACAATTTTTATCTTGAATGGAAGTCCCTATAAACTTGTGTAGAATGTAACATCGAAAGAATCATGGTTAGGAAAAATACTAGATGTAAGTAATTTTCATGTTTTTGGATCTACTGCTTCTATATTGGGCAAAGAATACATGTTTGTTGGGTATTGTGAGTACAGGAATGCATATAGGTTAATAGATGTCTCTACATATAGAATTGTGGTGAGTAGGGATGTTCTTATAGATGAGAAAGTACCATTTTTTTCTAATAATGGTAAATCTACTGAAAGTATTGTAGTGATTTCTGCTGACAATGTTTTTAGAACAAGTTCTAGTACTAAAGTTGAATAGAGTTCAAAGATGGAAAAACCAGAGGAGTCAAGTTCTAGTGACGAAAAGAGTGTTTCTAACTCTTCACAACTAAATCAAGAAGACCAACACAAAAGGCCTAAGTGGTACCATACCACTATGCAGGATGTTTGAAAGGATGAATTGCCTTATTTGAAGGAAGGGCAATGCTCAAAATCAAGAAAAAGGGAAGTGAAAGGTAAAGAGTAGGTTAATTTTGTTTTTGTTGTGGTTTCACAAGTATTGAAACCAAACACAAATTCAAAGACCAAATTCAAACCCAAATGGTAGTGTTCCATGAAGGTTGGTGAAAAAGGAAGGGACATAAACAAAGAATACAACCGTGTTGTGCACAAGAAATGTCCCTAGATTCTACAAGAATGGAGAGCAGTAGGAATTAAGTTATCAACAACTCTTCACATGAATATCCCTTAGGGGATATGCTATGTTCTTTAGTCTTGATGTATATTCTAAAAATTTTGTCAGACTTGATCAATCTTACAAATAGATAAAGCATGACATATCCAAGACATGACAATAATTCAAGAAATAACATAATCCAGTGAACCTAGTATTCAATACCATTTCTTACACTACTTGTAAGTTGCATCGCACATTACCCATGTACTTCGGTAAGATGGAATGGTAACAATAGGGACATTTGGATACATCATTGCAGAGGCAAAAACAATACACCCTAGTTGAGTTTTGTATAGACTTAATCATACTATTGTAATAATGACTGAAACAGTTGGTTTAGTCATTAAGGGAGTGTATTAGAATAATTAAGCTTTTATGTGTTTGTTTATATTTTTATAACCAATATTATTTTATTATTAGATGGGTTTTTTATTTTTTTAATTCCTGTCAACTCTTTGTTTCACCTACCTCTATATTTGTAGGTGCTTGTTTCTTACCTATATATTAGGCTATCTATGTGTTAAATAAAATCACGTATTCTTTTGGGCTTTCTTTATATAATCTAATATTGCGTGCAAATGGGTTTACAGGGTAAAGTATAAATCAAATGAGTCTATTGATAAACATAAGACAAGCCCTGTTGTGAAATGTTATGCACAACAAGAAGGAATTGATTTTGAGGAAATATCTGCACCAACTAGCAAATATCACACCATTCATCTAGTTCTTGGGTTAGCAGCACATAATACTTGGAAAGTACATCAAATAAATGTCAAAAGTGTTTATTTTTGATTGGTGATTTACAATAAGTTTATATGACACAACCCCAAGGTTTTGAGAATGTGGGTGCAGAACACAAGGTGTGTAAATTAATTTCAAAGCGCTATGGGGTTCAACAAGCACATAGGGTCTGGTATGAAAAAATAGACTCCTACTTGCAGAAAACTATCTCTATACATAATGAATCTGATGATATTATCTATATTCACGTGCAAGATAAGAAGTTGCTAATTGTCATTCTTTATGTCGATGACTTGTTTATCACAAGAAATGATGAACACCATAACAAGTTAATGAAGAAGGAACTAAAAGATGGGTTCAAGATGATAGATCTTGGACTTCCTCATTATTATCTTAATGTAAAAGTTACTCATAAAGATAAAGCATTTTCATTACTCAAACTAAGTATATTTCTTATTTATTAGACAAGTTTAGTATGAATGATTGCAATTTTTCCCTCACTCTAATGGAGAGTAACTTAAAATTGTCTAAAGATGATGGTAGTACATTTTTTGATGGTATTGTGATGTAGATTTTGACAAATGTGTCAATGATAAATTTTCCATAATAGGGTACACTATGCATATAAGTTCATCTTCCATTGGATGGTGTTATAAAAAGTAAGATATTGTAGAAAATTTATCAATATAATTAGAATACATTGTAGCATGGGAAGCTTCCAAAAAAATTATTTATTTATGTAACATCCTTGAAGACCTTCAGATTTTTTAGATTGCTCCTACACATTTATCCATTGATAATCAAAGTGCAATCAAGATGTCCAAAAATCTAGTATGTCGTGCCAAAACCAAATATATAAATGTCAAATATCATTATCTACGAATGGTGGTGTCAAATAAAACACTTGAACTAATATATTTCCCTACTGTAGATCAGACAATTGATATTTTCATAAAACCCCTTGACATAATCAAATTTTAAAAATTCATAGAAAAATGCTTGAAATTTGTCCAAAGAACTGACTTTGGATCTAGGAGATTTGCTAGGACTTTTTCCAAAGTCTTAGAAACATTTTAGGTTAATGTGTTTATAATAAATTAAAAGGGTGTGCTTCTTATATAAGACAACCCTTTTGTACATTTTGTTAAATTAGAATATATTAAAGTTGTAATTTTGTTTTACAAGTAAACAATCCCATATAGAGTTAGGTTTTTAGTAATTACCCAATTAGTTGTTTTATCAATCTCTTAGTAAAATTATAAACATGTCTTATCTTGGTCATTTCAGGTTAACGACTTATAGGGACAATTGTGTACTTGAATATTTTGAATTAATAAAATACTTATGATCTACCTACTGTAAACACAAAATTAGCCTACAATAAATTATATTTAGTGGTTTTACTTGAATGTTATCATACCACATGATTTCCACATCTATATAAGCATTTTATGCATCTAGATCCCTACAAAAATTCAAATCTCTTACCGACATCACTTTCTATGCTACCATAAAAACAAAAATTAAGTTCAAGTACATGGTTTCAATGCCATATATGTCCTTAAGATTGATGTACTTGAATTTGGTGGCTCCTAAATCAAGCACAATGATTTGGAATAATTTTACAAGAGAATCAATGTGAAATCCTCTCCCATAGTGGCAACCCTCTTGTCACAATGTGGTTTTCTTGAAGCTACTAGTTTTCTCATCTTTGCATAATGCATAAACTTAATGTTTGATTGCATGCAACACTATGATCCATATATCATAAGAGTTTGGTCTACAAGTGGTGTAGTAATATCTAATTTGGATAATGAATCCATCAGTGTCACTTTGAAGATCCAGCCTCGGGACACATTCAAATATGATTGATAAGGTTGGACAAGCGCTTTGGGATAAAAATTCTTGATAAAGACCTCTTGATCATGAATGCAAGATGCATGACATGAACTAGAGAATGATACATAGATATGACACAAGTGTAGAGGGCATTAGACATGTTGTACACAAGATGTAGCGAGCCAAAATAAGCTATTCACCAAGAATAACCCACATAGACTATATAGACCATTTGAACCATATTACCATATGGTCTATGAAGTAAATTTAAAAAATAAAACCCTACAGATTGTAACTGGGCAAGATTTTGAGACCTCTACAAAATTCTAATAATTGTCAAAAACACCTATCATGTTTATAGTTAATCCTTAAGTTTTCTTTCCATCTAGATGTAATGGCAACGGTTATATTATTCCGTGACATATTAGAAACATTTTCCTTGAAAAAATACCTAAAAAAAAGAAAATCTAATCCAAGAAAAAGATACCTAGATGGATGGATGGCTTAGAAATGGATTTGTTATGGAGAAGTGGTGTGGCAATACTAAAAATATAGAAATCGAAAACTGGGCATCTTGAAAGAGAATGGCTCAAATACCGTGATAGGAAAAAGCTTTGATACCATGTTTGAAATGGTTCTTGATCACCGCAAAAAAAAATATGAGAACTTAAATGTTAGGAAATAGTCCTTAGTATGAATTCACTATATTAATACATCAAACCATCTCAAATGAGAAAACAATATTGAATCAATATATCTCGTGTATGTTGCACCAAAATACAAATAGAAATGAAGGGTATATAGCTTGTGCAAGAGCAAGCTTTCCTTTCACTATTAGTCACTTAAGTGGCATATATGATTGAGTTATTTAAAGGTGGCATTGAGAATTGGTATGATCATTAAATGCTTGAGGCATTAAATACTCACTTGTCCTATTCTATGTCTAGATAAATATGACTATACACTCTTAACATAGATAAGCTAACCAAAATTAACATAGTATTAGTGCATATAAAATATTACACCAAAAATCATTAATAAATAACATGGAGCCAATCCATCACTTGATCTTTGCACATAACAAGTACAGAAGAGAAATCTCTTGAGAAGGAGCTTAAGGGGTAAGAGCTTGCATAAAAGACAATAGAACTAAAGAGAACATTGAGCCATGGGCTAAATTGGTGAATACTTTGTAATCCGACGCTAAAACCACTGATATAATCTTCCAAAATTTTGTGATGACACAAATCATTAGCAGAAGGCAACATAAAGAAGAGAGCTCTAAGGTTTAAATTTTGAGATGACAAAATATGTAAAGAAATCCCTAAGTTCACAATTTAGAACAACAAAATAGATTTATTTACACTTACATTATTACAGAAGCTCACTAATGTGATCATTTGAATCATATAATAGTCACATATGTTCATGCTTCAAATCACTTTCTTTGTATACCAAATAAAATACAATAGAATGAATTGATTCCTGTCACTATTTCATAAAGATATGAAATGAGCATTAAAGAGAACCGTACCCGCAATGCTCCCTGAGTAATTTGTAAATAATATAATAATAGGAAAGAAAGTGCTATATATCTTTATATGGTGAAATCAAGCATTGTACTTTCTCTCTCATTTTTTTCCTTGAAAAGGGAAGTGCATACAGTTGGGTTTGAAGGCCGGGCAGAGAGTTAATTGTCTGAGTTCAAGTGACAAAGTTTAATAATGACTTCTTCCAAAATATTCTTAATCTAAAGGGAAAAAAATGCATACAAGAAAATACGAACCATCCAGTTTTATAAAATTCTAAATAGACAGATCCTTTAATCCAGGTTGTAGCAGTTTCATTAGCAAATCCTCCCCGTCCTTCGCATTAGACCAGCCGTGGACTTGAGCCTTCACCATATTCGGATTCTTCTCAATAAGCTTCCACAGTGGATATCTAAAAACAACTCAAAAAAGACAGTTCAGAAATCTTGAAGATAACTATACCTAAACAACCAAATACAATGTGGTTAAGTTTCTCACTCTTTTCTGGGCAGAACATCATCTCCCTCCTTTAATTTCAAAGTAGGGCAGAAATCTCCACTACCATCACCCAGATAAATAAAACGCTTGTTCCACCCATCTTCTATGGATTTTCTCATTTCTTCTATCGCTACTCCCTGCAACACATAACAGACGATTAAGAATAAATATTCTAGATTCTAGACCATACAAAATACCGGAAAGAAAATATGTTAAATAGAAAAATTATGACCTTGCACATATTGGGAGGACAGAGATTGCACCCATGAGGCTCTCCTGTGAACGGGTGGAATGGACAAATCCTTAGCCTTCCATTCTCCTCAACAAATGCTGGATTTGTCTTAATCTCAGAGAAGTAGTGGAACAAATCATGGGCTTCAAGAATGGTTTTTATGAAGAAAAAAATAGCATCGCTTATGATTCTTACATCACACCTGCACAAACCAAACAAAAAATATTGATAAAATTGTTGAAGATTGAAACATACAATTTCCAAAATACTGAAAATTCAAAAGAATGTAGTCCAAGGATAGGATAGTGGTAAAAGTACAGTGACATGCCATCGTCTAAGATTGGATTTAAATCCTTGATGAATTTGACAAAAACAATACTAAATATTAAACTGAAGGCTGTAAAAAACAATAAAAAAAACTGTTACTCACCCCAAGGAGAAGACAAATTTAATGGCTCTGATGGTCTCTGGGTAAAGAGGAATCGTCCTCAAACTGGCTTCAATGTCACTTATCGTCTTTCCCTGCTTATGCAGCTCCCCCATCATTTTATCCTGCACCCCCACAATTTGAAAATAGCCTTTAAACCTTCATTAAAAAAAACTTAAAGAACATTGAAAATGTTGTTTACCATTACAGCATTCCATGGAAGAGTGGGAAGCAGGGATTGAAAGAGTTGGGTGGCTCCAAGGTGTTCCATAACCCATGGATCGCTGTCACAGTCTATGATGGTCAGATCAAAATCGAAAACTATGACTGTGTCCATTCTCAACACGATTCAACAACTAAGAGACAATGAATATGAGAAAAATGATAAGTGAGAATATGCCATAGCATAAAGCTATTATGATATAGGAAAACACGGGGGAGAGTACATGGGATCCAATGGCATGTTCTCACTTTTCGCGTTGTTCCTTCTCTTAAATAATCATGGAATTTATTTGAAAGTTTTTGTTCGAGAAGGATTTATATTGATAAAGTGGAGGGATGAAAATTATTAATATTGTGTTTTTTAACCTATTTTTTTGGGTTTGTTTTAGGTGTTTTGAAACCTAACTAAACCTTTAATAATGTGTTCATTTAATTTTGGTTAGTAAGTTGTTTATTATTAATATAAATTAAATAGATTGTATATATATAAAAACATGTCTTATATTTTTTAGAAGGCTTTGGATTTCAAATTAGATAATTTGTGAGACCACACTACAATGTTGGGTTGATGTTTATAAATCTGCATGTTATATTCATGTGTAAAAAATGGTACGGCTATATTATTAATGATCAGTTTGATGTTATATAATTTATTTTTGAAAAAATAAATTATTTTTTATATTTTATAAATTTTAACTATAAAATGATATATCTTAACTGAAACTCTTAACCACATCTACGTTAAGAACCTTCCCTGACTTTCAAGAATATACCTTATCGGACTTTCAAGAATATATTGAATGTAATATTGACTGTAATAGCAAATGCGTAAGTTGAAAAGTTATACCAATTTTAATACCTTTTCTGTTGCCCCTTCTTTTGTAATCAATGACTGTCCTACTTACAATCAAGAATAAAAATACAATCCCACCAAGAGAAATTAATTGTCATAGGAACGGCCTCCATTAAATTCCCACCAATTAGTTGGTTTGGCAACTCCAAATTTTATTTTTTGGTCTTGTGGGTGAATCTACATCTTTGATCAAGGTTGGAGATCAACGAACAGTACCTAGTTTGGCAAATAAATTGGACGGTACATATATCTACTTTGCCAATTAAATTGGACAGTATGGATCTAGTGATTGTACCATGTTTAATTTCACGCCATGCATTAGGGATCCAAGGGGGATGTGGTCATAATAAATTCATGGCTCTTGAGATAATATAAAATAGATCCAAAACATTAAGAGTATGAGTTACTTCTTTTACTGAATTTTGGATAAACAACATGTTGTCATCAGTAAAATGGGAGTTAAGCATTTTGAAATACTATGAATAATAAGCTTCAATTAGAAGTCTTGGCAACAATTACAAGCTAAGTTTAACTTGACATTTCCCAATAAACAACCTCTTCTCCAAATACAATTTATTCCCCTTAATGACCTCTTTTGTCTTCTGTCCTCTCATTATCATTCTAGCTTTTTGAAAAATTGGAAATGGCCTAATAAACGTAATATTTGTTGCTTTCCTATCAAAACCATCTATAGATAGCTCCTTCCCTCAATTTTTCTTTCACCTCATCTTAATGTTAAGTGGAACTGCAAGTTTAGCTGAACAAAATGGAATGTGATCAGCTATCAAATTTGGAAGTCTAACACTAATGCTCAATCTCAGCGCTTGGCTTCGAAGATTCTTCATGTTGAGTTACCTATTGGCAATCGCTTGCTCAAAACTTGTGGCATTCTCTTTTCTCCCTGCTACTTGGTCATGGAAAATAGCACTCCTTGGTGTCTCCCCTCACCATAATATCCTCACTCAACTGTGCAGGGAGGTCATCCTTAAATTCATTTGGAAGTTTCGTTGTGCCGTTGTTTTTTCTAACATCTCTCAGCGTCGTAAAATTGAAACTCAAATAATTTGCTAGAATCTCTCTTTACAAATTACAAATTTGATTGCTATGCTCCATGATTATTTAGAAACTAACAATGATCTTAAAATGTCTATCTACAATGTTCAAGCATAGTTACAGTCGGTTGACAGATAGACATCTTACTAAGGAGGTTGTTTCTTGGAGGCTTTGGAGAGTTTTCTCCCTGTTCAACATTGCCCTGTTGATTAGTGTTTCAAGTTTGTACCGTTCAATATCTTTTTGGAAGAGATATATGAGTCGCTGAAATTATTGTTGCTGTAGTAACGCATTTTGATATTGAAGATATGTTGTTATTATCGTTGTTATAGCAACATGTTTTTTTTTTATATATGATTTAATGATGACTTAGAACTGTTGTTTTTAATGCCATTGTAACAGCATGTATTGTTATTTTTATACACTTTAATGGTACCCTGTTTGGTACCAATACTTTTAATTATGTTTTCTTATTAATGTAATCTGATTTATTCTTCTTTATTCATTTTTTTTTTTAAAACTAACTAGATTGGACAGTACATATATTTGTAAATATTATTTATAAAATTTATATCATTTATTTAAATTAATATTTATTTTAACAAATAAATTTTACTATACATATTTGATATTTAATGAATATTTTGTTGAAAATAATATTTATTATTTCTTAATTTAAATGAATTCTGAAATGAACCCTGATAAAATTAGACAATACATTCATGATGTACAATAAATATTTGTGTTGGACATCAACTGACAATACTTACTTTACATATATTTACTTTAGCAAATAAATTGAACAACACATTATTTATACAATTTATATCATTTATTTAAATTAGTACTTACTTAAGCAAATAAATTCGACAGTACATGCTTGATCTACGATGATTTTTTTTTTTTTTTTTGGGGGTTGAAAATGGTATTATTATTTTTTATTTTGAATGAATTTTGAAATGGGTTTGGATAAAATTAGACAATATATTCATGATCTACAATAAATATTTTTGTTGAAAATAGTATTGTTTTTTATTAGTTTTTGTTTTGGAAAAGATTATAAGATTCACTTTACAAATAATTAGATTTTTTTCAACCAATCAAATATATATTACAATAAAAATGTAAATTTTTTTAAAGGTTAAAACATGAATAAAGAAATATTCTTGGAAGTGTTATTGAAGTATATTCTATTGTATTTATAATTATTGTACGTGTTCCAGATTTGCACCATCATTTTTGTGTACAAATATTAAATCTTTACTACTTCATAATGACAGATCCAAAATATGTTTGTTATTCAGAGTATGGAAGTATTGTGAACATGAGCAGGGAAAAAGGAAGGTGAGCGTTCTTTGAAGCTTTGTACTTGTTATGTCAGACAACTTCAAACCCTACTTTGCGCACATGAGACTTCCCTATAGATCATACATGTCTGCTAACAGTATTGATTCAGGAGATTAGCTAGTAGCATCATATTCACTATGGATTCGCTGGCAACATCATTTTAAAAAAATCGTATAAAAGATGTGACAGTTTTTATGGTGACCTGGGTAATCCTGAACGTACTTGGGCAGTAGCGAAACTTGTTGGAATGCATTATACGAGTAAGCCCAAGACACCCTCGAACATGGTTAGGGTCAATTTTTTTGGCCTCATATGCGCAATGTAGGAGAGGGATAATTATTGACTTCTCAACGGATAATTCTCTTCCCTTTTCGCCAGAAATATTGGCCAATTCTTCTCCTCAACCAACAGTTAATGATCACTGTTACAGCTATCGGGTGGGACGCTTCCATCCTCAACATACACTGATACAAATGCATTAATTTGTATTATAAAACAATTCTTCTATATACACAAGGGGTCATTTCTCCGAGATAGTTGTCCCGAAATTTAGAGGTTAAATTTGGCGGCTGTTTAAACGTTTTTGAGATTTTTACATGTAAAATACAGTCATAATATATTTCTAATCGTATCAAACGATGGGTAAAAAATCATATAACTTGTCATTATGATGTTCACAATAAAAAATCGGCCGTATTAAAATTATTAATGGAAATTGGGACCAAGCGCTGGGACATGCCCAAATGCAGTATAATTTATGTGAGTGTGACCGTATCACATGCACCTGGATTCAGACGCTGGTGGAAACATAGATCAATAAATATTCAAAAATATAAAAGATTTCGATAGGCCAGTGGAAAAGACAGATAGAGTCAAGACCACGTGAAGGCAACATTATTATATAGATTTTGAACCCACGCAGAGTAACGAGTTGTTTATGGACGTCGGACGGTAATGGACCATGTTGGCGATCCCCATTCTCCAGGTTCCCCACGTTCCCCACTTGCAGTTTGCGAATCTTCCCAGTTCCCATTGCGTATCTATTGTTCTACTGTTCTGCATTGAATGCGCAGGGGCACAAACGACTCATTTTTCCGTACCTAGGTAAACATGGAAATCAAAGGCAAAGCCGATGCTCTTACTTATTCGCATTGAATCGCCAATCCATTATTCCTATTTGTCGTTTAAGGGTAAATTGACTAGTGACTTCAAGTTTAGAGTTGATGTCTTTAACATTATTTTTAACCTAGACAAACGTAGTGGCATTACATGGTGACTCACGAGTCGTTATAGAGAGTCACAGGGGCTGGAGCGGATCACAAATTACAATGGTTGGGTTCTGCTTTGACTGTCTCATACATCACACATCAAGATCGATAAGCTTCAAGCCGACTATCTCATAACCGTAAGATGGTGGAGCTTTTCGTCTAAAAATAAAACAAGATGGTGAGATTTGATGGAGCCATCTGCTCGGGAAATTTCTCGTGTCCAGCAGACTGCCCTCCATGGCATGGGAGGCTTCGACCAGAGCTCACAAATCTCAAAATCCTTTTATCCTCTGCGAGAATGAAGACGTGGTTTTCTTTGCTTTCAGTGGTTCTGAAATTGCCCAAGACTTTCTCAACGTGAACACTGAATTTGGAGAAGGAGATATCAATACTGACAACGATCTATTTAAGTCTTTGAAAGATAACAATGGCGATCTAGCTCCAATTCATTAAGGCCTTCTACATGGGTTTCTCAACATCATAAAAAAATCTGACATTCAGCAAAAGGTTGGTAATGCCATATTTTGTTCGGAAGCATCTAACTCTAAATAAATTCTAGATTCTTGGAAGTTAATCTTAATTCCATTCAAATCATTTCAGACATTTTATAAATTTATTTGGAATAATTCCAAAATCATATAGAATGATTTGTATGGACTAAAAATTCTGAAAATTTTGTAGAGAACTAATTTGCAAGACAGTCAGCAACAATCTTGTTCTTAGAAACGATAATTTTGATTGAAAGGTAAATATATCAATTTGTGTTCACGAAATAAGACCCCCTTTTAAAAATTTCAATGGTTTTTTACCTTTAGATTCTTTTGTTGGTCATATTAATTGCAGGTAGAATGGAGTCAAAGGAATGAGCAAGCCATAGTTTTCACTGGCCACGGTTTAGGTGGGGCAATGGCAGCCATGGCAAAGCTCTAGATGCTCACCAATACCATTGCGAACAAAACTAAGACTAGGAAAACCAAAACCTTCCATTCTGTCTAACATTTAGTTGTCCTCTACTCGGAGACCAAAGGCTTGCCCAGGTAGTTGGTAGGAAAAAATGGTGTGGCGAATTCTGTCTTCTAGTGTCTAAGCATGACAATTTTTCCAGGGATCTGGTTGCACCCATCCAATTAACTCATCAGCGATTGAAAGCCCTGCTCCCTTTTCTCTACTCATCTATGGAAGCTCACAATGACCATAATTCTAATCATTTGCCTCTTTCAAATAATTAAGGTTGTAATTTTCTGAGGGATGTTTTGCACCATATCAAGTTTGCAGCAAATTATTGCACATATAAGGATAATCTTATTATAAACTATTGGGCTGCAACTTATTATGTTCAGAAAAGGGTGGTGCTTGCTTCGTAAACAGCGTAGCATTGTTGTAGATGTTGTTTACATTGCAAGATGTGGATCTCTGCTCCTACTGTGATTTTTTCATGGAGCATATTAAACATGGGAAAATGTTAAGAGCACAATTTCAGAAACCTGGTCTCTGTAGGAGATCTTGGCAAAGGATACGCTGAAACAGAAGATCCTTACCAGATTGGAGTTGCAATAGCCTTGGAAGGCACTGGAATTCAAATTCAAGTACTCTATACTAAATTCAACAGCGTCTTGTTGGAAATAGCGCAAAACCTTATTGGAAAGTATAAAATAGAAAAAAAAATGTGCACACATAGTCTTCAGTTATATACTTTCCACTTATACAATAAAATTTGACTTTGCATTTCGTGTTCATTTTGTTTTCTATTTCCGTTATGTAGTTAAAGTTTAAAGTTTAATGGATGGGTTTGTAAGAGAAGTCTATGGATAGTGGAAGCTGAAGATATAAAATTGTGAAACAAGTTATCTAAGCTCTCTCTCGTTAGATATTTTACTTGAGAGTTAGCAAGTGTAAATGATGGGAGTAATAGGCATAATTTGAAAAAGTAAATGGAAAAAGAGTCATTAGTTTGTCTTCAAACATTAGAGAATATTTTATTATGGGTAGATCAAGTTTAATTTTATGTTATCTGTGTTTGACTTAGTATTATTAAGAAAATTTAGTAGCTTTTTTAGTATAGAAATTTTATTGATTTTTAATTTTTTTTATGTTGAAAAATTTTAAATGAGATATTTTGAGAATTATATGTAAATAAGTGATATATATTTTTATCAGTTTTAAAATCTTAAAAAAAAATTCATTCATGCTAATCTAATAAAAATTAAATTAAATTAATAAGAAAAAATTTTAAATTAATGAAAGAAATTTTCAGCCCTCACTAGTTTAGGGATTTTTTTTGTTGAAATGAAAATTTAAGGCTCCTATTCTAATATAAAAGATTCATTTTATTCCTTTACATTGTTACGATTCCATTGGACCAACCTCATATTGAAAATAGGAGCCCAAACCCATTCCATGATAGAGCATCCTCAAGGCAATGTGTCTAGCCATAGTGAATGTTCTTTCCTTGCACTATGGTCAATAGCAACAAATTTTAACTGATTTCTATATAAAAACTATGAAAGTCAAGAATGAGAAATGAATGTTATGTGCAAGGTGACATTAGTTTAAACACTGTCACAAATTTTTTTCTTAACGACTAAAAGTGACCGTCAAATTTAACCTCTGATCTCGATGACATCACCTCAAAAAAATTTCTTTATACAATTGTTTTTGAATTATTGTTTTTAGTATTTTAAAAACCCACAATATATTCCCAAGTAATGTTATGTATGTCCACATTATATAATATGTCCACGTAGAATGAAAAGTCCAAAAGCACATTATAGCCAACATCAAATATTATTGCCAAATAGTTTCACTTTATCGAAAACCTAATATAATACCCCCTAATTCCCTTAGTTATACTTTAGCGGAAAAATAAAATAATACCCTGCATTCCCTTGGTTATTTTGTAAAATGGATATGCCCGAGTGCTTGACATTACATTAAAGAAGGTTAAAATATTTGTACACATATATTAATAGATACCATAAATATAAGTCTATCAAAGAGTATTTAAAGATTTAAATGTTTGATTCTTCTCTTGATAATGATAAATTTGGATGGTCCATGTGGGTAATGGCAAATCCGATCCATGTAGTATTAGACTAAAGAAAAGTATTTACTTTTCCAATCTCAAAGTTTTACAAGGGGATTGGATTTGGAGGACAAAGTAAAATGTGAGTACGGAGTCTCTAATTGAATTCCATGCAAAATGTAAAATTATTTGTTTCCTATATTCTTAATACATATCAAACTATTAACCCATTATTATGAGAGATCGAGTGACATCGTCAAAAATAATGTTTATTAAGGGATGGTTAGATTCACATCAGGTTGACTATTTATAGTCCTCCATTGATTTATTTATGTACTCAAGTGGCTAAGGGCCCCTATCTCTATAGGCGGCTTTTTGTCGATAATTATAATTATGTTCATGGCATACGGGTCCATTATCTATATAAGAGGTTCAAAAAATGACTTAAAAAATAAAATGTTTAGTCAATCGAGCCCTGTTTTAATTTAAACTCTCTTCAACTAAAATACTATTGTTTGTTTTGTTGAAAATCATGACACCTACATTGTCAAAGTTAATTTTGATGCATGGGGTCAAGTATCTAAAAATATCTGAATGTAAATCAAGACTAATTTTTGCGTATCAATTACTGTTGCACTTAGCTTACATTGTAAATTTATATGCAAACTCAACTTTAAACAATTTAAAATATAAAATATCTCACATAGTCAAACCTCAAATCCCACATTGATCATAACTAAAAGGTTTGGTCTTTACAATTATAGCTTTTCATAGCATATTGAGCATACTTCTGTCACTGATAAAAGCTTCTTCATTTGTCAATAAATCACTGCCCCTTTGTTTCGATTTATCTAGTAATTGTTTCGTCAACTTTCCTATCACACCACTAACAATAGCTTTGAACATCATTGTAAATTCATGATAATACTATTACTAAAGGCAGGTACTAGCCACTATGTGACCTTCATTTTGAATGAATTTTAAAGTGGGCCTAGATGTTATTTTAGTTATGATAAAGATAAAACAGCTCATTGATTTTTTTCTTTTTATATTTGGGAGAGTTGCTTGTAAGTTTAATTGCACTCGGATCTATTAGGAAGGTGAATTTTGGTACTTGCAGCGCATTATATTTTATGTTGGAATGGGTTTGAATTTAGATATCCTTAAGCTATTGTTGCATTGATTATTGTATTTAAGTATTTATACCTTTGGTTTTAGATATGAGTGGCCCCTATTGCTTAAAATGTTATTACATAATATTGTTGATCACTTTTTGTTATTTGGCTAGAGTTTATTATTTTAATTTTAAATGTGATTATTTATTAAAAGCTTAATCAAAAGAATTTATATTCATAACTAGTCCTTAAAATTGCAATCACTTAGTTACTTTGGTAATGAGTGTTTTAGTTTTTTATGCTTCTAAAGTGGTTTTGTATTAAAACACTTGAATTAAGTGCCACTATGCTTTGAACTTAAGTCATAAGGTTTTATTTTAAGTTATAATTCAGATATAATTAACTCGAAAAAAAGACACAAAAGCATAAAAAGATATTTTATATATTAGTATAATACTATTATTATTTAAAATAATATTATTGTGTAAAAAAGACACAAATGAATAAAAAGATATCTTATAATAATCTAATAATATTATTATTTAAAATGTCATTATTATTAATATATATATATATATATATATATATATATATATATATATATATATATATTATAGCATTACAAAATTAAATATTAGATTATTTTTACTTAAAACTTCATGTACAATAGGTGAGTGGGGTCAACAGTTATAGGTTTTGAGTTAGGTACAAACATGATTTACACTCTTAAGCTTTACAAAACCGTGTTTTACCAAAATAAAAAATCATGTCCTCTCTGACATAACTTACACTCTTTAATATCGTAGTTGTAGCCTTCACATAGGAAGTTCTCATTGTTATACATTTTCATAGACTTTGAGCCTTGACTCAAAGCACTAGCATTATCATCTCCATGTAATCCTCATATATCTCAGGGTTTGCATTAGCTAGTTCCTGATCATCACTTAACCTCTCCCCAGTATCAATCCAGACCCTACACTTTCTTAATTTTCTCACAAGCTTGAGGTACACCAAGTGTTCAGGGTTTTCACCACACAGTTTTGCTAGGCTTCATGACAATATTGGCAAGAAGGACAAGTGGCCTCATAATAATTAGTTTTTTGCCTTGTTAAGTCAATGTGTGTGTGTGTGTGTGTATCTAATCTGTATCTAATATTATATATATATATATATATATATATATATATATATATATATATATATATATATATATATATATATATATATATATATATAGACTTAGCAGGGCAATAAACTAATTATTATGAGGTTACTTGTCTTCCTTGCCAATATTGTGGTGAAGCCTAGCAAAATTGTATGGCCATAACCTTGAAAACTTGGTGTACCTCAAGCCTGTGAGCAAATTAAGAAAGTGTAGGGTCTCGATTGATACTAGTGAGAGGTTAAGTGATGATCAAGAACCAGTCGATGTAAATCTTAAGATGTATGAAGATTATATGGAGATGATAATGTTAGTGCTTTGAATCAGGGCTCAAATTCTATGAACATGTATAGCAATGAGAACTTCCAATGTGAAGGCTAAAACTACCATTTTAAAGGGTGTCATGTGTGTGTGTGTGTGTGTGTGTGTGTGTGTGTGTGTGTGTGTGTGTGTGTGTGTGTGTGTGTGTGTGTGTGTGTGTGTGTGTGTGTGTGTATACATAGATACACACATATATATAACACACACACACACACACACACACACACACACACACACACACACAGATATTGTAGACACTAGAAAACTACACACGATAGTTCTATTTGTCCAAACGCCTTAGGACCTTTATCAGTATTGGTTTCTATTTAACCCACTAACTTAACATTTAACCAACATTTTTTAACCCCCACTTTAACCAATTTACTTTTGGCACTCAACTGCGGACAGTCAGTCTAACCATCGATGGTCAGGGCCTCACCTACCCACCTCCTTAACACATCACCAACTGTGTCCAAGATTACAAAGAACAATTTAATAATTTTGCCTCATGCAGTGATTACAAATTCCCAAGCATCATGATCAGTGACCTCACCCACTAGAGAACCTTCCATCCTCCACCTCTCTTTGCCTATAAAAGGAGAGGAGTAGGAGGTGGAAAGTGAGGAATCAATAACAAGATTTATCAAGCATATAGGGGTTCAAGTTCTCCAACATTCAGCATTGCTTTAGCAACTCAACATTAGCAAAAGAGACCAAACTTCTATTGAATTCGCTTTTGAGGCCAAAGTACTATTACTTTGGTGAAATTGCTTCAGCATTCCACTGTCAACCATCTAGAAAATTGTAGGTATCTTGCACTTATTTTCATTGTTTTACATTATTTCTAACCCTCTAACCTAATCAGACTTATCTACCAACCTTTCATCTCCAATTGGATCCATAACCAATCACCTACCTGATCATTTTCTCAGTCTGTAACTCCCTTTTGAGCATTCTTAGAAATACACAGGTATCATTGATGATTAGCACAACCGTCGATAATCAGCTCAATCATCAACAGTTACCCAACCATTGATGGCTAGCCCAATCGTTGATGGTTAGCCCAATCACAGATAGTCACTATGGTAGAAGATAACCAATTATTTTTAACCCCTTGCCTCCAAACAAACCCTACTTTCTATGTTTATGTCTATTCACAGAGCTTGTCATGATTTTTTGAACTTGACCCCAACTATTTTAGCATGAGTATTGACCCACTTTTGTCATAATTAGTCATTTTCTTTATCTAACATCTATTCACTTTCTTGTATTGCATGCATTCACTTACATGTTATTAAATGTAAATACTATTTCTTTTATCTACAACAACTTGATTGTTATCAACAGTAGATTGATAGCCTCCTAAAAAGCATGTGCTTATTGGATCTAGCTCGCATTAGGCAGTCCACTCAACTATTTAGCTAACAATCCCCCTTGTTAGTGTCTTTATTATTTGCAAGTTATTCTTTCCAAGTCAAAGAAGAGTTCTCCATTATTGTCTGGGTTACGCATGCATTACCAATCAGGGATTTCTACCATACCCATATTGCTAGTTTTTTTTTATCTTGACCGCCTCCTAGAAAGCATGTGCTTATTGGATCTAGCTCGCATTAGGCAGTCCACTCAACTATCTAGCTAACAATCTCCCTTGTTAGTGTCTTTCTTATTTTCAAGTTATTCTTTCCAAGTCAAAGAAGAGTTCTCCATTATTGTCTAGATTATGCGTGCATTACCAATCAGGGATTTCTACCATACGCATATTGCTAGTTTTTTTATCTTTTTCTAAATTAAGAAATGAGCAAAAATTAATAGAAACATTTTGGCATGCCCGATGGGACCCTAACATCATCTAGGTGCCCCTTCTTTCTTCCTTTATTCTATCTTCATCAAATGAAATCTGAAATTTCTTTTGGCATAAAATAAACCCTTTGCATATATTGATTGTTTGCTTGTTTTAGTTCATCTAATAACATAAATGCAAATTACTTGATCGTAGTTTTCATTCTTTTATCACACACTTAACCAAAACACATCATCAATCAATACACCAAAATAAACTTGAGACAAGGCCTGATTAGAATTTCATCACCTAACAATAAACCTTATCCCTTTCTGGCAATCCTACTTAGAGGCCATTATCAAGGGGAGAACCAACTCAACTCTTTGGTTGAGTATAAACTCTAAAATTCATGGCTAAGCATCCAACACCCTTATCGTTGTGATGTGTGAAGTGAGGGGTAGACCCCAATACCAAGTCATGTATTGAAGATCAATACATATTTCTCTTTTGAGCACCTAAACACAAACTAAAATCAACCTTAGATTTCCTCTTTAGTACTTGATCTACAAGCCAACCTTCTTCTTCACACTCTCTAAGGCATAAGTCAAAAGCGATCTAAAAAGAACCATAAGTTTTAAATGCACTTTTAGTGTATGTTTGGATCACCATGAGTTCTTTTCTTTTGCTTTCTTTTTGTTTGAGGTGTGAGTTTCATCATTTCTTCCCTATTTTTCACATGGTCTTTACAAGGCTGCAGTTGAGAAATCAAACCAACCAAGGACCCCCTTCCTCATCCTCCTCCTCCTCCATGGAGTATGCTTCAGATGTGGAGCACTCTCCTCCTCATTCACCCCCTCCTATCATGCCTCAAATAGTTATCAAGGGTGATACAGATTTTTCTACATTCTTTGATAACAACCCTATGGCCCTTTGACGCTACCTTAATACCTTATCCCACTGTATCTTTGTTACTTCAGTTCCTTCTATAGACCCACCTTATGGCATGCCTCCCCATATTATAGGTGGTGTTAACTCTTACCAACCTTTGATAACCCAAGCATCCTCTTCCACAAATATTCCATCCACTATCACTACCAAAACCCAATCCAACATTCCAACCCAAAACCAAACTCCTCCTTCTCCACCCAACACCTCTAATATAGGGGCAACCTTACCTCTTCTTACCTATACCCCACCTACCATGGGGATATCTTTCACTCCTATTTCCACCATCCCTCTTGTCACCACCAACAAACCAACCTCCACCCCTCTTTAAAATTTGGTACTTTCCATACCTCCCACCCTCCTACCTATTAGCATTAGAGTCGCCACTCAACCTCAACCTACCGCTTCAACCATACCTCCAAACCAACCTTCATGAATCCCTCAACAAATACCCATGACACCCCACCCACATCATGTTCCTAACTCACAAGGATACATAACATCTTCTAACCAACTTTTTATACCCACTAACACTTACGTGGCACCATCCCAACCTACAATGACTGCATATCAATATGTGGCATCATCTCAACCTTCCACCTCATATCCATATATGGCAGTTACCCAACCTCAATCAAATCCACTACCCAACTATGGAGCTCCCCAAGCTCTAACAGATTTAGTAGATAAAATATCCAATCTTGAATCATCTATCTTTAGGGCCCATAACCTTCTATCTTATGATTGAATCTACAATGAACCCATTCATCCATCTATTCCTATTCAACCTTAACCACCTCAATGGGAACTATTTAAGTTTTCCAAGTTCTAAAGCAAGGAGGACCCTCAACAACATTTGAGAGCATTCTACCATTCATGCTATTTGATTGCATATGATGATGCTCTTTTCTTCTATACCTTTCTCATGTCCTTATCTAGACCAACCTTGGATTGGTATAGTTCTCTTACCAACCACTCTATCTTCTCCTTTTCTCAACTAGCCCAATTTGTTTTTAGATCACTTATCAGTTAACATATCTAAAAAGGTTTCCAATACTGAATTTACTCTATTAGGCAATTTGATGATGAATCAATTACCAATTTTGTAGTTAGGTGGAAAGGTCTCATTAATCATCTTTTTTTCTCATTACCTCAACCTAAACTAATTAAACTATTTTCTAGAGGTTATGCCAAACATATTACCCCAAATCTTTAAGTTCAGACTTTCAGAACCTTCAATGAGGCACTTACCATGGCATGTAAACTTGAAATTAGATCCATTGACGAAGGGAAATTGAAACTGAGAAACAAGAATTCCAACTTTAAATCCAATGACCCTTCCTCTACCAAAACCATTAACCCATCCAACCATCCCAAAACCAATACAAAGGCAACTGCAAACATGATTATCTTAAAATTCGCTTCACCTCCAACTATCAACCAACCAAATCAAACCAATTCTTCCAACCCGTCAAACCAACAAACTTGAAACCAAAACTGAACCACTTTGAGACAATATACTCCCTTAAGGGAATCATATGCTTCAATTTTGGATAAACTACTTAAAGCTAACCTCATCCAACTTCCACCTATCAAACCACCCCAACAATTTGATGCTTCACACCCTGCACCTAGATGGTACAATGAGAACGATCATTGTTTCTTCTATCATGTTATTGGGCATGATGTGAGTAGGTGCAATACCTTTAAATCTATTATCCAAAATATAATTGACAAGGGTGGACTAGCATTAAATAATCCCAATGCACCTCCAAACCAATCATTAGACATCTTTTTAAAATGTTTTCCCAATCATGCCACTCTTACCCATCACCATGACAACAAATCAAAACCATCTCACTCTCATGAGGCACATACGATCAATGTTTTTACCATTGAACCCATTGTGAAGGAAACCATTACCTCAACTACATCTTCTTCCACCCCACTTATTGAAGTGGTAGAGTCATCTTTTATTCCTTCAGACAACCAAACAAAGGAAGATACCTCCTCTATTTCAATTAAAGAGACCATTGACTTAGCCACTTTTCCTTTGAAAGAAGAGGAGCCAACCACTGTTTCAACCATTTCTTCCTCCAATTCACTTATGGGAGTAAGGAAATCACTACTCTTTTCTTTTGACATCCAAACAAAGGTTGCAACCACCCTCTTACCTACATCTAAACAAACCACACCCTCCTTACCTATCATAGAACTAACCACTCCTCCCTTGGAGACCACTGCAAAGAAAGAAATCATCTCCTCTATTCTTTCCCTAAAAACATCATCTACCTCAACCATCAAACCTTCCACCGAAGACAAAGGTGAAGACACTACTCCCTCACCTCAACCTAGGGGCTTGATATTTGAAACCCATAACCAAGAAATCAAACCCATCTATAAACTTTTTTTTAGATTGGTTCAAAATCTAGAGTTTACTTCCCAACCCAATCTAGATAGGGCCACCTTTTGGCACCATCTTGGGCTACCTTATCAAAACAAACAAAAATCTTTAACCTCACTTATATCTACCCTCAAACCCATTATTTCCTCGAGTCCATCTTCAGATACTTCTTCCTCCAACACCATAATGGAATCATCTGACCCACCTTAACCTAAGATTTCCAACCACACTATACCCCTTTGACCAAACCCATCAAAAATCTAGGAATAATTCCTACCCTTATCATGGCCCATCCATCTTTGAAGTTGGACTTAACCCCATCAAGTCCACCCAAGAAACCTTTGACTAAACCTACCAAAAGAGTGAAACTACCCAAACCATCTTGAACTAGACCCATACCACCTCCCTCACACCTACCTTCAATTTTAGGGCCTCATCCCTGTACTATCACCACTACCAATAAACATTTAGTAGACTTTTTCTTTTTACCCTACCTACACCTACCTCCACTAAAATAGTAAAATCCCCATCATTCTTAACTAACCTAACTACTTCTACCTTCCCACCTATATCCAAACCTTCATCATCCCAAACTTCCACCTCTAAACACACCACCTCCAAACTAATCATAACCAAACAATCCCAACCAAAACCACCTACTAAAACCATCCCACCACCCAAGAAGGCCTACTCCCAAGAAGGCTTCCACTCTTAAAACCATAGACCCAACACCTTCAACACCTTTGGTTGAATCTTATTTGACTATTCTATAAAGGTTATTGCAAACTTCTTCTTTGACCTTACCACCCTTCAAACCTTTCAACCCTTCACGTCTTAAACTAGCATGGTTTAATGATAATTTGATCTACTTCTACCATAGGACGCCAAGACATGATATAGAGAACTATAAAGCTCTCCAAACACTGGTCTATAGCCTTTTGGCTGAGGATGATTTGTTGTTTGATGAACTTCCCTTGAGCCCTTTACCTACTTAACTATCAATCTGACCTACCCAACACTTATCTACTCCCACACTCTCACCTAAGAGTGAGGAGGAATCAAGGCAATCATCTAGTTTAATGCCTCTCTTAATCCACACTATTCACATGGTTACCCGATCTAGGACCCAACAAAAGGATAAGGGAAAATCAAAAGTGTCCATACCATGGACATACCCTTCAACCCCCCATCCTTCCAATTGGACCCAACCACCTTCACCTTCACCATTACCAAAAACCTAAAATATCTATTTTAGGTGCATCACCTTCCAACCCTTTCAAATCCATTTAGTGTGTAGTATTGAAACAACTTCATCAAACATCAGTGAAGATGAGCTTGTATGAGTTAATTAACACCTCACCCCCTAACTATCAAACATTGATAAAGATTCTATAATCCATAGAGGTTCATATCAGAGATGCTCAACCCCTTGTAGCCTTTATCAGATCCCTTCAACTTTCCACCCCAATCACCGTTAAGGATTTAGAAATACCTTTTTGTGCATTTTAAGGATCTTGATCCTCCCCTCTTTATCATGGCATATATCAATCAAACCTACATCAAAAGGGTGATGATTGATGGAGGGGTTAGCATCAACATTATCTCCTCACATGCCTATGACTAACTTGACTTACCCAAGAACATCATGTCGGAATTCTCAACAATTCTTCACTCTTTTAACAACACCATGGCCACTACCTTTGGGACAGTCATTTTCCATGTTTGTTTGGGACCTTGCACCATTATTGAACTCTTTTACATTGTAGAGGGTGAGTTCCAATACAATGTGTTATTTGGATGCCCTTGGATTTGTGTTATGAGTTGTGTCCCTTCCACTTTGCATCATTACATCAAATTTAAGCATGGTCATGTCATCATCATACGGGTTGACCCTAGTCCCTTTACATCTTGAAATATGATGTACAGACCTAATGATGTCTTTATTCATCGTTCATCTACCTCACCACCTACCACCAAAAACTTCACCCTATTTTTTATGAAGCTTCAATAAGCTCATCCATCCCTTCTTCACAAATCCCTATAGGAGACCCTTTGGAATCCACATTCTAACATCTCTCACTTGAGGAGTATAGTCTTCTAGCCTTGGATGCTTTCCCTACTCCTCAAAAGCATGGGAAACCTGCTCATGACCCTAGCTATGACCTCAACATCAGAACCATCATCTCTTTTGGGCTCCCCAACCATCAAACCAAATTCATCTATGGGGTACTTGATCAACCACTTCTTGCTTCTACCACTACCCCTAATATCCATCAATTTACCTCAAACTTCTCTTATCTCAACAAACTCACCTTTGCCAAAGCATACTTTCACTAGTGTAATTGAAAGGGATTTGGACTTGGCCTTCATGATCAAGGACCTCATGCGCTACCCATAATCAAAACTCAAAAACCTCATGTGTTGTTTGGCCTAGGGTTTGTACCACCAAAAGAACCCACATCACCTAAACCCATTGCCACCATCGATAAGGATGTGTCATCCTCACCAACCCCATCTCCTTTGAAGTTCAAGAATTCTAATATCATCCTATCTAACTTTTTTATCAATACCATTAGTCTCGACCCCCTGACTTATCAAAAGGATGGTTAAACTAATACCCTTCCTTGTATCCATCTTGAAATGGTATAAAATGATTCTCCTACCATCAACACCATCTAACGATATGACGATGATTCTATTATCACCTACCTAAATGTGGAGGACTCTTCTATCTGTAAATCCCTTCCTTCTGATAACCAAACCATGTTGAATGAATCTACCATTTATGTCAACTTGGGTACTTAGGATAACACCCACATTATTAATATCAGACAATCCTTGAATTCCACAGAATAATAAGATTACCCTTCTTTCATGACTGCAACATAGTATTTGCTTGGTCTTATCAGGATATGCTAGAAATTGACCCTTCCATTGCTCTCCATAACATTTTCACCCATCTTAATTCTAAGACCGTTCAAAAAAATCTTCACAAGATGCACCCTCGCATCACCCTTTTAATCAAAGAGGAGCTTTAATGCCTCTTGTCTATCAATTTCATACAGCCCATCGACTATCCCTAATGAGTTTATAATATCATTCCCATTACTAAACCCATAGGGGGACTTCACCTTTGTATTAAATTTCATGACCTTAACCTTTCCTACCCAAAGGATGACTTTCATTTACCTAACATTGACCAACTTGTTGATCTTATAGTTGGCCACAAGATGTTATCTCTCATGGATGATTTCTTGAGATATAATCAAATCTTGATTACTCCCAAAGATTAGCATAAAACCTCTTTCATCACCCCATGGGAAAACTTTTGTTACAGAGTCATACCTTTTAGTTTAAAGAATGTTGACACAACCTACCAGTAAGCCATGACCTACATCTTCGATGACCTAATCCATAAAACCATAGAGGACTATGTGGATGATCTCCTTGGGAAATCCAAATATCGCAAAGATCACCTAGATGTCCTCAACATCATCTTTGAATGATTAATCTATTTCCACGTCTGACTTAACCCCAAGAAATGTATTTTTGGGGTCCTTTTTGGAAAGTTTTTTGGCTTCATTATCTCCATTCGAGGAATTGAAGTAGACTCTGCCAAAGTCATAGAAATATTTGAAATGCCACCTCTAACCCACCTTAAGCAACTCCATAGCTTGCAGGGGAAGCTCTAGTTAATCCAACATTTCATCTCTCAATTATTGAATAGATGTCAACCCTTTCACCATCTCCTTAAGAAAGATACATCTTTTAAGTGGAATAAAGGCTATCAACAGGCCTTTGATTCACTAAAAGAATACCTTCTTTCTCCCCTTGTCTTGACCCCTCCCAAAGATGATCAATAGTTTTATCTTTACATCTCTACTACTGACCATTCTCTAGGGGTAATGCTCGCTCACCATAATGAATAAAACAAAGAGCAAGATGTCTATTACATAATTCAAACACTTATAGAGTATGAGACTCGATATTCCCATCCCAAGAAACTTTTCCTTACCCTCATCTTCATATCTTCCAAGCTTCACCACTACCTTCTTAATCATAAAACCTATGTCATCACTAACACCAACCCACTCAAGTACATGCACTCCAAACCATACCAAAGCCAACGTATGGCTAAGTGGCTCATGATTTTAGCTAAGTTTGATCTTGAGTTCCTTCAACAAAAGTCAATTAAAGGGTAAGTGATTACTGACCAATTGGCCAAAGTTTCTCTACCAAATAACCAACCGCTTCCTCTTATATTTCCAAATGAGTCCATCACAACTCTTTCTAAAGAGGGCCCCACTTACCAAATGACCATGTTCTTTGATGGCTCCAAGTGCCAACGTGGTGGGGGTGCTAGAGTTATTCTCATTCCCTGTAATGGTGAACCTCTTCCTCTCTCCTTTAAACTTGAATTTGAGTGCACCAACAATATAGCTGAGTATGAAGCCCTAGTCATAGGTCTCCAAACTTATATAACCTTGAGAGTCAAGATAATCAATGTCTTCAACAACTCCCAACTTGTGGTTAACCAGGTCAACATATCTTATAAATGTAAGAATGATGTCTTACTAAAGTACAAAGAACATAGATGTACTTTTATCATCATTCAATCATTATCTTATCCAATCAGTTCAATGATCTACTAACAAATTCGTGGACACAATGGATTTCCTTGGTTCCCAAATCCCATCTCAACTTCCTAACTCTAAATTTTTTTTAAACAGTCACCATTTTCTCACTCCATCTTATATCCATTTTGACCTTCCTACCACTTGTAGTATCGAAGCATCAACTTCTGACATTTGGTACAAACAAACTTTTGCTTACCTCAATCTCGACATCGTTCTTCCCAACCTCTCTAGGAATGCTCAAAGAGCTTTTGTTAAAAGTACCTCTCATTACACCATACTAGGGGGAATCCCTTACAAACATGACTTTAATGACCTCCTCCATTGCCTCCACAATCATGAAGCTTCCCATGCCATCAAGGAAACAAATGACAGAATCTATGGGGGACATTTTAGTGCTTTAGCTGTCACTAAATACATCCTTCGTCTTGGCTACTATTAGCCTACCCTTAACCAAGATTGTTGTGATTATGTAAATAATGTCAAGTGTCAACAACATGCTAATTAACACCACGCACCTGCCCATGGCCTCTGAGTATTCAAAGAATTTTGGCCATTCTCATGATGGGGTTTAGATATTATTGGGGAAATCAATCCTCATTCTTCATAACGTCACCAATCCATCATTACTGCCATCGAATATTTCACCAAGTGGGTGGAAGCCATTCCTCTCATCTCAACCAAAGCTGACAAGATTGTTGACTTTATCAACCATCACATCATCTATCATTTCAGTGTTCCTCATAAGATCATCATTGATAATGGTAAATCTTTCAAGAACAATCATGTCCAAGGCCTTTGCAATGCATTTGGCATCAAGTTAAGCTTCTCTTCACCTTACTCTCCACGAGTAAATGTATAGGTAAGAACATCTAACAAGATCTTTAACAAAATGTTGACCAAAGTCATTAGTGCTTCAAGTCAAGATTGGAATTTTCACATCCCTTTCACTTTATGGGCATATCACACTAGCATTTGAACCTCTACGGGTGCTACCCCTTTCTCTCTAGTGTTTGGAATAGAAGCAGTTTTTTTCCCTTAAAGTCTAAATTCCCTCTCTTCGTATATCTTATAAGAGATCATTTTAGAGAGTGACTATCATCAGGAACAACTAGCATGACTTGAAATACTTGATGAACATCACCGCATAATGCTTAACCATCTTCATTTTTATCAAGAATGAATCAAGCGCACCTATAAAAACACCTACAAGAGCAAGAATTCAATATCAAAGACCTCATCTTGAAGGAAAACTAACATGTCACCAAAATGGAGAAAAGCAAAAGAGACAAATTTGCTTTCAAATGGCTTGGACCCTACATCATTACGCATAAGTATGGATTAGGAGCTTATTGTCTATCCTCTCTCAAAGGCAAACCAGAACCTGAGCCTCTCAATGCTTCGCATTTGCATCACTTTTTTTTGTTAAAAGATGGATCAAAATTACTTTATCTGTCTAACTTAAGCTCATCCCTTGGTTTTATGAGATTTTCACTTTCATCATACCTATCCCTCTCCCTTTGAAGATAATCGATTACAACATAGATCTATGTGATTAATGATCACAGTCATAGCCAAATCCTAAGCATGGATACCATGACTCCACCCATGGCATGGTTCTCATGGACATTTTTTGTCTCTTATCATACAAGATCCCATGATCTTTTGTCTCTCGAACTACCTCCTTTCACCCATCATTAACCTCTTTGTGCTAAAAGTTTTGCCCTCATAAAGGTAAACCTCTAAGCCTAAATAGACTTGTCCATGTATAAAACCTTGCAATAACAACAAATAAACATTTATTAGGTCACATATTTCTATTATTGCAAATTACTCCCTTAAAGGACAGCTACCCATAAATCCTCTAAATTGCTTAAAAGATAGACTGCTCCCTTGAAGGATAGCTACCAAACATGCAAACCCAAACTTAGACCACTCCCTTGAAGGATGACTAAGTCAAATGGGTCAATAGAAACCATTTGAAGCTTCCTGCATTGATCAGCTTCACAAACTTATCAAAAATAAAAGCAATAAACAAAAGACCTTATGTTAAAATTAGTTATCTCAAGAAAGCCATAATTAACTTCCTTATCTAACATCAGTATACTTCTTGCATCGATCAGTCTATACCTAGCATTAAGACATGGACTTGTCTATTATGGTTCTTAGGTCACCTATAGAAGGGGCAAACTAACCCATATGAGGTTACCTTACTGCCTGTTTACCTTTCACCCATCTTCTCTTTATACCATCTTTTAATCAAGGGATTATAAGCTTAATCAACATAATTATGATCAAGATACCTATTTATCAACCTAAACATGCTAATGCAAAACACTCAAAAGGCTTAGTTTCCCTACGCCAATCCAACTTCAAGTTTCATCTTTTTAGTCCTTGCCAATGAAAAGGCATCATGTTTCTTTTCTTATCTTTCATTATTGGGTCATGTAGACATGTGTCTCGATAGTTTCTTTTCAATTCTCCTACATTTAGTTTGTTATCTACTTGATGTATTTTCATTATAACCATGATCACATTTCATTTCCATCATCATAAACAACAAACATCACTAATAAACACAACATTGTGCATTATATCCATTGACCACATCATATATCAAAATTAATGATAAAAACATCATCAAATCCCATCATACGTCATTGCTCTATCTATAATACCATCTTATCTATCAACCATTAGGACATCATGTGAACATAAATCATATCATAAACAACCCTAATTAAAACACTCATCCTTGTGAGCATAAACAAATCAATGATCAAAAAATCATGAACCATATCATAACTCATCTACCTATCTATCGATTTATCATCACAATAATTCCTTTTGTAAACATCAAATCATGAAAACCACATCAACATAACCATGAACAAAATCACCATAATCACAACATCATATGACATATATCCATCCATAACATTTCTTATCATATCCATGAAAGAAACATAACATCATAACCATATTCTGAACATCACATGCCTAAGCTACTGAGTCAGCATCTCATAAAACACACACATGAAACCATAGACCATGAATCAAACCAGGAACCATAACATGAGCATAAAATATCAGTAGGTCAACCATGAACCATGAACATACACTATACATATATATCATCAGCATCAATAAACAACCATAATCATCTTAAAACCTCATCATCATATACATCACAATAAACGTAATACATGTCAATGAGTATACAATCCTCAATAATAAATACATGTAATAATGTATAAATATCTCTCTCATATACGTATTGTGTCATCGACATGCACGTCGGTATCAAAATCAAAAACATATACATTATATAATCTCATATATTAGGCCCTTAGGGCACCACTACCACTATCCCCATCTGCATTTATACCTGCATTACCCTCTGATGGTGGTCCCCCTAATCTCCCTCCCTGACGCACTGTAGAGGCCCACTATCTCAAAGTAGCTATAAATGGACCACCTGCTAAGCTAGCCCTATACTCTCTATATCAAATCTCCAATGGTAATTATGTTAACACTGTCACCTCATAGTATCTCAAATCCTCAATGGTGGATAAATACCATGTCCTTAGAACCATATCGGTGGTCCTCCTACTGGTATTGTGGCCACTCCCACCTCCCATATACCCATCTCACCCACACTGATCCCAAAATGATCCCATATCACCTGTGTGCCCAAAAGGCTAAGAGCTCCCTGTAGATCTGGACCAATAACACTAAGGCCCACTCGAACACAGTCCCCCCTAGTAGCATATCCACCAATACCCCTATTAATAGATATGGAAATCAATCATTGCTCAAATCTGGTAGCATGAAGTAGGACACATCCATCATCATCATCAGTAAACATCTATCCTCTGGAGCCCTTTGATATAGTGGCCCATAACAAACACCACCTGCATGATACCTGGTATGGACCCGATCTACTCTATCTAGTAGACCCTCTCCTCATTTTCTATGTGATAAATCAGATCCCCCTAAATGGGTAGCTATGTAATCCTATGAACATCCTCTGTTAGGATTCTCATCTCCCTAGTCGATAATAAAAATGTGTTTTTAATCAGGTCCCATCTCTCAATGAGGGTCATGATCATAGCTGCATCAAACGATAGGTATTGGTAGTGTCTCATGGCCCCTAGGCCAACCTCCTCCATGTGTCTTCACTTTTCATTAGTTATTCCATCATAAAGCTCTATGAAGATCTTAGGGACTCAGTCCCTCATCTGAATCTAATCGCATGTTTACAAAATAATAACATTAGCATGCACACTTAGTTTTCCAAATCGAGCATGCTACCCACCTACACCTACCTATTCCAATCTAACTCATCACCTCTACCATGTTACCTCCAAAATGTAACACAAACCTTTACCTATATCCACACACATTTTCACATCATGTTTCTATCACACATAATTGCCCTATTTCGCATAACTTTCACTCCCACTATTAAAAACCAACACTAACACACTATTTTCAGCACCTAACATTTCTCCCACCTAACCATACCCGTCGACCCTTTTCAACATCTCATACTATCAAACCTACATTTGACCTTTTTAAACCACTTAACATAGCTCTTGAAACCTTTACAATCATTACAACACTTAAACAACTTTAAAACTTTTAACACTTTCTAATACCTTAACCTCTTTCAAAGCAACTTATTAACTTTACAACTTTCCAAACTTTAACAAACCCTTTAACCAGTTTCAAAATTTTAACATTTAACATTTTACAAACTTTAACAAAATAATTTAAAAACTTTAAAAACCTTAGACACTTTAACCAAATTACAATATTTTCTATTAATTTTTTTACCTTCCCAATCCCCAAACCCATTGACCACCGATGGTTCATTGAATTGTCGATGGTCCCTTAGGATCCTCTTACCCCAATGTCGACTACTGGTGGTTGGGTAGAACCACTGACGTTCACTATGTGTGATCACTGATGGTGAAACCATCTATCCTTTCCCACTTAAATCCCTCAACAAATCACCTCACATCACAAATTAAACTACCTAATACTTTTCTACAACTCGTTACAAACACAACTAACATTTCTACTCTCAATTTAACCCAATAAATCACCTAATTTCATCAAAAACATGAAACTAAGGCATCATGGCCAAGGACCATTTTCACACACCCTATCCACCTCACTCCAACCTATCCAATAAAACCCCCAACTCACAAATTCAACTATACTATCAATTTTGAAATAATGCCTACCTCGTTTCACGATCGTTGATGTGGTTGAATCCCTCATCCACCTACTCGACCATGCCCTCATCCACCCTCCATCTAGTCAACCATCAATCACCTCGACACACATGCTCCCCCACTTACAAAACTCCACCTCAACAATTTCAAATGCTAACATGTACTAATGCCAAAGCATAAACAATGATGATCCAAATATCAAAAGGTAAAAATGATTTTGCATTTTTACTTTTTGTGTCTTAGCTTTTTTAGGGTTTTTATCTGATCATCGACGGTCAATGTCCCCCACATATGCAATTTTTCAAGTCCCTAACATGGGTACTCAATTTTAGAGATCACCTAATCTCCATCCCACCAAAACTTAGACTTTTGGAGCTTACCCTTCTCCAACCCAGCCATTTGACCACATCCACTTCAATGTTGGCTATTTTGACCTAACCTATTCGCATGTTTTACAATGACCTTGTAGTGGTCTTTTTGACCACATTGACCATTTTTTCAATGTTGACCATTTGAATTTTTCACCATCGAGTGCATGACCAAACCATTTATTTTTTTCAAGGGAGCACTTCCTACCTTAGATACTTGCCAAAACATTGACCCTATCTAGGATTCTTATAGAGTAACTTGATCAGCTATGACCAACGTTGTGGATCGATTACTCTATCATTTTTACTTTTAGAACTGACCTTATTTTTACCAATATTGGTCACTTTAGTATTTGCATGATCTTGACTATCGTACTTAGTCACATTTTGTGTGCATGTTTGCATCTCAAATGCCTAACCCCCTTGTCACCACCTAGTGACTTACCATCAACCGCTTATCAAACCCTAACCTGATTTCAATTTCACCTCATCAACTCCAAGTTTGAGGAGTAACACCTCCTCCCATACTCAGGGCAACCAAACCTTTGACCAAATAATCCATTTTTGTTTTGCATCTTGTTAACTTTAAAGTCGCATAAGAAAAAGGGGTAAAATATAGACACTAAAAAATTGCAAATGATATTTCTAGTTGTCAAAACACCTTAGGACCCTTATTAGACCTAGAGTCTAATTAACCACCTAGTTATCTAACCCATTAACCCACTAACTTAACATTTAACCAACCTTTTTTAACCTGCACCTTAACCAATTTACCTTTGGTACTCGACCACTAATGGTCAGCCTAACCATCGATGGTTAGACTGATTATCGACGATCAGGTTCTCACCCACCCACCTCCTTAATATATCACTAGTTGTGTCTAAGATAACAAGGCACAATTTAATAGTTTCACCTCATGAAGTGATTATAAATTCTTAAGCATCATGATTAGCTACCTCACCCACTAGAGAACCTTCCATCCTCCACCTCTCTTTGCCTATGAAAGGAGGGGAGTAGGAAGTGGAAGGGGAGGAATCAATCACAAGAGTTATCAAGCATACAATTGTTCAAGTTATCCAACATCGAGCCTTGCTTCAGCAACTCAACATCAGCAAAAGATACCTGAACCTCTGCCAAATTTTCTTTTGAGGCCAAAGTACTATTACTGGAAAAATTGATTCAGCCTTCTACCATCAACCATCTAACAAGTTACAAGTATCTTGCACTAGTTTTCATTGTTTTACTTCATTTCTAACCCTCTAACCTGATCAAACCTATCTACCAACCTTCTATCTTTGCCCAGATCCATAACCAATCACCTGTTTGATCATTTTCTCAGTCTACAACTCCCTTTTGAGCATTATCAAAAATACATAGGTAACCACCGATGGTTAGCACAACCACTGATGATCACCTCAACCGTCAATGGTTATCCAACTGCTAATGGTCAATCTAACCATTGATGGTTATCCCAATTGCCAATGGTCACTGTGATAGAAAATAATACTAGTTATTTTTAGCCCTTTGCCTCTAAACAAACCTTACTTTCTGTGTTCCTATCTGTTCACAGAGCATGTCCTAATTTTTTGAACCTAACCCCAACTATTTTAACATGAGTATTGACTTGATTTTGCCATAATTGGTCATTTTATTTATCTAGCATCTATTCACTTTATTGTATTGCATGCATTTACTTGCATGTTATTGAATGCAAACACTATTTATTTTATCTACATCAACTTGATTGTTATCAATAGTGGATTGACAGCCTCCTAGAAAGTGTATGCTTCTTGGATCTAGCTCATGCTAGGCAGTCCACTCAACTATCTAGCTAACAATCCCTCTTGTTAGAGTCTTTTTTATTTGCAAGTTATTCCTTCCAAGCCAAAGAGTTCTCCATCATCGTCTGGATTATGTGTGCATCACCAACCAGGTATTTCTACCACACCTATATTACTAATTTCTTATCTTCTTCCAAATTAAGAAATGAGCAAAAATAAGAGAAACAGATATATACATAGATATATATGTATAAGTATATATATATATATATATATATATATATATATATATATATATATATATATATACATACATATACATATATATACATATATATGTATATATATACATACATATATATATACATACATACATACATACATATATACATATATACATATATATGTATGTATGTATATATGTATATATATGTATATACGTATATATATGTATATATATATACATATATATATACATATATATATATATGTATATATATGTATGTATATGTATGTATGTATGTATGTATATATATATATATACACATACATATACATATATATATACATATATACGTATATACATACATATATACATATATACATACATACATATATATGTATGTATGTATGTATCTATATATGTATATATAGATACATACATATACATATACCTATACATATATATATATATATATATATATATATATATATATATATATATGTATGTATATGTATGTATATATGTATATATATGTATGTATACATACATATATACATATATATATGTATGTATATATGTATGTATATATATGTATATATGTATGTATATATATGTATATATGTATATACATACATATACATATATACATATATAGATATATAGATATATATATATATATATATATATATATATATATATATTTGTGTGTGTGTACATGTGTGTGCATATATATACAATTATAATATATTATATTTATAATTAATATATATAAATATAGACTTTGAAACTTTAATGTCATGTTCCCATGTTATTGACATTGCAGTCTTGATTCAAGCAACACATTGGAGGTGGAGCTTTACTACAATAAAATTAATTATCATGACATCTACATCTACCCATGACAATAGGAAATGGCTAGTCAAAGATATAACCACCTTGCAAGTTGTAGACCCCTTTACAATAGGTGCAAGTTATGTCCATCCATTTGTTGCCTTGAATCCAGGTCTGGTGTATAATATGGGCCATTTGGAGTATAATATTACTTGAAATATCCTATCATTACCCCTCACCATCATCACTCAAATCACCTAGAAATATTTCACCACTTTCATGTTTTGTATGGCCTTGCCCTTTCCTGCTACTTCACCATTGCTCAAGCTCATCGTGAAATAAAATTCTTCCTCTTCAGAATACATCATCACATCATATGAAGAAACACAACCTCATTTTACACCATCACATCCACCATAAATATAAGAGTATTGGTGCTTAACCCTTCGTGCTCAAAAAATGAGACATGGTTGATAGTGATGGGTTTTGAGTGATACAACTCCTAATATTAAGAAAATGGCTAAAACAATGGTTAATGTGATATCACAACATACTAATAGGCTTTTCCTTTAGACTCCTCTATGGATTAAATTTACACAAAAAATAGAAACTCCTCATAAGGTGTTGCAAAAACTACTTGACTACAACCTCATATTCCTTCCTCCACCTATGAAAATTTACATGACAAAACCATAACCCAAGAGTTTTATACAATTACATCTACATAACACTACTAACCTCTTTATTTTATAAATATTGACATGAAATTCAACAATTCATTTAATGTGGTCTAATTATGGATTTCCCACTTGCCAAAGCTAATGTAAATCTCAAATTTAAATTTTTTTAAATCTCTTATAGAATTGTTAGTCTTAAAATGTAAAAGGAGATTATACATATTGCACTGTACTAGAATTACCTTCTTCAATAATCTGAGGATGATCAAGTTTTTATTATAGCCATTGTATGTATTAAAGGGAATAGAAAAGTTGAAGTCTATAAAAATGGTATTTGAATCCATTGACATGAAAACCATGATACAAAGGAATTAATATTCATCAGTCATAAAAGACACCTAACTCATGTTCTAGTGAAGCCCCTATACCATCTCAATGAAGCATACCACACCTTGCTTGCAAATGCATTGGCCAATCATTGCAGTGATTTGATCTCATGACCAGATTCACATTTTCCACCATAAATTTTGAAATGCATAAACGTAAAAAATGTTTTAATGCCATCCTGTAAATCAACTTCATGGAAAGGTACAATAATTGGTTAGTTGGGCAACAACAAAGAATGACGATAACACTTGACTCCTTGGCTATAACTCAGTTTCACCATATTTATCTCGAACAATAGATTATTATTAGATAATTTGAAGTTGGATTCACTTTTCATCTCTCTAATATAATATTATATTGTTAAGTATAATATTAAACTATATGTATATCATATAATACCTACTCAAATTATATATAATAAAATTGTGGTATTATTATATTTAATGAAGATTTCCCTATAAAAACTTAAGTAACATGAACATAATTGAAACCATTTCATTCAATTCCAAATTGAGGTAAAATTCTTATTTCGTTCATATGATGGCATTTTTTTGAAAGCCTATTTCTTTAAATGACATCTTATCATATACAAATCGACTTGTACTCAATTTATTATTATTTACAACCATCTCATGAAACATGATGCGCCTACATAAAGAATGGGCCCAAATGAATTTAGCTAATGAATCAACAAGATATTTTAATGATGTCCATAAGATCAATAATGTATAGGAACTAATCATCAATATTTAATTCTCTCTATAATAAAATAAGAATGGTTAGTTTAGCTTTGGTTAGTTTAACATTCACCATACTATTAAGAGTTAAAATATTACATGACATCTAGATATTCCCACCATTCTCATTAAAACACTATGTAAATATGATGAGTAGTCCATATGTACATATTAAACAAGAAAAACACAAATTTTTTATCTAGGAATTAATATATTACTGAAGAGGACCCTCATTGAAAATGTCATCCATATAACGGTTTATTTATTGACACATACATCACATTGAAAAAAAACCACACCCCTTCTGATGTTTGATTATTGAATTTGTTTGCTTCCATTGGATATTCCACACATGTACTCATCATATTTATTCTTTTTATTGTTAATAAATTTTCTTCAACGTTAATGTGCCTTGTAATAAATTATGCCCAGAGGCTACATTGCATGAGAGTTTAATTAAAGATGAGCTAGGTGGTGATGGTGAGGGGCAATGATAGGGTATTTCATGTGATATAAGACACCATAGAGCCCATATCATATAGGGATATGCCACTTTCAAGGTGGTAACATCTTTATTGGGTATATTCTATTGTTAAGGGTGGATGAGGACATCATGATCATTGATTTGATTACGATATGGCTCCATGTCTGATGAGTGTATCGAATCTACATTAGAATTTTATTTATGTGTGGATAAGACATTGAGGTACTAGAGTCTACCTTATAGCTTATGTTCATCCATGCTGCAAATATATTAACATCTAAAGTAATTAGATCGAGCTTAATAACATACAAAAACACCAAACTCAAACCCCTAAAATAAAGGAGGGCAAGGTAATAAATAATATGCAAGTGGTGCAGGGGCATTGACAAGGTATTTTAGGTATATCGCACAATAGTGCAAGCATATAATAATATTATATTATATATAATATAACAATATAATGTTATATATAATATAAAAATATGATATAACAATATAATATTATATAGAATATAATAATGCAATCTTATATTAGCATCAATAGACATGTTATCATTTGGAAGACAAGAACATTTATCTGCAGTGACATATGGATAACACTTATCCCATATAATTTACATGTACACATGCAGCTACATTAAATTTAAAATTGGCATATCAATGTAACAACATTACAAAATGATACATGTGAGTTATATTAAAACAAGATGGTAATATATTTGATTGGTTTTTTTCTATTGTCAATGGTGGATGAGGACATCATGAGAGCCGATTTGATTAGATAGGGCTCAAAGTCTCATGTAAAACTCAGATGAATGATGTAATGCCATTGATGTTGGAATAAGACATTGAGGTCCTAGAGTATATATTATAACTTACATTCATCTATGATGCCAATATATTGACACCTAGAGCAATTACATCATGTTTAATAACATACAAAAACACCATACTTAGACCCCTGACTTGATGAACCCTAGAAGATACACATATAAAGTTCAATAACATGTCACATCTATCAATGCAATCTCAAATCATAGCCTTGACTCTAGTCAACCTCATGAGGTTGACCTTCTCTATCTTGTAGCTTATGTTTGTCAATGATGTAAAAATATTAACATATAGAGAAATTAAAACATGGTTAACAACATACATAAACACCAAACTCAGACCCGTGGAATAAATGGCAAACTTGACTAGGTAGTGATGCTAAGCGGTGATGACAGGGTATTTCAGGGGACACCACATGCCATGGGCCCATATTGTACACCAAACTCAAATTCAAGGTAGTGGTTAGATTTACATGACTTGCATCACCCATTGCAAAGGAATCTATAGCTTGTAGGGTGGCAACATCTTTGATTTGCCATTTTATATTATTGAGAGTGGATGAGGATGTCATGATATCTAATTTAATTTAAAAAGAACTCTACGTCTGATGTGCAGCTCGAATAAATGATGCAATGTCACTAATGTGGGGATAAAACATTGAGGTCCCAAAGTCTATCTTTTGTTTCCATTTATCCTTGTTTCGATTATATTGACACTTGAAAAAAAAAAAAAAAAAACTTCCGACATTCCTTTCACCATTGGGGCACCTTCTAGTTTAGAAAATTTATAACATTTATTTAAACTACAACTTTGTATTCATTGTACCTACTTTAGAAAATAAATTACATAATACGTGCATGATTTACAATGAATGCATGATACGCTCTTAGGCCTCACACATGATAGGTAAACAATGCATTGAGTACGCTCAAGGGTGCCATTAAATTTCTCTTCATTGTCAAACATTACTTTATGTGATCCACTAGCTTGGAAAACAAGTAATGTGTGAAGGGCATATACGAAACTATTCTTTCTATTTTTAATTTTCTATAACAAATTTATTTGGTTTGAACATGTATCTAGTTAGCTTATGTGTTATTTATTGTTTAATATGTAAGGTGCTGCTTCACACCATGCATATGACAAAATAAAATGTGTTTTTAAACTAGTAAAGTTTTAGGGGAAGTAGACTAGTAGTTGGGACCCCCAACATTAGGTCCCACATCTTTCATATTGCATCACCTCCTAGCCTAAAGTTTTAGATTTAGATAGTTTAATATTTGTAAAGTTCAAATATGCAGTCCATGAGGTAATCTATGTTGTGATAAGTTATACGATAATGATTTCATCAAAATATCATTTTTTTGTCATTTTTTTGGTGAGACCAAATGTTGGGACCAAAGGGACCAATTAATTTTTAAAAAACAACCTTTAATAAAATTTAAACAAATATATTATTTTATCATTCACTTACATTTTGTGAAGCAAGGCACATACTAAAATTAATATGGGTCATTAATGTGAAACAAAGTGCCATGTTGGAAGACATGTTGCTCATTAATGTCAAAGCCAACACCATTTTCCACATGGCTTGGCAAGCTTTGCTCCATTAATGTGTCAAGTTAATGTTGCTATGTGTGCCACCAACAAATGTCTCTCCCTACCTTTCATGTACCTCCTCCCTCTAAATGGCCATGAAACCTACTTGAAAGTTCTTAACCATGCCATGTTTTGTAGAAGAATTTTCATTAGAAGAATGGAAGGATGAAATGTTGTGTGTAGGTGTCTTGCCTATAGTTGAATTCACAATAGTGTTCTTTTTATTTCACATGGTAGTTATTATTATTGTGTCTTCTATGTTCATGGTTTTTTTTGCATGCCTTCACATCTGAGTAAACACTTAGTGGTATGTTAATAGAGATATGAAATTTTATGTGTAGGTGTGTTGTCTATAACTAAACACACAATTGTGTTCCTTTTATTTTGCATGGTTATTATTATTATTATTATTATTATTATTATTATTATTATTATTATTATTATTATTATTATTATTATTATTATTATTATTATTATTATTATTATTATTATTATTATTATTATACCTTTTATGTTCATGATTTTTTTTGTGCCTTCACATCTAAGTAAATTTTTAGTTATATGTTAAAGGATCAATAAAACATGACACCAAAAAAATGTCCCTCCCTTTTCACGTACCTCATGCCCGAAATGACCATGGAACCTACCTGAAAGTTCTCTTACATGCAACGTTTCATAGAGGCTTTTTTATCGATAAAATGAAGGGATGAAATTTATTATTATTGTGCCTTAAATGTTCATGGTTTGTTATGTACCTTTGCATCTAAATAAACATTTAACGTTATATTAATGGAGTGATGAAATGTTACACATAAAAGTGTTTTCTGTAACTGAACCCATAATTATGTTCTTTTTATTTTTACGTGCATGTTATTGTTATTGTGTCTTATATGCTCATGGTGTTTTTGCATGCCTTCATATGTAATTCAATGTTTACTGGTATTTTCATGGTGGTTGTCAAGGTATTCACTCACATACTTGTAAATGTTATTATTTTTTTACCAACCCATATCATTTTTTGAAATTTTTGGCCATGTTAGAAGATGCCTATGTCATTAATATGCAAAGAAGTGCCATGTTGGAAAAAGGTAGTGTTCTTAATATGTAATGACCATTTTTTAAGACCCCCAGTGGCCTTGTTTACATTAATGTGGTGTATTAATTCTTCTATGCATGCCATCTTCAATCTGTTCACCATATTGGAGGGATTAAACGTATCCACAACTGAACCCACAATATCGACATGTTTTCATTCACATCAGTCTCTAAATTTGTTGATATTTTAATGGAATCTTTGGAGTTTTTTTTAATGTATGTCATTATGTACCTTATATCTGTCACATTTCTATTTTCTTATACAACATGGGTTGGAAGACTTAACATTAAATGATATGTGGATGGAAGCCCTAACCATTTAGTGTGTTACTGAACATTTACAAATATGCGTATGGAAGCCCTATAGGTTTTCATTCACTTACAAGTAAACGTTATTATTTTTTAATCAAAATTTGTACTTTCATTCCCATTCTAATAAATGTTGACTTAAATGTATTAAATGAAACCCTTTTCTCAATTATTGTTATTATGTTATTGATATTACTATCAATTAATGTTGTTGTGTTATTCATTCAAATTTTAAAAATTACAAATATTCTTTGCCATAACTATTATTGATAAATTACTGAACATTATTTGTTAGTGGATGGAAATCCTAATAATTATTGATATGTTCCTATGAATTAATGTTGTGTTATTCATTCATAATTTTAAAATTATAAATATTATTTGCCATAAGTGATGTTGATATGTTTTTCATTCACATTGTTGTATTATTTATATTTGTGACACATTTCCATCAACGGTTAGACTGATTATCGATGATCAGGCCCTCACCTACCCACCTCCTTAACACATCACCAGTTGTGTCCAAGATAACAAGGCACAATTTAATAGTTTCACCTCATGTAGTGATTATAAATTCTTAAGCATCATGATTAGCTACCTCACCCACTAGAGAACCTTCCATCCTCCACCTCTCTTTGCCTATGAAAGGAGGGGATTAGGAAGTGGAAGGGGAGGAATCAATCACAAGAGTTATCAAGCATATAATTGTTTAAGTTATCCAACATCGAGCCTTGCTTCAACAACTTAACATCAACAAAAGAGACCTGAACCTCTACCAAATTTTCTTTTGAGGCCAAAGTACTATTACTCTGGCAAAATTGATTCAACCTTCTACCATCAACCATCTAACAAGTTACAAGTATCTTGCACTAGTTTTCATTGTTTTACTTCATTTCTAACCTTCTAACCTAATCAGACCTATCTACCAACCTTCTATCTTTGACCAGATCCATAACCAATCACCTGTCTGATCATTTTCTCAGTCTGCAACTCCCTTTTGAGCATTATCAAAAATACATAGGTAACCATCGATGGTTACCACAACCACTAATGATCACCTCAACCGTCAATGGTTACCCAACTGTCGATGGTCAATCTAACCATTGATGGTTATCCCAACTGCCAATGGTCATTGTGATAGAAAATAATAGCCAATTATTTTTATCCCTTTGCCTCTAAATAAACCTTTCTTTCTAAGTTCCTGTCTGTTAACAAACCCTGTCCTAATTTTTTGAACCTGACCCCAACTATTTTAATACAAGTATTGACTTGTTTTTGCCATAATTGGTCATTTTATTTATCTAGCATCTATTCACTTTCTTGTATTGCATGCATTTAATTGCATGTTATTGAATGCAAATACTATTTATTTTATCTACATTAATTTGATTGTTATCAATAGTGGAATGATAGCCTCCTAGAAAACATATGCTTCTTGGATCTAGCTCATGCTAGGCAATCCACTCAACTATCTAGCTAACAATCCCTCTTGTTAGAGTCTTTTTTATTTGCAAGTTATTCCTTCCAAGCCAAAGAGTTCTCCATCATCATCTGGATTATGTGTGTATCACCAACCAAGTATTTCTACCACACCCGTATTACTAATTTCTTATCTTCTTCCAAATTAAGAAATGAGAAAAAATTAAGAGAAACAGATATATACATAGATATATGTATGTATGTATATACATATACATATATATACAAAAACATACATACATGTGTGTGTGTGTGTGTGTGTGCACATGTGTGCATATATATAAAATTATAATATATTATATTTATAATTAATATATATAAATATAGAATTTGAAACTTTAATGTCATGTTCGCATGTTATTGACATTGCAGTCTTGATTCAAGCAACACATTGGAGGTGGAGCTTTACTACAATAAAATTAATTATCATGACATCTACATCTACCCATGACAATAAGAAATGGATAGTCAAAGATATAACCACCTTGCAAGTTGTAGATCCCTTTACAATAGGTGCAAGTTATTTCCATCCATTTGTTGCCTTGAATCTAGGTCTGGTGTATAATATGGGCCATTTGGAGTATAATATCACTTGAAATATCCTATTATTACCCCTCACCATCATCACTCAAATCACCTAGAAATATTTCACCACTTTCATGTTTTGTATGGCCTTGCCCTTTCCTGCTTCTTCACCATAATATTCTAGAACAATTTTATTTGGTTTGAACATGTATCTAGTTAGCTAATGTGTTATTTATTGTTTAATATGTAAGGTGTTGCTTCACACCATGCATATGATAAAATAAAATGTGTTTTTTAATTAGTAAAGTTTTAGGGGAAGGAGACTAGTAGTTGGGACCCCCAACATAGGTCCCACATCTTTCATATTGCATCACCTCTTAGCCTAAACTTTTAGATTTAGATAATTTAACATTTGTAAAGTTCAAATATGTAGTCCATGAGGTAATCTATGTTGTGGGAAGTTGTACGATAATGATTTCATCAACATATCATTTTTTTGTTATTTTTTTGGTGAGACCAAATGTTGGGACCAAAGGGACCAATTAATTTATAAAAAATAACCTTTAATAAAATTTAAACAAATATATTATTTGATCATTCACTTATAATTTTGTGAAGCAAGGCACATACTAAAATTAATATGGGTCATTAATGTGAAATAAAGTGCCATGTTGGAAGACATATTGCTCATTAATGTCAAAGCCAACACCATTTTCCACATGGCTTGGCAAGCTTTGCTCCATTAATGTGTCAAGATAATGTTTCTTGTGTGCCACTAACAAATGTCTCTCCCTGCCTTTCATGTACCTCCTCCCTCTAAATGGCCATGAAACCTACTTGAAAGTTCTTAACCATGCCATGTTTTGTAGAATAATTTTTATTAGAAGAATGGAAAGATGAAATGTTGTGTGTAGGTGTGTTGCCTATAATTGAATCCACAATGGTGTTCTTTTTATTTCCCATGGCAGTTATTATTATTGTGCCTTTTATCTTCATAGTTTTTTTTGCATGCCTTCACATTTGAGTAAACACTTAGTGGTATGTTAATAGAGATATGAAATTTTATGCGTAGGTGTGTTGTCTATAACTGAACACACAATTTTGTTCCTTTTATTTTGCATAGTTATTATTATTGTTATTGTACCTTCTATGTTCATGATTTTTTTTGTGTGCTTTCACATCTGAGTAAATTTTTAATTGTATGTTAAAGGATCGATGAAACATGACACCAAAAAAATGTCCCTCCCTTCCTTTTCACGTACCTCATGCTCAAAATGACCATGGAACCTACCTAAAAGTTCTTTTACATACAATGTTTCATAGAGGCTTTTTTTTCGATAAAATGAAGGGATGAAATTTATTATTATTGTGCATATTTCATTCACATCAGTCTCTAAATTTGTTGATATTTCAATGGAATCTTTGGAGGTTTTTTGAATGTAGGTCATTGTGTCCTTTATATTTGTCACATTTCTATTTTCCTATACAACATGGGTTGGAAGACTTAACATTTAATGATATGTGGATGGAAGCCCTAACCATTTAGTGTGTTACTGAACATTTACAAATATGTGTATGGAAGCCCTGTAGGTTTTCATTCACATACAAGTAAACATTATTGTTTTTTAATCAAAATTTGTACTTTCATTCCCATTCTAATAAATGTTGACTTAAATGTATTAAACCAAACCCTTTTCTCAATTATTGTTGTTATGTTATTGATATTCCTATCAATTAATGTTGTGTTATTCATTCAAATTTTTAAAATTACAGATATTCTTTGCCATAACTATTATTGATAAATTACTGAACATTATCTGTTAGTGGATGGAAATCTTAATAATTATTGATATGTTCCTATAAATTAATGTTGTGTTATTCATTTATAATTTTAAAATTACAAATATTATTTGCCATAAGTGATGTTGATATGTTTTCCATTCACATTGTTGTATTATTTATATTTGTGACACATTTCTATATCCTTGCAGCTAACTTTCTATGGTTTCTACAAGCATCCACTATGCATTCCCATACCAAAATGTCTATCTAATTGGAAAGGTATTTAAAATTGAGATGGAACACTGAACATTTACTACTATATATACAAATACATGTTTGTATGCAAAGGGATTTGAAATTGGGATGGAATACTGAACATTTACTTTGTGTGGATGAAAGTTCTAAAAATATTCATTCACGTACTAGTAAATGTTGATGTCTTTGTATACAAATTTTAAAGTTATTATCTTTGTATACAACACAAATTTAAACCACCTAGTTTAAAATTTTAACCAATAATTATTTTTAAATAAACACATTATATTATCATTGGCATAATATTTTTTGAAGTAAGATATAACACAAAATTAATATAAATCATTAATATAAAACTGAGAGCCATGTTAAAAGATGAACATGTCTACAAGACTGAACATTTAGTACTATGTGAATGGAAACAATGAATGTTTTAATTCACAGACCATTAAATGTTAATAAATTTTTATAAATAATAATAATTTCCTTTAAACCATGGATTTTTCGGTTTAAGCGTATAATACTTCTTATATAGCTATCAACAAATACAATGGACTTGATCTCTGCTATCTGATCTCAAGAGAGAAATGCCCAATTGAATGGGGTGTTTCTAAAAATGTTGTAGCATGCTCTTGTACACTTTGTTGGTCATTGTCTTTACCAATGACATTTCCATATATATTTTTTAAATATAATTATATTCAATTGAAAAGAATGTCTAATCTCAGTCTACCCCCAATCGAATAGAATTAAGACTTAATCAAGTCCTTAATTAGTTATTTTATTTAAAGCCTATGATGCTCGGCTACGAATCACCATTTAAAAAAAAAGAACACAGACTTCTGCTACTTGGCCAGGAATTACAAATAAATTATATGTCAAGACATAAAAGTTTATCTCCCTCTTTTTCCATCGCATGCTTTTGAAGAATCAACCTCTAGCATATGAGTCCATGTCAGTGCCGCTAAGTTTGTAGAAAAATTGAATCAAAAGAAACATCAAAAACAAAATTATATCCAAGCACTAAATGAAATTCACAATCATGACACTTAATAATGAGTGAGAGTGTATCAATTATCAAAATTAATTTAGCCTTCGCCAAGTATCACTACATGTGGAGCTTTCATATTGATTTCAAAATGTTATTAATTCTTCTCTTCTTCACATTATATAAATTAGTCAAATTAAGATATTCAAGTATATTCAATTTCTATTTATCATATAAGTTTAAGAAGATACCAAATGTTTTTTCATTAGTTTAAAGTGTAAGTTATGTCAAAAAAGATGTAATTTTTTATTTTAATAAAATAGGGTTTTATAAAGTGAAAGAGTGTAAATTTGAAGTTGCAATTCACTAGAAACTCATGACTGCTGATCTCATCTTACCTTTTATGTATAAAGTGTTAAGTAAAAATAATTTGATATTTTTGATGCAAAAAGGGATGAGGCCAGAATTATGCCCTAGACAAATTTGATGGAATGGATACCCCTCAATCCTTAACGCTAAGCTAAAGAAGCATTTTATGCACCGAATTTGAATTAAAACAAAGTTTTAATTAAAAAAATTATGTTATGTGTGCTATCATACAATATAGCAATGCATTGTGCAGGGAGAAGACATTCCATTTCATAGTGAGTTTAAGCAATGACAAAGTCGTGGGGAAGGACAACATCATACAAAACATGAAATAAATGGTATAATTCAAGGTAAGCTAGCAGTAATGGTGAGGGGAATGATAGGGTATTTCAAGATATGGAGTTGAAGAAGCCCAAGTAGATACACATGTAAATTTTAATGACATGTTATATTTGTTAATACAACATGTAGCTCCCACCGAACTATTAAAATCACCCAATACATGATTGAAACATGTGTCATCTCATATAAAACAAGAAATCTAATGGGTCCTCATAAAACATAAAGAATACACCACGTGTTAATTTAATCGAGTCCAAACCTAATTAGATGAAAATTCTACTACTTTACATATAGAAAAATTAGTTACATGACTCTAAAACCAATTAGAATAAAAATGGAAAAGTCTTCTTCAATGAAAGACACTTCCTACATGATATAATTAGCCGATGCAGGTTATCGTAATCAAATAGATATAGATGTGTAAATATTTCCAAGCTTTTTTCATTCTCATTCTCAGTAACACTAATAATAGCCATTGTATTTGTAACAATAGTTATCATTTCTCTTTATTTGGTTAATAGAGGAAAGAAAAAGTTGTCATCAGGACCACAGGCACTTTTAATTTTGGGTAGTTTGTTGGACCTAGGTTCAAATCCCCACCATTATCTACATACACTCTCAAAAACTTATGACAATTTGATGTATCTAAAATTAGACACCACATTGTCTATTATCGCATCTTCTATGGAGGCTGCAACTTCCATATTGAAGAGTGTGAGCTACACCGAAAGGGATGTAATTTTTTGTTTTGGTAAAACAAGGTTTTGTAAAGAAAAAGCATGAATTGGTAGTCATACCTCACTCAAAATCTATCATTGTTGACCTCGTCTCACCTTTTATGCACAAAAAATTAGGCAAAAATAATATGGTATTCATTTTAATAATCATTCCAAAACATATTTTTCCTAACTAGTGCTCCCTTAAATTTTATTTTATTTGCCAATAGGGTAGATAATATTCTTAAGGAGACATGGCCCAATCGTGGCCACCTTTTCTTCTAAGGTTCTAAGTATGGCATCTTTTGCAAGTTCTTAAGCCTGATGTAATTGCTCTAGGTGTCAATATATTGGTAGCATGGATGAACATAAGCTACAAGCTAGAATCTATGAACTCAATGTCTTCTCCCCACATCAGTGACATTGCAATAACGATTTGATTTGCACATCAAATGTGGATCCCTATTGCAATCAAATAATATCTCATGACGTCCTCATGCACCATTGACAATAGAAAATAGCCAATCAAGGATGCCACCACCATACAAACTATTGACCTCTTTGCATTAGATACAGATCATGTAGATCTAACAACAACCATGAATTCAAGTCTATTACATGATATGGGCCTTCTGGAGTATGATACCCCCTGAAACACCCTATCATTGGCCCTCACCATGATTGCCCTACTTGCCTTGAAATTGTTCCCCAATTGCATGTTATGTATGGCCTTGCCCTTCTTTGATGCTTCACCATTACTCATACTCACTGTGAAACAAAATGTCTCTTCCTTGTACAACTTATTGCCATATTATATTAAGGAACACACAACCTCATTTACCATTGTCAACTCCACCAAAAATATAAAATTATTGTTACTTAACTCTTTGTGCATAAAAGGTGAGATAGGGTCATTAGTCTTGGATTTCAAGCGAGGTACGACTATTAATTTACAATCTTTCTCTTTACAAAACCCCACTTTATCAAAATAGGAAATTACATCTATTTTGGTGTAACTTGCACCTTTGGCGAAATTATTAGTCTAAATATGGCTTTATGTTAGAGAGAATACAATGAAATTTAAACTAGAAAGACAAAGTAAAACCTTCACATAAATAAAGAAGCAAACCCTTGAGAAAGGTTGACTAGTCTAAGTCCAAAAAGAGTTAGAAGAGAAGGTACACTTAAATAAAGAAGAGAATCCTTACAAAAGACTAACTAATCTCGATTCTAAGAGGAATCAGAAGTTAAAATGGGAATCTCTAAGGTTTAAGCTTTGGGAAAACAAAGTATGTAGGAAAGTCTTTAGGTTTAAGATTTATGACAACAAAATAGGTCAATTTACAATTATATTATTAAATAAACTCACTAATGTGATAAGTTGAGATTCAAGTATATAATAATTAGATATATTAGATTGGAAGTTGCAAACCAAATGTGATAAGAAAAAAGTTAAATACCACTTAAAGCACCACTCCTTTAAGTGGTTGTAATGTACACTTGAGTTAAATTAATGTATACTTAATATACACTTGAATTGACCTAATAATAAAGAATTAATATTTATAAAAGAGAATTCGCAAATTATATATACTTTATATTTGAAACACAAATATAATCTTTAATAAAAATAGGTAAAGAGAGAACATAAACATAATGAACCTTAGAAAGACTATTTTTTAATTTTAATTTTTTTTTTTTCTAAATAAAAACATATTTCACCAAGAAACACTACTTAACATCTACATCAAGGTTTATAAAATTCAAAAACATCTTAAAAACATTTAAAATAAAATTTATAATTTTTTTTAAGACTAATAATTAGTGAGTAAATTCTATTCATACTCTTTATAATGGTTAAAGGGATGCGCCATGAAACGGGATGAGTTAATTCCAACCACATCTCATGAAGATCAAGCACTGCACTTTTTTCTTTCTTTCTTTTATTTAACGTTTCTATTATTAATAGAAAATCAAGAAAACTACATAAAGATTACAAAAACAAAAGCAATTTGCAAAATATTGATTTCTTATGTTTGGAAGGACGAAGGGAGTCTATCGATTTTAAGACTGCTTTAACAGTTAAGTTTCCTTTTAATTTAGAATAGTTGTGAGCTTATATTGGAATTTGGTGCCATGAAATACCAGCGGTGTAGCACAAATGCAGCACATGGAGGATGCTTTCATGCACTAATAGTAATGCATGTATAAACAAAGTTCTTGATTTTATGTTTTTATAGTTTTTAAGATTGAAAGAATAATTTTTAAGATAAAAATTGTGTATATGATTTTATCTCGATACCTTTCGAATCATCATTTATGATTTATTATCAAACAAAAAATTAAATAAATTTTTTTATATATTTATTTATTTTTTAAATTTCATTATAATCAAAGATATTTGAATAGTTAGAAGTTACAATTAATATTATGAACATTACATTACCGTTGCAAATATAAATACATTAGATGAGCCATTCAAAATACCAGTCGACTCTCATTTTATGGATGAAAACAAAATTATTATTAAAGAGGTGGTTAATAGAAAATGTAAGAGGTTTTTTGATTCAGTGAATCAGTCAAATGATGTGGAAGTAAATGTTTAAAGAAATGTTTTAATATTAAATTTTTTAACTTGGAGCTAACTTGGCAAACAAGGATACAACTGAATCTAGGGAGGGTATTTAACTACATTGTTTTTAAGTTTATTAATTATGAGTTTCTAGGTTTGATTAATCCCTTTTTTAATTTCAATCCAGATTTAGCATATGTCGACTTATTTTTATGGCTTTTCATAACTAGCATTTTTTTATAATTATTTTTTATAACAAGAATCTTTGTTTAATTTATATAAATTGAATGTTTAGTTTTGTAAAAGTGTTTTGTAAATATCTATTTTTCTATCTTTTCTAGTCTAATGTCGGTTACATGTTACTTAATTTTAGTATGGATGGATCTTCATGTTTCATCGATATAAGGAATACCACAGGGACACTCAATTTTATAAACCCTGATTTTTTCCCAAGGTTCCACATGGTCTTTAATAGACTTTAATGATTGACCTAGTTTTTTTAACGATAAGAAGGTGGTGGATATGTTTTGGCATTTTAAGATCCTGGCAATCTTATTAGAAACCCCTTCAATATAAGGTAAGAAGGTTATTGGTCCTGATGTCAAGGTGTCAAATTTATGTGGTCTAGCATGATAATCTTTTGCTTGTTTAAATGCTCGCGAAATTTGCTTTCATTTGTAACCATTTTTCTTAAAAACTTCTTTTAAATGGTCCAACTCTTGCTCTAAGTGTTTGTCATCACACACCCTAAAAGCCCTAGTGGCTAGAGTTTTCAGCACTCCTTTATGGGTTGGGTGATAATGAGAAGTGGCATGTAAGTAAATGTTAGTGCGAGTGATTTTTCGATAAACTTTATGTGCCAAAGAACCATCTTCATTGTGAGAAAGGAGGACATCTAACAAAGGTAGCTCACCTTTTTGTTCTATCTCCTTAATGAATTGAATACTCAAGACTAAATTGTTGAGATGTGTGTGGAAAGCTTCTAGGGTGTCCTTGCCATGTTGCTAGCACAAATTAGTGTCATCAACATATCTCTTCCACCATTTAGGTTTAAGTGGAAAGGAGTAGAGAGCTCTTTTTTCAAAATTTTCCATGTACAAGTTAGCCACAATTAGAGAATGAGGGGAGCCCATTGCTATCCCTTATGTTGGTTCATAAATGATTCCTTTGAGAGAGAAGAATGTAGACTTTAGACAAAGAGTGGCTAAATTGGTTATTTATTCCCAAGTACATGCTTGAACTACCGCAATTGCATCCTCAATCAGGATTTTGGTATAAAGGGAAACAACAAAACTAACTAATAACTCATTCTTCTCCACTATTTTATCTTTGATGAAGTTGACAAAATTTGTTAACTCTCGAATAAAGGAAAAGGTCTTACCTACTAAGGGTTTTAACTTCAAAGCTAAAAAGGTTGCAAGATTGTAGGTGGGAGATTCTGTAGTGTCAACAATTAGTCAGAGAGTTACTCTTGTTTTGTGTATTTTGGGGGCACTGTAGATTCTAGGGGTGATCTCTTTGTTAGGAATAATTTTTTTCTTTACTGCTTCTTCTAAGGAAGTTTATTTAATGATCTTCGAAACCTTTTCAATTATTCTAGATACTGGATTAAACAAGAGCTTGCGGTAACTACCATTATTGTTTATATGTCTTCCATTTAGTGTCATAGTCTGTTATGTTCATTACTATGGTGGCATTCCCTTTATCTTCCTTAACAATTATAATATTGTTATTTTCATTTAAAGACTTCAGAGCTTTCCATTTTTCCTTGGAAATATTTTTGGATGGAGGTTTAGCATGTCTTAAACAAACCACACAATCTTGTCTAATCTCCATTGCAATGTTTGACAAAATATACTTTAAAGCTTTTTTTATTCCTATATGAAATTTTCATGTGAGATTAGTTCATGGAAATAACAAAGTTTAAACTTTTTTTTAGCACACTAAAGGCATGCGTATCTAATTGTGAATTACATAAATTCACAACCAATTTATCTTACCAATTAGTAGTGTTGTGGTCAAACAAAATGTTACCAAGATTATTGAGGTTAGAGTGATTATTAATGATTTTATTAATGTGGGAGTGAGTTGTGTCAATTATATCCTTATAATTGTTTTTACGTTGGAGGCGTTTCTATAGAAGGGAACAAGTCTGAGATTCGTCCACAGATCTTTCAACATTTTTCACATCATATTAACAGTTATGATTGCCATGAGATTTCCCTGTAGATAAACCCTACTTTTCTAACATTTTATCGCCCATTCAAATGTTGATATATGTACAGATACAACCTAGATAATTTGCTCGACTACTTAGATGAATTTTGAATAAAATTTACATGCCACATGTCACGTTGCAGAGTCTTTGTATCCTGGCTATTCAACAAAAAACCAAACCAAAACACAAAAATAGTAATTCTAAACATGTATAATCTGAACACAACGATTCAAATTTCATTTGTTTTAACAAATATATAATTTTAAGACAATGCTTGATAATTTTATTTTAACACTGAATAATCATCTCAACAAACTTTTACCGCTTACCATGTTTTCTATGTGGTTGTTTGATGACTACGATGTGGTCATCTGACGGCTCTTAGTGTAAAAGTGTACTCATCTATTGTTGCACTTATGTTGTTCACTACCTTAACAAGGAAAAAAAAGTTACTTTCTGAAAAGTGCTAGAAGAATGGAGATAAAATAAGAAATACAACACTTAGAAAGTTTAAGGTCGACCGACGATAATGCGATCGACCAATGCAATGGAGTCGTCTATTGGCCTAGTAATAGGTTGATGGCAAATGTGATCGACTAACGATAATGCGATCAACCCATGGTATTGTCATTACCCCACAACATCTCCATCAACTGATAATAGTGTGGTCGACCTACAATAATGTCATCGCCAAATAATGGGTATTTAGGCAAAGAAAAGGAGGAAATACACGACTTCTTAGAAGCTAAGTTTTCTTGATCGAGGCATATCTATCAAAATAATTTTTTCTTTTGAATTTGTATTGGAAATATTTTTAAAAGGTTATGAGACAGGTTTCTAATTATTCTGCAAAACCTATCAGGGGAAAAACTCAATAGGGTTTATGGTGTGACATTTTGGCATTAACCTATTTTATGCATTTGCCATCATTTCCATGTGTTCTCAGATCGACAATTTGGAGACATTTAGATGGGCCATCGAATTTAGAATAGGATGCTCATTGTCTTCTTTACTGCTTATCTAACCCCTTTTAGGTTTCTTAGATCCTTGCATCACTTGATAAGTGTCAACTCTTAATTGTCATGGGATTTGACCAGCCTACCATCCTATATCCACTTTTTTCCCAGCTCAAGGCTACGGTTGCCACCTGGCAAGCCTTAACTCGCCTAGGGGTCTAACTTCCCTGCCATCCCAAGAAGGGGGCGGGAGTGCAAGTCTGGTGTAAAATTCTGGGGTACAATATCACTTGAAATTCCTTATCATTACCCGTCACCATTGTTGCCTAACTCACTTAAAAATACTCCATGTTCTTAGATTTGTTCAGCATCCTCCCAATAGCCCACCGCATAGATAGATACTTGAAAGCTACATAGGACATGGGTGAGAGGTGTGTGGCTTATGTCAGTTTGTCATGCACAAAAATTATCAAAAATTATGTTTACAGATTCAACTAGAGATTATGATAACTCACTTGATATCACTTAAAATCGTTAGTGTAACCACTTTTTTGAAATATCTTGAATTCTTATTTCCCAGTGTAAAATAATAGTTTAAATCAAACAACTATGTGAGAAGAAAAAACCATTCTAAAATATATATTTCTTCCTTAAAAATTTAAAAAAAAAAGAATTCTTCCACTTTCTCAAATTACCACATCAATACTAGATAAAAATATTCTCACATAAAACATTGAAAATATATAAAAAATAATGAGATTCACACAATATGTATCAGTGGGTCGGGATAAATGTTTTTGGAGGTTGCCATGTGTCACATTACAGCCCTGTATGTCATATCTCTCAGCCCCACTCTGCATTCGTGACATGGCCAAATCTCACTTTATATGGGCTTCATATTGCCTTCTAGCGGTCTCTGATTGGCCCGTCATCCTATATTCACTTAGTTCCTGTCTCAAAACTATGACTACCACTTGGCAAGCCTTCATTTGCCCCAAGATCTAACTTCCCTACCATCCTAAGGAGTCGAGGCTAGCAAGGGCCATGTGTTCACCTTTTATTAGTTTCGGGTATTCCCAGGCCTTGTCAAACTGGTAAGTTGGGATTGTGCCCCTCAATGTACCTTTCCCTCATTGATTCTGAGCCCTTGTACTTTTTTCACCATGGACCAATAGGGGGCCACCACATGTCACATTGTAGACTTGGGTATCATATCTCCTAGCCCCACTCCACATTTGCCGCATGGCTAAATCTTACTTGCTACAGGGTCTACATCTACTTCTTTACTTCCTCTCAAACCCCTTTCATGTTTCTTGGATCCGCACTCCGTTTCATAAATGTCATACTCCTACTTGTCGTGGGCCTTCATCGGCCTGTCAGTCTATGTCCACTTGGTTCTTGGCTCAATCATTCACCCCAGGGTTTGTCCGGCTTGTCAGTGCGGGAGGGGCCAAGTCTAGCAAGGGCCATGTGCTCGCCTTTCCTTACTTTCATGCCTTCCTCTCATTAAGCTAGAGTCTTGTGCACTCTAACACCCTAGTAGACGTAAGAGAGTCCAAGCCTAACAAAGACTTAGATCTTTTAGATTTTTACTTGGAGTTAGGGTGAGTGTTTATCGGCCAAGTGGCAATTGCTTTTGAGCTCGGGTGCATAATGAGTTGAACTTGGGTGAATAAATTGTGAATGCTTGAGCCACATCAAACTCCACTTGAGTTTGGGAAAGCCTTGATGGCTTAAACGTTCTAGGAAAAGGTTGAATATGCATTAGGGGTCCCAGGAAAGTAAACTAAATGTTTTAAAAGCCGAAAATGAGCTGGGGACTAAGTTAAAAGTGACCAAGAGAGCGAAAAAAAGGTGCAGTTGAAGTGAGTTCTAAATCTTATGCAAAGTGCATGCCACATGGGTGCATAAGAGCGTATTGTTGTTGATACAATGTGAATGTCATGGTAGAGGAGTCACTAATCGAGATAATAGGCAAATAATTGGTGATCAGTTTATGGGGTGTCCACATCATACACTTAAAAGAGAAAGACTTAAATGGATAATAAATATACTCTACAAATGAAAAGAAATAACTTGTACAATCTTTCTAGCACTCCTTTCACCCTCGAAGTAACTGCGAGTTAATTATATTATTATATTTATGTATATTTAAACCTAGGGTGTTATTGTTAGTGTTAAATGTAACATCATTCACCTTATTATCCATGGCAATATTGTCGTAATCCATACTAACAGAATAAGAAAAAAAACTCAGTTATAAACCGTTTACCAAAGACATCTCTCGACCGGTTTTTAATTGAAGAGCTACGCACATGGAAGAGAAAAATGGCCCTGAACGTACTCGAGGGCAACCTGGGCCTACCCGTACCAGTCTTTGCAGCAGGCTTCACTGCTGGCCAGGCCCTTCCAATGCCAACACATATTTGAATGATCAAACTACAATTAATAATAATTTAAACAGGGTCAGATCAATTAAATTATTAATTTAATACTGTTGCATCCAAAAACCCATGAATAGGACACAGAACGGTACACTGATGATCACATGTGCGCGTTCAGCTGTTCAAAAGCCCAGTGACGTAAGCATTGGGCGAATCCATGTGCGGAGCCTGTGAGCTTACCACTGATGTGTTCGCATCCATTCCACGAGGTGGATTTGCAGAACCACAAGGCGAATCATTATGGGAACAGAAACCGATGAAGCACTGGACGATTCGCCTGCTTCATACCTGCAGGGATTCGCCTCTTGACATAGAGCTAGCAGGTCACATCGTTAATACTGATTTGACTTTGCTTACGGGGTAGCATTGCTTGCTTCGCCTCTCTGTCGGTCGTAGGTCACATCGTTTATACTCGATCGAAATGGCTGATTAGAGTTTGCTTAGAGATCCACGTACTGCTCCCTGTACCTCGCGTTCCGCTGGCAGCTTGGCTCTCTGCTCCAAAGTTTCCATCTTCGATACACGAATGCTTTCAACCCGACTAGTTTTCCCTGCAAATACAGCCGAATTATTAGAGAAATTGATCTGCGAGGTCGGCGATCTTACCAGCAGGTCAGAGGAAGGGTTGATGTGCCGTATAACTTCTCCCACTAACGTGATCTTATTATGAGTTCTGGTAGACTGCGAAGCATCGCTAAATGAATGCCAGACACAGCGCTAGATAGATAGATATTTTATTAATATTCATAAGATCAAAAATAATTTATAGGATTTTAAATTAAAAATCATAATTTAAAAAAGTGAAAAATTTGTCATAAAAAGAGAGTGGTTTTGAATTTTTTAATTCTAGTTCTCAAGCTTACTGTTGTTCTGTTTTCTGTTTTTGAAAGTTCGCTCTCCTACTTTAGATCTTGAAAAAAAATTCTCAGTTTCTATCAATGTTCTTATCTTCAAATATAGTGAGTATAAATATTTCATGTAAACCATCCAAGTATTTAACTCAGATGTTATCATAGGCCACTTTCAAAATTTTGGATTCTTTTGTCGTCTTGTTTATAGTCCATTCCTTGATAAGGGGTGTTGGCCCCTCATATTGTTGCAAGGGGGTCCAGTAGAACGACATCCTATGAAAACTCTCTTAGTGGGAGTTCAGCGGTAATGCTCCCGAAGCAAAAAAGTAACGAGTTGAACCACTATTTCTAGGAAGAAGAATTCCATTGAATTTCATTTTTAGGAAGGAAAGTCCTAGTGACATTTTTCCCCTAATTTTTATGAAGAGTCCTAACGATGTTTTGTCAATTAAGCCTATTTATCTTTCTGGAGTTTATTTGTAATCTACACAACGAGTTCGTATAAAATTTGTCCATATTAAAATTAATAAAGTTTGATATTTTGCACCGTAAATATTTACTTTCTAAAATTTTACCATATAAATTCTGTATTTTATCTCATACATATTAAATATTTTATCTATTTGATTATCTTTATTATTACATTCTAGTATTTCTTTGTTGTTGTAAAATAATTTCTTAACATTTTAACACACTACATAAAAGGAAAAATAAGTGTAATGCATACAACAAAAGAGGGAGTACCTAACTTTATAAAATTTTAAATCGAGGTTAAAAAAGATTAATCTTATCTAACATAATAAGATAAATATATGTAGACTAGACTTGTATTAAGATGCATACAAATATTTATAAGATAAATATCTATAGAATGGAGTTATAGTTATTATAATGTATTATTAATTTAAACAATAATTTATTTTAATTATTAAAATAAATTATTTTTATGTTAAAAGTATTTTTTATAATAAAGTTTGGGTTTATAATAAAGTATTTGTTGGATTTTTTTCATATGTATAATATTTTTAGAACTTTTTTTTTCTTTATTCACAAAATGATATATACAAGTATTATTAAGATCCATATTCGTGACCTCTACAATTATGACACATACATTGTTGATATCAATATATGTAACTTTCAATGTTCCAATAATTCGAATTGCTCAAGATTCAAACATATGAAAATTTCAAAATACAAATAAATAAACAATATACAATTCTTTGATTTTTATTTTATTTTTTTAAAAGGTGAAACTTAAAGAACCTCGCCAATTGTTGCATGCATAGGAGAATTGAATCAAAAGAAACATCAAAAACAAAATTATATGCAAGCACTAAATGAAATTCACAATCATGGAACTTAATTATGAGTAAGAGTGCATCGATTATCAAAATTAATTTAGCCTTCACCAAGTATTAGTGTACGCAGAACTTTCATATTGATTTCAAAATGTTATTAATTCTTATCTTCTTCACATTATATCACGTAAGATATTCAAGTTTATTCAATGTCTATTGATCATATAAGACATCAATCTTTTTTTTACTAGTTTAAAGTGTAAGTGATGTAGAAAAATATGTAATTTTCTTTTTTGGTAAAGCAGGGTTTTATAAAGCGAAAGAGTGTAAATTTATAATTGTAATTTATTAAAAATTTATGATTTTTGACTTCATTTCACTTTTTATATACAAAATGTTAAACAAAAATAATATGGTATTTTTTATGGAAGTGATGGTACAAAATGATGTTGTGTGTGTTTTCATATGGCATGGCAATGTACTGTGCAAGGAGGAGACATTCCATTTCATAAAGAGTTTGAGCAATGATGAAGTGGTGGGGAAGTATAAGGTTATACAAAACATGAAAATAATGATATATTTCAAGGTGAGTTGGCAGTAATAGTGAGGAGAAATGATAGGATATTTCAAAAGATGGACTTGAAGAAGCCCAAGTGGATACACATAAAAAGTTCAATGACATTATATTTATTAATGCAATATATATATATATATATATATATATATATATATATATATATATTCTACTGAACTATTTCAATTACCCATTACATGATTGAAACATGTGTTATCTCATATAAAACAAGTGTCAGAAATCCAATGACTCCTCTTAAAACATAAAGAATAAACCACGTGTCAATTTAGCCAAGTCTAAAACTAATTAGATAAAAAATTTAATATTTTATTTATAGAAAACCTAGTTACATGACTCTAAAACCAATTAGAATTAAAATGGAAAAGGTTTCTTCAATGAAAGACACTTCCTGCATGATCTAATTAATTGATGCAGGTTACCATAATCAAATAAATATGGATACAAATATTTCCAAGCTTTTTCCATTCTCATTCTTGGTAACACTATCAATAGCCATCATATTTGTAACAATAGTGCTCATTTCTCTTTATTCGGTGAATAGAGGAAACAAAAAGTTTTTGTCAGGTCCACAAGCACTTCCAATTTTGGGTAGTTTGTTGAACCTGGGTTTAAATCCCTACCAGTCTCGGTATGCTCTCTCCAAACGCTATGATAATTTGATGTATCTAAAATTAGGCACCACATTGTCTATTATAGTATCTTCCATGGAGGTTGCAACTTCCCTATTGAAGAGTGTAAGCTACGTTGAAAGGATGTAATTTTTTGTTTTGGTAAAATGAGGTTTTGTAAAGAAAAAAGTGTGAATTGGTAGTCATACCTCACTCGAAACCCATCACCTCTAACCTCGTCTCACTTTTTCTACACGAAGCATTAGGAAAAAATAATATGGTATTCATTTTAAGAATCCTTCAAAAACACATTTTTCTCCCTTAAATTTTATTTTATTTTCTAATTGATCCAAAACTCAGAAGTTTGGATTGATAGATATTTCAAGAACATGAAAATAACACAGTAACAATGAATTCTCTGAGAAGAGATGTTTTATTACTCAAGATTGTAATACAACTATATGCTTATCTCTGGGAAGAGATGTCTGATTTGAATTTTGGATTACATATTCATTTATACACATTTTGAAAGTAGGAGGAGGATGTGGAAGGTCACCCATCTCAAGGGAGATTAAGTGTTTTGAATTATATGATTTAAAACAATACATAATTCGAATAATTACTATTTTTAGAAACTTACTATTTTTAGACTGCACTACTAAAATTGAAATTTGAGGCACTTTCATTAGGTTTTTGGGGGTCAAAAACCAACGATCAGAGCTCAATGTCTTCTCACCGCGTTCTCCTCATTATTAGCTTTCTAACAGTTCAAATGAGGAGTCAATCGAAGCTACGGTGCAAAGTTATGGCTCCTGAAAGTTCCATCATCAATTGGGGTAGAACCGTCATCTGAATTGTCACTTGAATTATTTCCTAGATCACTAATAGGGTAAATAAGATTCTTACAGAGATAGGGCCCAATCGTGGCCACCTTTTCATCCAAGGGTCCGAGTATGGCATTTTAAAAAATTTCTTAAGCCTGTTATATTTGCTCTAGGTGTTAATATATTGGTAGCATGGATGAACGTAAGCTACAAGTTAGAATCTGTGAATTTGATGTATTCTTCCCACATTAGTGATAATGCAATGTTGTTTTGGAATCAAAATGATTAAGAAGAGGGTGAATCAATCTTCAAAACTTTCTTATACTATTTTACTTAAGCAATCATAGATCATTTAGACAAGCATGTACAACTTACCAAACATAAAAATCAATTCACAAGAGCATTAAACATTTGAACACAATATGTGTGTGTGTGTGTGTGTGTGTGTGTGTGTGTGGGTGGGGGAGTGAACGGGGGGGGCATGAAGCGGGTGGCAGAAACCCTCAAGGGGAAAAAAACCATTGATTATGAAAATGAACTACATTCCTATAAGACAAACACCAGTTTTAGTGAAGCACCAACTTCACATGGAACACCAACCCCAACTAGCTAATCACCAACTCAGCTAGGCTTTAACAAGCACCCACTTGCTAGGAGGCACCAACCCATTAGATGACTCAGCACTAACTCCTCTATCTAAAACACTTGATCACCTTCATAATACATTATTTCTCATACAACAAATGTTGATCTTATTTCTCATCTTTTCACACACTTATATTCCTCTCAAAATTGGTCTCTAGCCTTCGTCACTCAACTAGCCCTCTTCTTGACTTGATTAGGCTAAATGACCTTGATTCTCATATACAAAACCTATGTCAAATATTCATCACTGATCCTCTATCCTCTTCTGATGGTATACAAGACCTCCTTCTACTCTGTAATATGCCTTCTTTTTCGCTAACACTTAACACACACTAATAGGCCTAAAATTACCTAGTATTTATACAAGACTTTCTTGTTCATATCCTCCCTAGCCGACTAAACACTTTTATTCTCTTAGGTTGGCCATGGAATGGATCTTAAGACATATCATAGATATGAATCAAATGTGATTTGAGTCCCTTTAGGTTTGATCTTCCTCAATTAAGCCTTATCTCATCTTTAGGTCTCATGGAGATCTAATCCAATTATACCTACTTAGCACATGTTACCCTTTAATCTTATATGAGAACATTCAAACACTTTACATCATATGTCATCCAAATATACTCTTTATAATCTCATCTATGCTCCATATCACTTTTTAGCTCAAACCACTACTTGGAGCACATTATTAGTACTATTCATATTAGGCCTATGCATACCCAAAATGTCTATCTTGAACAATTGAAGTATAAATGATTTTTTTTCAAACATCCATGGCAAAAAAATACATATACATAAGATACATGACCTTAAGATCATCACCATGTGCATTTGTAGACACTTTTAGAGACTCTTGATGCATGTGGATGATCTTATGAGATCATCAGGTAAATATCAAATAGAAAGATACCATGGTCAAGTGACAATATTGGTCTTGCAAACTAATCTCATAACTATACACCTTCAATGTCTTATATGCACTAGATAGGTCAACTTATAAGCAACATTTTCAACATATACATGATGTCCAAAACATCTATCCAACATGAACATGTATTATAGGCTTTGAACATTTTTTTCAAGAAAATGGATTCATCCCTAGTCCATGATAACACTACCCTAATCAACTTCTCACTTGTATGCCTGCTTTTCTCACTATTTGCACCATTAGGCCTTTTAGCGATAGGTCAACTTATATGACTGGTTTAACTTACTTGAGGACTAGAACCTATCCATAAATTTCCATGAACATGAAATGCAAGTCTCAAGCTTCAACTTTCATTCATTTATCAACTTTGACCTGGTCAACTCTGATTGCTACAACAAATCTCTAAGAAATAAGGCTTTTATTGTAGGGTCCACTCACTCACCTAACAAACCAATCACCCCTAGAGGTGCATGGGAGAGTTTAATACAACCTTCAATCACTTATATATCCATTTCAAACCATTCTAATATGTTTTGATCAAGATCTTTCTAGTCAGGTCATTGTTAGGGTTTTAAAGAGGGTTAACATTGTTTAAGGTGTTAACGCTTGTTCATAAATCTTAAACCCTCATTAAAAAAGCTAATTCTTATATTTTTAAGCTAGAACCCTTACCCATATACCATGAATAACTTAGGTTCCCATGTAGAGGTTACACATGCCAATGAGCACTTGAAATTTCTTCTTAGATTGAGAATCCTTCATTTTGTGCACACAAGAAACCTCAAAACCACTTTTCATGACTTTTATTGCAAACTTTGACCTCAGACTTGGTCAACACACCTAAAAAATTGACATACCATTTCAATGCACACATGCTCATACTTTCATTGGAAATTAATCTTGATACCCCATCTAGCCATCATCTATCTCTTTCCTCTCTAAGCTTTTGACCTGCAAGTCACATCAAGCCTTGAAACTGAACTTCTATCCACTATCCAAAATATTATCACCTCATGTACATGTCATACAACCTCTTACCATGCTCAACCAATGCCATACATTCTTCATATGCCTTGACAATACCTCATGACATGTCATTGGGTCAAGCAGGGTCTATAACTAGTCTAGTTGCATGTTAGGTCTATAGGTCTTACCTCTATAGGCTTACTCATGAGTTATCCAATGCCTCATAATCATACTCAACCAACTTTATACATCATATTTTGCTTCTATGCATCCATCTCACAAGGTCACCACGCTCCTTCATGCATAAGACTAAATAATCCTATGCACAAGCCTTCTCAAGTATCTTACTCGGTTCAAACCCTTAAAAAGTTTGGAAATTGATCTTGAAAAACTCTTTGATAATTCTACACCTTGATCACATGAATCACATAGTTCTTAGATAATATCATATATCTGCACATACTTCTTCATGCTTATCATGCACATGTTCACAATATGACTATGCTTGTTATGACTAGACTTCTCAAGACACCTAGTGTTTAAAATGTGCTTATCTTGACCTAATCAATAAAAAATATTTGTGACAACATTGATAGTCATCAAGCTGACTTGAATCATGACATTGACTTCGAAAGAATCAACAGGTTACCTTCAAATTCTCTCTCAACAAAGGGACAATAGGTTGCCTTTAAATTCTCTCTTGTCACATGTATTCCTTGTCACATACCACTTCACCATACATCTTTACTAGATGCACCTTGACATCAATGACATTAAGATTGACCTTGACATCAATGACAACACTTCTCAACATGTTGATTTGATCTGCACATCATATGTAGATCCCTATTGCAATCAAATAATACCTCATAATGCCCTCATCCACCATAGAAAATAGAAAATTGCCAATCAAGGATGCCACCACCATGTAAGCTACTGACCTCTTTACATTAGATGCAGGTCATATAGATCTAGGGTAAGTACATAAAGTTGGGGGACAAAAAGTGGCCTAGCCATGGAAATAATTTTCCTAAAATTTTAAAAATTTGAACTTCTATAGATAATTTGAGATATCTACACTCCAAATTTGAAGATGGTGTAATAACATGAAATCTAGAATTTTGATTCCAATTCAAATATATAAAATTTAAAGATGAACTCCTATTTTTTTAAGAAAATAGAGTAGATGGATAGCCATGTGGTACACCATTTTTAGTAGCATTTAATATTATTTGAAACACTTCGGTGAAAATTTATATAATATCTTCTAGTTTGTGACCTATATTTTTTCATTGAATACTTTGTTTTAATGAATTTTGCAAGTAAATAGATCCTAAAAACTAACAAAAAAATGGATAGTCACTCGTGTGACACGCCTAACTACCTCAAAAAACTATTTTGTTTTTTTTAATGTGTGTAGAATTAGGCCTAGTTTGTGATCATACAACTTATTTTTGCACTTGTATCAATGAAAGAGAAATTACATTAACATGTATAGGCATGTATGTTTGCAACATGTAGTGGCCTAAAAAAGATATAGTTAGAAATCGACATAGTTTGAAACCTTAAATTAGTCCAAAAGTTATAAAAATCATATTTTTGGAAAGAGAAGAGTGTTCTCATCATGATAGTATTAAGTTTTTAAATTTTTCCATTGAAATTCATAGTGTATTTGGTGATCGAAGTTGAATGTTTTTGTTTTGTATCATAACTTTCAGACTTGGTTATAGATTGATAGGTCCAAGCCTTTGGCTTGTGAATCCAAACCATTATCGAACCAAAATTCATGGTATTTGAATTCAAATTCAAATAATATGATTGCATTAATAGATATCACAATCACGCTAATAAATAATGTTGTCACGTTAATAGATAACATGATCATGTTAATAGATAATGAGATCATATTAATAGATAACACAATCATGTTACTATTGTTTTACACATGAAATCATGTGAACATGTATATGGATTGAATATTTTTCAATAGATAATGCGATCATAGTATTATAAAAGTAATAACGTGATTATGTTCTTGTTGTTTTGCACATAAAACCCTATGGACATGCACAAGAAGACAATCTAGGCCAAAAGCTTATATTTACTACTCTAAATGTTAAGTATAAGGAAATAAATGTAACGCTACATTTATTTCCTTATAATTTAAATTTATTTTAGTAAATATAGAAAATTAGGGTCACTCTGTATCTGATAGAGTTCATCTCACATTTACATGCCTTAAGATGTGGAAAATAATTTTTAAAAATCCAATCTAGTCAATACTTAGGCATTTCCCAGGTCTAAATATGAAACATAGGGATTTCAATACATAAATTTTACAACTGATATCCATTTTTGGTAAACATATATTCACTTTTTAGGTGTTTGCCCCTTCTAGATTGATTCCTGACATTTCTAGGAGTCCTAAGTTTATCATAATTAAAGTTTGAAAACTACTCACTTTGAACTTGATCCAAAGTGGTATGATTGGGGTAGTGTAGGTCACATTGATGACATGCACACATCAAATGACCACTTTGTGTTAATTTCACTTGTTCATCATCCCTCCCTTATCCCTTATCACTTCTTACTCATCCCTCATTATCCCTAATCACTCTCTCATCATTTTTCATTCTTCCTAACCATTCACTCATTGATCCTCACTATCCTTAGTAATCTCTAATCACTCCCTTATCATCCATAATCATTCTTCCATTGACCCTCACTATCCTCATTATCCTTAATCACTCTCTCTATCCTTCATCATCCTTAATCACTCTTTCCTCATCCTTCATCATCCCTAGAATCACTTCCTCATCCCTATTCACTCCCTCCTCATCCCTAATCATTCCCTCATTTCCCTTCATTTCCCCTCATCATCTCTAATCACTAGGGCTTATCATCCTTAATCACTCCTTAATTGAATATCACCATCCCTCATCATTCATAATCACTCCCTCGTCATCTCTCATAATCCCTAATCACTCTTTCCTCATCCTTCATCATCGCTAATCACTCCCTTATTGACCCTGACCATCCCTCATCACTCCAACATTAAACCTTACCATCCCTCATCATCCCTAATCACTCCCTCATCATACGACATAAGTATATAATCTAAAGATATTTTTGATTCCAATCATATGTTATTTAATCCGTTATAATAGAAATTAACTCTTTTCTAGGACTTGTTGTTTATCAATACCCATTTGTGATAGTCAATTTTATTAGTGAATAAATTGGATGATCTTCCAAATTTATAGTCAACATAAGTACTAACACAAAATAGAGTCTAAATTTTAGTTCATCAAATTATCTTTGTTGTGTAGTTGACTAGATGAAACTTTATTTGGTTCTACCCTTGGTAACTTGGTTCAAAGGATAAAAATTAAACACAAATCTCTTGCATAATTTTCTAATTATGAGAAGTTTAAATCAGATGCAAAGTTATTTGGTGTTTCCCATTCTTGTATGACTTGAATCTTGGTCAGGTTCAAACATGTACTCATTGTGTGTGTAATGTATACTAAATATTTTATCTCTTGCATGAAAAATGAACATTTATTCATGTTATCATAAAAATATGTATCTGAAAAATGTGAAACACTAGTTCAACATGGTGTAGATGTTAATCCCATGTTTTCTAAATATTAATATGTCATCAAGGTGGATCAAAAAAATGAAATAGGTAAAGTTCCTGATGTTATCATTCAACATCTCAATAAATGAATTCACTACATGAGTTAACCTAAAAGTCATAACCAATTAGTCAATTAATCCTTCCTTTGTTTTTAAGACTATATTCCAAATGTCTAGAGGTTCAACATGAATGTGATGATACCTAAACTTAAGATCAATTTTGGAAAAGACTTATACATCATGGATATGGCATAAAATTGCCTTAATATTTAGATGAGGATATTAGTTCTTCACTTTTATCTTGTTAATATTTTTTTAATTGATTCATAACTTTGGCACAAGCACAATTAGGCTTCTGCAAGGCAATGATTTGGGCATGATGTGTCTATTATCCATGATTTCATGGATATACCACTTGATATATTAATTATTTATAAATGATATGTTGTATAAAGAGGTTTGAGGTAGAGGTAGTTAAGGGATCAAATCAATAGTATTATTTAGTGTACAATATGTAGGAACTTATTTAGGTGACTGAAACATATCCTTGTATTCATCTAGTTTATGGTTCAATTATTTTGTCTTTGTTATTGTTGGATAAACCACACTATGATATGGTGTCATAAGGATGTTATTACATTTAATTATTACCATCAAGATTATACTTCTTACTAGAATTGACAAGATTCTTGCAGTTCTTGACACTAATGTCTAAAAACTTATGAACTAACTATGATATATGATATTTCAGATCATGATAATCTATCACAACATTTCAAAGATTTAATTTATAGAATACATGTCAATGGTAAATATATTTTTGACCACATGTAAAACATCATACACCTCTAATGGTGAGATGTCACAGAAGATTGCATCTTTAAAAAGTCTGATTTTTTGCACCAAATGGCACTCCTGGGTGATCCATTTCTCAAGGCCTTCACTAGACCATACACTAGCGTATGGTTATGGATGATGTATAAATTTCAAGTTCAATTTTTGAAAATATGCTTTAGGAGAAATTAAATTCTTCTGACCTCCATCAGAAATGATGAAGTGTATTGGCCCAACATTTATCTACAGTTGTTAATGAAACAATATTTTTAATTCATATAATTTATTATTGGGGGAAATAGAAATATTTTTGGTACCAACCATATCATTAGGTTCATAATCTATTATCTACTTACCTTTTTAAAGTTCTAGATAACTTGTACCCACTTCTTGATATGTTCAAGTAGAGAGCTCATAGTGTGATACTCTTTATTGAATTGAATATTGAAGTTATGAATTAAGCACCACTTTCCAATCTTGGACTACTTGTTATAATAATTTGAGAATTATTTTCTACTCTCTGGTATGATGACTCAATCAATAGATATACAAATAGAAGGCCTTCAATGTAATTATTTGGATCATAAAATGTCCTCATATGGAAAACAATTAATTGGTTTTATAAAATCACATAGCTTGGTGATCCTCATATTTACTACCCATTTTTGGTGCTATGGTTACTTGCTTCTCTTTTTTTGGAGAATTTTAAATTGTGAATTACATCATTTATAATAGGCACATATTTTTTCATATGTGCTAAATATTTATGTTTCCAATTTTCCTTCACATCATTTTGATCATTATGTCTTATATTTTATGCTAGCACTCAACTATCCACTTGTAGCTCCTCGTATTATTAAACCTCAACAAAATACCACCATCAAGGTATTGGATGGAGTGATTAAGGATGAAGAGGGATGAGGAGGAATCGAGTATATATGATGATGGAATCAATAGGAATGGTGAGGGTCAATGAGGGAGTGATTAAGGAGGATGAGAGAGTGATTAGGGATGGTGATAGATGGTGAGGGTTAATGAGGGAGTGATTAGGGGTAATGAGGGAGTGATTAGGGGTGACGAGGGATGAGGAATGAATGATTAGAGATGATGAGTTATGATGAAACAATGATTATTAATGATGAGGGATAATGAGGGAGAGATTAGGGATGATTAGGGATCAATTATAAATGATGAGGAATGGTGAGGGTCAATAAGGGAGTGATTAGGAATGATGAAGGATGAGGAGGGAGTGATTAGGGATGATGAAGTGGTCATTAGGGATGATGAAAGAGTGGTTAGGTATGATAAGGGATGGTGAGGGATGGTGAGAGCCAATGAGGGAGTGATTAGGGATGATGGGGAAGTGATTAAAGATGATGAGGGATGGTGAGGGTCAGTGAGGGATGAGTGACTAATTAGGGATGATGAGGGATAGAGAGGGTCAATGAGGGGGTAATTAGGGATGATAAGAGAATGATTAAAGATGAAAAGGGACAATGAGGGTCAATGAGGGAGTGATTAGGGATAATGAGGAATGATGAGATAGTGTCATGAGTAGGAAGTGATTAGGGATGAGGGAGGGATGATGAATAAGTGAAATTAATACAAAGTGGTCATTTGATGTGTGCAGGTCATCAATGTGACCTATGCTACTCCAATCACACCACTTTGCATCAATTTAAAAGTGAGTGGTTTGTAAACTTCAATTTTGAAAAACTTAAGACTCCTAGAAATTCCAAAATCAATCTAGAAGGCACACAAACCTAAAAAATGACTATATGTTTACCAAAAATGCACATCAATTGAAAAAGTTGTCTTGAAATCCCTAGGTTCATCACTTAGGCTTTGAAAATGCTTAAGTATTGACTGATAAGATTTTGAAAAAATATTTTTTACATCATAAGACATGCAACTATGAGACCAACTCTATCAGATGCAAAGTGACCCTAATTTTTTATATTTAATAAAATAGATTTAAAGTATAAGTTCACATTTAGAGTAGTAAATATAAGCTTCTGGCCAAGATTAGCTTGTTGTACATGTCCACATGATTTTATGTGCAAAGTACAAGGAACATGATCGCATTACCTATTAACCAAGATTCGTTGCATGTACATGTTCACATGCTTTAATGTGCAAAACTACAAGAACGCGATTGTGTTATTATTTTTACAATAATTCAATCATGTTATGTATTAAGGAAATCACGTTATGGATCAATAATTATTGAGCTAAAATTTAAATAACGTGATCATGTTATGTCAATAATGTGATCATGTTATTTAATAACATGATCACATTATGGAAAATTTCCATAGAATTATCTCCCAACTCTGTGCACTTACCCTATAACAATTACCCTAAATTCAAGTTTGTTGCACAATATGGGCCTTCTAGGGTATGATATCAAGTAAAATACCCTATAATTGGCCCTCACCATCACCACCCACTCCCCTTGAAATATTTTCCCAGTTGCATGTTCTATATGGCTTTGCCTTTCCCTATTGCTTAACCATTGTTCACACTCACTGTGAAATAGAAAGTCTCCTCCTTGTACAACTTATTGCCACACTATATGAAGGAAAACACAACCTAATTTTTCACTATAAGCTCCACCAAAAAATATAAAATTATTGTTGCTTAACTCTTCATAAAAAAATGATGAGATGAGGTCAGGAAACTTGGGTTTCAAGCGAGGTACGACTACTAATTTACACTCTTTCTCTTTACAAAACCCCCACTTTAATAAAACAAAAATTTACATCCATTCTAGTGTAACTTGGACCTTTGGGGCAATTACTAGTCTAAATATTAGAGATAATATGATGAAACTTAAACTATAAAGATAAGGTAAAAAACTTCACATAAATAAAGAAACAAAACCATGGGAAAGGTTGACTAGTCTAAGTCCAAAAGGGAAGGTTCACTTAAATAAAGAAACAAATCCTTACAAAAGACCAACTAATCTTGAGTCCAAGAGGATTTAGAAGGGAAGCTCCAAGGTTTAAGCTTTAGGACAACAAAGTATGCAAGGAAGTTTCTAGATTTAGGATTTAGGACAATAAAAGTGGTCAATTCACAATTATATTATTAAAGAAACTCATTAATGTGATAAGTTGAGATTTAAGCATATAATAATTAGATTTATTAGATTAAAAGTTGCAAACCAAATGTGGTACAAAAGAAAGCTAAACGCTACTTAAATTACCATTATTTTAAGTGATTGTAGTGTACACTTGAATTGTTCTAATGAACACTTAATATACATAAATTGGCTTAATAATAAAAAAGTAATATTTATAAAAGAGATTTCACAAGTTATATATGCTTTATATTTAACACACAAATATAATCTAAATAGTAAAAATAAGTAAGTAAAGGACATAAACATAATGAACCTTAAAAAGACATCTTTATTTTTTAATTTATTTTTTTCTAAATAAAAACATATTTCAGCAAGAAACACTACTTACCATCTAAATAAGGGTTTATAAAATTCAAAAACATATTAAAAACATTTAAAATAAAATTTATAAATTTTTTAAGACTAATATTTAGTAAGTAAATTATGTTCATACTCTTTATAATGGTTAAAGGGAGGCGCCATGAATTAGGGTGAGTTAATTCCCACATCATCTCATGAAGATCAAGCACTGCAATCAGGATGAGTTAATTCTAGCCACATTTCATGAAGATATGAGGTAAGCTTTAAATAATTTTATGGAAGAGAGAGAGAGTGCAATCATTTTAATGGTTTACATCCTTATATGGTCGAATCAAGCAGTGCACTTCTTTCCTTTTTTAACATTTTTATTATTAATAGAAAATCAAGCAAACTACATAAAGATAACAAAAACAAAAGCAATTTTCTGTCAGGATTAGGAGCACACTTGATTACCTTGTATAAGCAACTAAACACGAAATTTAACCAAAATGAATAAGTAACTAGAAATCAGAAATAACACAGAATATGAGAGACAATACCCAATTGTATTAATACTCTTCCAAAAGGAAATATACAATAAAGAAGATGCCACTCTTCCCACACCTCTAGGGTGTACCAGTAATCTTCCCTCAAGAGTTCACTCTCTCAATTACACTCACAACAAACAACTCAAACACAGAGTTGTTGTTCACCTCAACTAGTCAGTATCAATACTGCCAGTACACAAGTACACAAAGCACTCCAAGTAGATCTCACCTGATCTTGCTACCTGTTGTGTTGTTGATCTCCCTGATCTTGCTACCACCTGCAGATCAACCTGGTTTTGCACACCTACAAACCTAGATCTTACACACACACACACACCTACAGATCAATCGACCTTACTTACCATGTAGATCTCACCTGATCTTGCTATACCACAGATCAACTTGGCCTTGCACACCTATCGATCGAGATCTTACACACTCAAAAGAACCCTTGTCCTTGCGTCACCAAGTCCTTATGATTCTCCCTTGGATAGAACCATTCTAATTCTACAGAAGCCTTCTGGTTCTACAAATTTACAATACAGCCCATGGGTCTCTTAAATAGATCCCATACAAATAATAATTAGACTTCTAATTACAATAATTAGAACTGCAGCTCCAAGACTAAAATTAGTCTTTTACATGCAAACTAATTGTCTATCTAAAATTAGACCAGTTTCGAAGATGCATGCACACACAGGCTGCCGACGTCGGTTCTTGTTTGACCGATGTCAGCCGACCCATAACTGACGTTGGTTACTGTGAACACTGAAGATGATCAACGTCAGTTGATCAGACCGACGTCGGTTGCCTGCAACTCAGGAACCTCCTCCTATTTGCATCTTGGTGAAGCTTTTAGCTCCACAACCTAACAATCTCCCACTTGGAGATAAACAATTGCACCTATACCTATACCTATACATTGTCTAATTTGTTTCATGGCTTGTATCCCTCTTCAAGTTCAATCTTGAAGACCAACCACCACAAATCCTATGGTGCACCTCCTATCATCCAAGTAACCTGCCATATCTGAATCTACATACCCATGTAGAGAAGTCCCTAACCCTGCATCGCATGTATACCTACTGCTAGTCCCTCTCAGATACCTGAGAACCCACTAAACTGCTTTCCAGTGCTTCTTTCTGGAATTGGCTATGAACTTGCTGACAACACCCACTGGTTGGGCAACAACAGGTCTAGTACACATGCACTCAACCTCATCATTTGAATTGGGACACTGTTCTATGAACTGTCCAACCATCGGTGTGTTAATCGGTTCTGCATCCTACATCTTGAACCTCGCCACTACCTTATTCACACAATCATCCTGAGACAACATCAACTTGTGATCTTCCCTGTCTTTAAGAATACTCATGCCAAAGAATTTTGCTCCTCCTAAATCCTTCCTAGCACACCTTTGAGCTACCTTTACCTTTAGCTCAAAAAAACCCTGCATGTGTGACCCTACAACAAGCATACACACTACATACAATAACAGGATAATGTTGCAATCATCATCCAACCTGGTAAAGTAAACACAATGGTTACATTGACATTGACTAAAGCCATGCATTGTCATACTCCTGTCAAACTTGTACCACTGTCCTAGAGCTTCCTCAAGACCATATGACCTGGCCTTCCATCTCACGTGTCCATTCTCTCTCTTCTTTAACCGAAGAATCCATTTGTCTTTAGTGCTTTCATTCTGGCTGGCAACTCTACCAAATCTCTCATTTGGTTCTCATCCAAAGAGTTCATGCCATGCTCCCACTGTTTCTTGGATCCTACCTGCTCTTTAGTGAGAAATAAGTATAAAGAAGGGGAATAACAAATTTGAGGCTTACTTACCCTTTCAGTCCTCCATATGGGTGTTTGAGGCTCCTTGACAGCTTGTTATTTGCCCAAAATCCATTCCCTAGTCGACCCTGGTCTGCACCCAACCGATGTCGAATCCACCTGATCGCTGATGTCAATTCCCTGACCGACATTAGTGTCCACTGGTCACCGACGTCGGTTCCCTAACTGACGTTGGTCTCTCCCTGCCTGACACCACCGACTCTGGTTTGCACATGATCGACGTTGGTACCTACCTGTTCGACGTCGATTCTCACCTGACTGACGCTGGTAACTGTGTTTTCTTGTGAGTGATGACTTTTTACCCGTGAGCTCACTTTGGATCAAAACCCTGTCCAACCTACCCTGCTCAAAATTATTCAACCCCTTTAGCTGATCTTTGTCCATCATCTCCTCCATGAACACCAAGGCTTTCCATTTCTTAAGTTTGTCAAAGACATCTGACTTCCTCTTAAGAACATGCATCTCCTTCTTACTCATGTGACCAAGCCTACAAAGCCACATCTTCGCAACAGAAGGAGAATCAGTAATACAAGTAGGTAGATAAAGAGTACCTACTTTCTTATCACATGCTAATTCAAGTGCATCCGCTGTGAGAGTTACTGTGGATCTCTCATCACCCAACTTTCCTGAAGAAATTAGCCTCATCTTCAAGACTGGGACCTGCATGACATCCTTCAACACCCATGTGTTGGTTGTCTGCAATTTCAGCTGCACTTCCCCTTTGCCAATACTTTGACAAGGCTCACCAACCCCTAAATAAATCTTTCCAAAGTCTCCATGGACCTTAACATGGAAAAATACTCTATTTGGGGCTGCATGGAAAGAGGCAACAGAATCTATAAACCAAGATTCTACTTTATCCAAGGAACATATAAGAACAACTAGTGCAATAATACCTGCAACACATGCTTCTTTATTTCCTTCATGCTGATCTTCTACCAACCAGCAATCTTTCTTTACTTGCTCTTTCTTTTCATAACACCGTAATTGATCATTCTTGCTTTTGAATTCCTCCCATACTTTCTTCTGCCATTGCTATACTCCCACTCAATCAGAAACCCCTGAGAGTGACCTGTAATCAAACACAAACCTGCTCCCTGCAACCTCGCTTTGATACCACTTTGTCAGGAATCTAGAACATAAAGCTCTGATACAACTTTGTCAGGATTAGGAGCACACTTGATTACCTTGTATAAGCAACTAAACACGGAATTTAACCAGAATGAATAAGTAACTAGAAATAAAAAATAGCACGGAATATGAGAGACAATACCCAATTGTATTAATACTCTTCCAGAAGGAAATATACAATAAAAAAGATGCCACTCTTCCCACACCTCTAGGGTGTACCAATAATCTTCCCTCAAGAGTTCACTCTCTCAATTACGGTCACAACAAACAACTCAAACACAGAGTTGTTGTTCACCTCAACCAGTCAGTATCAATACTTCCAGTACACAAGTACACAACGTACTCCAAGTAGATCTCACCTGATCTTGCTACCTGTTGTGTTGCTAATCTCCCTGATCTTACTGCCACCTATAAATCAACCTGGTTTTGCACACTTGCAAACCTAGATCTCGCACACACACACACCTGCAGATCAACCGACCTTACTTACCATGTAGATCTCACCTGATCTTGCTATACCGCAGATCACCCTTGCCTTGCACACCTATCGACCGAGATCTTATACACCCAGAAGAACCCTTGTCCTTACATCACCAAGTCCTTATGATTCTCCCTTGGATAGAACCCTTCTGATTCTATAGAAGCCTTCTGGTTCTATAACTTTACAATACAACCCATGGGTCTCTTAAATAGATCCCATACAAATAATAATTAGACTTCTAATTACAATAATTAGAACCACAACTCCAAGACTAAAATTAGTCTTTTACATGCAAACTAACTGTCCATCTAAAATTAGACCAGTTCCAGAGACGCATGCAAATGCATGCACACACAAGCTACCGACGTTGGTTCTTATCTAACCAATGTCGGCCGACCCATAACCGACGTCGGTTACTGTGAACACTGAAGATGACCGACGTCGGTTGATCAGATCAATGTCGGTTGCCTGCAACTCAACAACCTCCTCCTGTTTGCATCCTGGTGAAGCTTTTAACTCCACAACCTAACATTTTCAAAATATTGATTTTTTAAGTTTGAAAGGATAGAATGGGCACAAATTAGTAATTTTAATTGTCCTTTTCTTCTCCAGGAAGGGAGTCGATCGATTTTAAGACTGCTTTGACAGTTAAGTTTCTTGTCAATTGTGAGTTTACATTGGAATTTGTTGCGATGAAATACTAGCAGTGTAGCACATGGAGGATGCTTTCATTCACTAATAGTAATGCATATATTTTTATAGTTTATAAGATTGAAAAAATAATTTTTGAAGAAAAAATTGTGCATATGATTTTATTTCGACCATCATTTATAATTTATTATAGAACAAGAGTTTATATAAAAACTTCTTCATACTTATTTTTTTTTTAAAAATCATTATAATCAGAGATGTTTAAAATTATAGAACAAGAATTTATATAAAAACTTCTTCGTACCCATTTTTTTTAAAACAATCATTATAATCAGAGATGTTTAAATAGTTAGAAGTTACATTTACTATTATGAACGTTACATTATTGTTGCAAATATAAATACATTAGATGAGCCATTCAAAAGACCATTCAACTCCTATTTTATGGATGAAAACATAATTATTATTAAAGAGGTGGTTAATAATATAAGAGGTTTTTTTGATTCAGTTAATCAGTCAAATGATGTGGAACTAAATGTTTACATAAATGTTTTAATATTGAATTTTTTAACTTGGAGCTAACAAGGCAAACAAGGATACAACTAAATGTGGGGAGGGTATTTAACTACATTGTTTTTAAGTCTATTAATTATGGGTTTCTAGGCTTGATTAATTTCTATTTTTCTATTTCAATCTAGATTTAGTCTATGTCGACTTATTTATATTGCTTTTTGTAACTAGTATTTTTTATAATGGTTTTCCACAATAAGAATCTTTGTTTAATTTATACAAATTGAATGTTTAGTTTTGCAGGAGTATTTTGAAAATACTAATTTTTCTATCTTTTCTAGTCTAATGTCAGTTGCATGTTCCTTAATTTTAGTATGAATGGATCTCCATGTTTCGTCAATATAGGGAATGCTATAGGGATACTCAATTTTATAAACCCCACTTTTTGTCTAAGGTATCACATGGTTCTTAACAGACTTTAATTACTAACGTAGTTTTTTTAACGGTAAGAACATGGTGGATATGTTTTGGTGTTTTAAGATCCTTGCAATCTTATTAGAAACCCCTTCAACATAAGGTAATAAGGCCACTGGTCCTGATGTCAAGGCATCAAATTTATGTGGTATAGTATGACAATATTTTGCTTGTTTAAATGCTTTCAAAATTTGCTTTCATTTGTAACCATTTTTCTTTAAAACTTTTTTTAAATGGTCCAACTCTTTCTCCAAGTGTTTGTCATCATAGATCGTGAAATCCCTAGTGGCTAGAGTTTTTAACACTCCTTTATGGGTTGGGTGATGGTGAGAAGTGGCATGTAAGTAAAGGTTAGTGTGAGTGATTTTTCAATACAATTTGTGTGCCAAAGAACCATCTTCATTGCGAGAAATAAGGACATCTAAAAAAGGTATCTCACCTTATTCTATATCCTTAACAAATTGAATATTTAGGACTAAATTGTTGAGATGTGTGTGGAAAGCTTCTAGGGTGTCATTGCCATGTTGTCAGTACAAATTAGTGTCATCAACATATCTCTTCCACCATTTTGTTTTAACACTGAACAATCATCTCAACAAACTTCTACTGCTTACCTCATTTGCTATGTGGTCACTTGACGATTGCAATGTGGTTGTTTGATAGCTCTCATGCAAAGTATGGTCCTCTCTCATTGCACTTCTAATGTTCACGCCTGCACAAGGAAAAAAATAATTTACTTTCTGAAAAGTGCTAGAAGAATGGAGATAAAAGAAAAAATACAACAATTAGAATGTTTAAGGTCGATCGATGATAATGCATTCGACCCATGACAGTGGAGTCACCCTTTAGCTTAGCGATAGGTCAATGGTAAATGCAGTCGATTGACGATAATGCGGTCGAACCATGACAACATTGTCACTCCACAACATCTCCATTGATTGATGACAATGTGATCGACCATCGATCGATGATAATGCATTCGACCCATGACAGTGGAGTCGCCCTTTAGCTTAGCGATAGGTCAATGGTAAATGCAGTCGATTGACGATAATGCGATCGACCCATGACAACATTGTCACTCCACAACATCTCCATTAATTGATGACAATGTGATCGACCTGCAACAATGTCATCACCCCACAACGTCTCTGTCGATCGACAATAATGTGTTCGACCCATGGTGATTCCATCGCTAATGAACCTGAAAACTATCAAGACAATAAAATATTAATACGTCAAGATCTGAAATAATAATCAATATTGATTTGTATTGAATGACTTGAAATAATTACAAACCCAAACCATGCTTAAATAAGCCTCAACTCAAAATTCGAGTTGACATGCAAGAATTCAGAAAAAACTAAAATCTAAAAAAAAAACTTCTATTTTTAGTAGTTGTTATTTTTAGTAAGTTTCGCATGCAAGCATGTGCAACTTTAAAAATCTTTCAAAAAAATTTAAACACTAAAATTAGCCTCTAGGATGAAATTCAACTAAAGTTGACGTTTGGTCCTTAAAATATACAATTTCTAAATATAAAAAAACCCTGTAAAAATCATTAAACTCTAATTTCAGACCCTCATATGATCACGTATGGCCTACTAAAAATAATGAAAACACATGTAAGTGGAAAGCACAATTTAAAACAGTAACAAAATTTTCTAGACGATCGTTTTAGCATGTAAAATAACTCAAACAAAACTACAGGTCAAAAATTATAGCCTTCAAAAAATTAACCTATTTTTTCTACATCATCTATACCCTTATTAATATATTATCTTTAATCTAATTTTTATATTAAATATATTTAAAATACACAAAGCCAATAATTATAACTCGCACTTAATTTTATAACATTTAATTTGATAATTTATAACAACAACATTTAACATACATTACATTCAAAAAATATTTTCATACACAACATTACATATTCCTAACTCATACCATATAATTACGTAGGCGGCATTTTCATTGAGCAGCTCATTTCAAAGATACATCTCTACATCTAAAAATGTCAATTCAGAAATTATTTAAGTATGTCACATTGAATGGACCCATAAAAATGGGGTTCGAAATAAAAACCAACAAAACGAAAGTGGAAACTCAAGAGCATGTAAAGGACAAATTGTTAAAATTGTAAAAAAAACATGAAAATGAGAGATTAAATTCAAAATAATGAGAAATCAAGAAGGAATGTGGATCAAAGATTTATATTTTAAAACAACGTCCACCAACAATTTTTAATGAGTCCTTAAAGAGATAAAAATTGTGTTTCACATAAAATTTTCAAAAGACTCTGGGGACATAGGTGTTGGAGATGAAAATTTAGATAAGAATGATGTGACCCAAAGAGGAGGTGTGGGGGTGAGGGAATTTAATATGGAGCTCTAGATAAAAATAAACGAAGAGAAAGCTGGAATTCAGGGGTATCAGTGTAAAAAACTTTGGAACTATCAGAATGAAAAAAAAAACTAATGTTGATAGTTGTTGAATATTAATCCTACACAATATTAATCGGTGCCATTATCCTATGATATGGTGCCATATAGCTAAACTTAATTCGCTTAAAAATAACAATATTATTTTGTTACATTTGTCAATGCAATTTATATTTCTCATTGGGGATGGAATTCAACGATGAAGGCGTTGAGTTAGGGCGTGACTTTGCTAGCATGTATGTGCCTATCATAGGGTACATGGACATGATACTAAGAGCTGCAATGCTCTAAAGGTCATGATTTAATTTTTTTGGATGAGGATGTTCTATTAATTGAACAAAACGATCCCCTCTTTGATCCTAAAGCTACAAATATCCCTGATACCAATATAGTAAACCCTTTAAAAGGTAAATCAAAACAAGAATAAAAAAGTATGATTGATGATCTTGACTCAATTCCTATTCAACCCTTGTGACCCTAAAAAATAAATAAATCAAGGACTTCAACAAATCTGCCATTATTTCAGATCGATACAATAAACATAGCAACCTGGGCCCAAGCGGAGGGTAATGAAATCCAAAAATTAAACAAAGCTAAAGTGTCCATAGATAAAGATCCTCCCTGACCATAGAAAATTCTAAATCTTACACTGCTAAACCTAAGATTTCCATTTTAGGAAAATCTCAAAAGAACAAAAGATCTTCCCTGGCCATAGAAAATTCTAAATCTTACACTCCTAAACCTAAGGTTTCCATTTTAGGAAAAGCTCAAAAGAACAATATACAAATATCATTTTTGAAGCAGCTTCACCAAACTCCTATCAAAATGTCGCTCTATGAACTAATTGAGAATTCCCCTTAGCATTGTCAGGTAATGATAAAGGCACCGTAGGCCATAAAAGTACAACTTGATAAATCTCAATCAAATTTGAAATTTATTGGATCATTAAAGATGGTTTCATCTTTTATTTTTAATGATTCTGAGATAGTCCTTTGCCATCCAAAGACCAGGATCCACCCATTTTTGTCACAACACAGGGTAATAAAACTCAAATCAAAAGAGTGATGATTGATAATGGGGATAATATTAATATTATTTCCTTGTATTCATTCAAACAACTACAAATTTCAAAAATGGTTGTAGCTCAATCTCTAATAGTATTGTGAGCTTTTAACAACATAGTGGCCCCTACATTAGTAACTATTGGCCTTCCCATCCAATTAGGATCTCAATTTCTTCATGAGTTGTTTTATGCCATAAAAGGAGAATTCCAATATAATGTCCTCCTAAGGCACCCTTGGATCCATGCTATGTGGTGTGTTCCATCAAATTTATATCAATGTATCAAATGTGAACACGAGTGCGAAGTCTACATTGTCCCTATTGATCTGCATCCCTTTAAAACCTACAATCTCACCTTTCGACCCAATGATGTTTTACTTCCCTTAAAAAGTGTGAAAATTCCTTCATCTTGAATATCTGATAAGGCTCTTTTAGATTCCATAATAGCAGAGTACCAATTACTAGCACTTAACACCTTTCCCACTCCTCAGGAGTATGGGTGTCCTGATAAATAAAATGACTACTATCCTAATTTTGGGGATGTTGTTATTTTTGACCCCCATTTCTTATAGACTCTTTTGGTGTATGGAAGGATCAATTGATCATCCTCATATCTTGATATCCCATCCCTAGCCAAACCATTTTCCTGAAACTTCTCATCTCTATAAAAATAATGCTTTACTCACATGTATTTATAATGATGTGCCTGGAAGGGCTTTGGCATGGGATGATACGAGCAAGGACCACACAATGTTACATTAGGATATTTGATAAAACCACATGAAAAACATGGTATGGGATTTAATAAAACTCCTAAAGCTATTCCTAAAATCACCCCTAAATCCAATCCTAAAAAGAATGTCATCGTGTCATCCTCTAGAATTCTCCCTAAAATGGATGATGTCATGTCCATCCCCTTGAACTTTTCTTTAGTAAATACGATAACCCTAGAATCTCTCACCTATCATAGCAATGGAAAAATTAAATTCATCCCCCTTACCTATCCTAATATGGTAGCAAAAGACTCTCCTACCATTCTAGTTCTATAGTATCAAGATGATGAGTCTATCTTGACTTACTTAGGCACTAAGAAATCGTATTTGCATAATTCCTGACCAAATAAAATGTGTAGTTTACTAAATAAATCTGTTGTAGGCATTAACATAGGGCCTCAGGATGCCCCATGTATTGTTAAGGTTAGTAAATATCTAGACCATCAGGAACACCAAGACTTCACCACCTTCTTGGCAAACCATAAAGAGGCTTTCATTTGGTCATATAGTGACATGCCAGGTTTTGACTCTGCTATTATTATTCACAATAATGTCACTATCCAAGAAGCTAATCCAGTGAAGAAAGCTATGAAATATGCACCCTTGCATCATGATCTTAGTGAAGGAGGAACTACATTATCTTTTGTTTGTTAATTCATTTAGTCAGTCGATTACCCTTAATGAGAGTCTAATATTATGCATGTCACAAAACCCATAGGGGGTCTCCATCTTTGTATAGACTTTCGAGACTTAAACCTTTCTTGTCCTAAATATGATTTTCCTCTTCCTAACATTGATCATCTAGTGGACCTAATGCCAGGCCATGAAATGTTATCGATCATGGATGGATTCTTCAGATATAATCAAATCCTTATTGCCCCAGAGGATTAGCATAAGAATTCTTTTATTACTCCTTTGGGGACTTTTTGTTATAAGGTTATACATTTTGGCCTAAAGAATATAGGAGCCACCTATCAAAGAGCTATAACTTATATATTTCATGATATAATCCATAATATTGTTGAAGATTATGTGGACAACCTTATCGGTAAATCAAAACTCCAAAAGGATAATCTCTCCATTCTCAAAATAATATTTGATTATCTAATCCAATTTCGTATCTACCTCACATCTAAAAAGTGTGTTTTTGGGGTTTTGACTGGTAAGATTTTAGGTTTTATCCTCTCCATCCATGGTATAGAAGTTGATCCTGATAATATTAGGGCTATCATAGATATGCCACCCCCATCCAACCTTAAGTAACTTTGTAGCCTGCAAGGAAAATTGTAGTCTATTCGATATTTTATCTCCCATCTATCTTATCATTGTCATCCATTCCATCACCTTTTGAGAAATGATACCTAGTTCATTTGGGATTCTAATTGTTACGAAGACTTTGAAGCCTTCAAAATATATCTCCTCTCCCCATTGGTTCTTATTCCTCCTGAGGAAGGTAAACCTTTATTATTGTATATTTCAGCCATAGATCACACTCTAGGGGCTATGTTGGCCCGTCATGATGAGTAACACATAGAATAAGTAGTGTATTACATAAGCCATACTCATTAAATATGAGACATGATAAACACATCCATAAAACCCTACTTAGCTTTGGTTTTCATAGTTTCTAAGCTTTTTCCATAAGACCTACGTAATTACGAACACTGATCTCCTTAAATTTATGCATTTGAAGCCTTGCCAAAATCAACATATGGCCAGGTGGCTCATGATTTTAGTAGAATTTGACCTAGAGTTTCTCCATCCAAGTCAATGAAAGGCCAAATCATCATTGCTTAGTTCACTGAGGCACCTCTTACAGGTGGTCAGCCATCTAATTTTGAATTCTTGGATGAATCCATCACTTCTACATCCTAGGTAGATCCTAATTATCAAATGACTTTGTTCTTTGATGGATCAAAATGTGAACATGGTGGTGTGATGGAATCATTTTGATACCTCTTAAGGGTGCTCCCATGACTTTATCTTTTGATTTAGACTTTGATTGTACTAATAATATGGCAAAATATGAGGCCCTGATTATAGGTCTCCAAATCAATTTAACCCTAGGTATTATGTCACTTTGTATCTATGGAGATTCTTAGTTGGTTGTTAATTAGATCAATGGCACATATCAATATAAAAATGACATTCTTCAAAAATACAAAGATTTAGCGAAATAACTCTTAACCGCTTTTGATCATTATGTCATTCATGCCACTCCTCAATCAACTAATAAATTCGTAGATACCATGGCCTCTTTAGCTCTCTTTATCCCATCCTCCACTCAAGAATCCAATCTTTTTATTTTAATATATAAAATCAACCAACCCTCTTATACTAGAATTGATTTTCTTTTGTCCACAATATGGAAAATAATTATTTCGATCTATGGTACACACAAACATTCGATTACCTATCTAAAGTTATTATCCCTCCCGATTTATCTAAAAATGCTAAATGTGCTTTTCAACAGTGGACCACTCCTTACGTCATACTTGAGGGTGTTCTCTATAAGAGAAGATTCAATGGTATACTCCTTCGATGTCTTTATAACTCTGAGGATACTCTCGCAAGCCAAGAAATACATGAGTTGTGTGGGGGACACTTTAGTGGCCTTTCTGTTGCCAAGAAAATTCTCTAAATAGGTTATTATTGGCCTACTATAAATCAGGATTTTTTTGAATATGTCAAGAAAAATGCTTGAAATGTCAAAAATATGCTAATATATTTCACTTCCCTAGTAACACATTACATGTGGCATGTGAATTTTGGTCATTCTCTTAGTGGGGGTTAGATCTTATAGGACAAATTAATCCAAAATATTTTTAGTGACATAGTGTTATCATTACCACCACCAAATACTTCACTAAATGGGTTATGACATAGTGTTATTATTACTCATCATATTATTTGTCCCTTTAGTATCCTTCATAAGATAATCACAGATAATGGAAAATATTTTAAAAATAAGCAAGTCCAGAGATTTTGTGACTCTTTAGACATTAAGCTAAGATTTTCTTCACCTTATTATCCACAAGCTAACAGACAAGATGAAGCATATAATAAAACCTTAATTAAAATGCTAACCAAAGTAGTCAATGAAGCTAGAAAAAATTGACATCTTCATACTCCCTTTGCCTTCTGGGTTTATCATACCATCTTTCAAACTTCTACTGGTGCTACGCCTTTTTCTTTGTTCTATGGAATAGAAGTTATCCTTCCTTTAGAAGTAAAGATTCCTTCTATATAAATTTCTCTTAGGGACATCATTTCCAAAGAGAACTATTGTCAAGAGCATTTAACACAACTTAAAATTTTAGATGAGCGTCGATCTATGGCCCTCAATCACCTCCATGTATATCAAGAAAGAATAAAATATGCATATAATCAACATCTAAAAGAATGAGAATTTAACATTGGCGATCTTGTCCTTAAATAAAATTAGCATGAAACAAATATGGAAAAAAGTAAAGAGGAAAATTTGCTCTGAATTAGCTTAGACCATATATTATCACTCATAAATAGGGATCTGGGGCATATCATTTGACCTCTCTTGAGGGAAAAATAGAATGCGAAGCTCTTAATTATTTGCATCTACATATTTTTTACTGTTAATAAATTTTAAAAAAACTATAGTTAGTAGGAGTTTTCCTCCTCAAAAATAACCTAAAATTTACATCTCCCATAACCCATAACATACCTAATAATGATAAAAGAATCATGTAGAAATATGACAACATGCCTACCCTCATCTTAAATATGGACACCCCACCTCTATTCATAGATTGTTTTAAATGGATAAGCTCTGCTTATAATAAGGAGCCCTAAATCATTATTTCCTAAAAAATCTCTCACCTAGAAAAGTTTTAATTTTAGGGATAAAAATATTGTATCGTGCAAGCAGCTATAAGCTAACCTTAGTCACTATAAATCCAAATTAGAAAATCTGGGATAAAGAAAATAAATATATATCTCAAAATAAAGTGCTAACCTATAGATTGCTCCCTTGAAGGACAGTTGTGTGAGCATGTATCTTAAAATATAGATCTCTTCCTTGAAGGATGTCTATCTAAAAATAGCGAGTATAATGGAAAACTTCCCATCTTGATTTAATCAAATCATATTGTCAAAAGTTGTAAGAATAATAAATCACTAAATATCCCATTGTTACCATCCATAATAACATAAAAACAACATACATCATTATTTCAGTGAATTTATTGCTTGTTATTTTGAAAAGGGAAAATAATAAACTAAGTACGGGTATGGTTAAAAAACCTATTTTATTGTGCGTGCGTAGAATCAAAAGATTATGAAGAGCTCCTCTTTGGCTTGGGAGGATGACCTATAGATAAGAAAACACTAAAATATTTTTTTTTGTTAGATAGATAGTTGAGTGGATTACCTAGCGATATTTAGATCCGGTAAGCAAGAGCTTCTTTGGGGGCTATCAATCTACATGTTTTAAATAATTAAGTTTATAAACAAAATAGAATGTACTTGCATCAATAGTAAAAAGGTACTTAAATTGAACATAAGAATGTTTACTTTAGAAATAGACTATAAATGGTTAAAATAATGATTAATCTAATTAATACTAGTGCTAGATGGTTGAGGTATGCTTCAAAAAATTAGGCAAGGGTCTATGAACAAGTAGGGACACAAAGAATCAAGTTTGGTTGGGGGTAGGTAGGTGAAAATAGCTTGCTATAATTTACTACCATAGTGACCATCGATGGTTGGGCTGACCATCAATGGTTAAGGTGACCATCGACGGTTAAGGTAACCGTTGATAGTTAGACAAACCATCAATGATTGAGATAACCATCGATGGTTATTATGGGTAGATCTAGGTTGATAATAGGATGATTGATGGGATCTCAAAGTGAGATTTTGGGAGTTGGGTAGGTGTTGGGATATGAGCAAAAATAAAAGAAATTAATGGAATACTAGAAACCAAGTACTTATCTTGTAAAATGCGTATTAGGTAGATGTTTGAGGTGGTTGACTCATTGGTGGAGTTTGGCATGATTTTGATAGAGTAACGGTACTTGGTGCTTTGGTAGATCTGTAGTGGCAAGTCAACTCTTTGATGTGGTAGCTGGTGTAGAGAGGATTACAAAGAAGTTAGTCAATCATTAGTCCATAAATAATGAAATATGCATAAATATAACTAACCAAACTTATCTATTCCTATAAGAATTACAAAGGATAGGAAGAAATAAATGAAAGAAAGTAACATCATATTACCTTCCAAAATGGATTCACCATACCCATGTGGCTCAAAATCATGTTCTCCCTTGATCAAGCATCTTTGTCTTTGTCAACAATGGTGGTAAGCTCCTCCAATGCCTCAAGAACACTCCATAAAACCTAGGCTCTTGATTCCAAATCACTAAAGTAGCCTATCATTGAAGCTTGCAAGAAAAATCTATGATCAAATGCAAAACCTTGTGGAAACAATTTAACATTATAACTTTGTAATATTCAAACTTTGAAGATATTTGAGCATAATAACCTTGCACCAAACTAGCTTGGAAATGATGTTCATGGCCTCTCTATTTATAGATTTTTGTGATTGGTTCGGATCAACTATGACCGTCCATCTCAAGATTGAGATGTCTGGCCATGGATAATCCTAATATTTGGTCTTCATCATGACCTTGGAAGAAGGGGCATTGAAGAGGCATGGGAGGCATTAAATAGGCATGGGTGACCCATAATCATGATATTTGTAGTATTTATGGCCTAAGGATGTCTTTCCAAGAAATGAGATCCCCTGATGATGTCGTTAATAGGAATCAATTTTCAAAAAAAAATTCAACAACTCTCATGGAAAATCCACTTAAGCTCTTGATTTGGATTAATTATCCTTAAAAAAGGTTAATCAACATTTGTGCAATTATTTGAAAATTGGCCCTCAATTATTCAAAATGGTTAGAAAGTCATATTACTAAGTTATAATTTGAATCGAGAAGAATTAGAAGGTGACGTTAAATGTGCCAGAACCGTATTTCCATTTAGGATGTTTCCAGCATAAAATAACAAAGATACATGATGTGTACCAATGAATTTAAGATAAAAGAGTGATCTAGAGCATAAAAGGTGAAATCATCATTTTGACTCGAAATGAATTGATCAAAGTTAGCTGACTTATAAAATACATTTCCCTATTTAGGGATACTTTGACCTAAATTGGCACTTGTAAATGACAAGTTTGAACCATTTATCATGTTTTATGGATTTTGACCTAAAATGTGCATTTGAGTGCAATTCAAGTAAGATTGACAATTTCAACACAAATAGTGTTAGGAATTGGATGTCTATAGCTGGTTCATTAAATTATTGATGATGATTGACCTGAAAAAAGAGAATTATAGATGCACAAGATCTTGATAACAATTTTAGATCTATTTTCACATCCTTGATCCTCTCTTCTTCTAGGCAAGGCAAGAGAGTTATAACAAGATGTGAATTGGGCTTCCTAATTATAACTTGCACATGCAATGGTTCAAAATTGAATTTAGACTAGTTATTTTTAAAAAAGTAAGGTGGATAGGCTTGCATGTTAGTGGTTAGTAAGGTGTACCCTAACCATCGATGGTCAAGGTGACCGTCGGTGGTCAACTTGACCATCAACGGTCAAGGGTGAAAGGTCAAATTGGGTAAAAGCTAGGGTTAAGCTAGTTTGGTCAAACTAATTATAGTTAGGTTTGGTTAAGGGTTAGAGGCTCAAATTGGTCCTGAGAGGGTCCTAAGGTAGTTAAGATAATTACAATATTCATAGTCATGGTGTGCAAATTTTTAGAGTCTACATTTTTTGTCTTTTTATTGTGTGGCTTGAAATCAACTAGCTATAAAATAAAAACTAATGTTGGTCAAAGGTCTAGTTGCCCCAAGTATGGGAGGAGGTGTTTCCCCTCAAATTGGGAGGTGATGAGGTAAAGTAGAATCAAGTTTAGGGTTAAGAAGGTGGATGAAGGTGGAAATGAAGGGAGGCATCATGAAGGTAGTTGATAGGCTGGGCACTTAATCATAAACATGCACACAAAGTGTGATAGTCAAGATCATGCATAGATTAGGTTGTCATGGTTGATAAAAATAAAGGTTAGTGCTAGGAGGATAATAGACAAGTGGATTATGTGACTGCATCAAGGCATGGTGGCTAGGTACACTTACAACTCTCTAAAGTGATGTCTTTGTTTTGAGGGGTATCCAAGGCAGGAAGTGATCTCGATGAAAACACAAATGGGTTAAATGTCATGGGTATTCAAGGTAAGAAGTTCTCTCGATAAGACACAAATAGGCTAGGTAAGTGTGAGGTGGTGTAAGTTCAAAAAATGTTAACATGGTAATGTTCTCATTATGGTCAAAGGATCAAGCAAAAAGTGTCATAAAATACATGCTAGATGGGACAAAATGGATCAACGGTGAGGTGATGAGGTGGTTAGGGTGGGAGGAGAAGGTAATCTCCATGGGTGGGTAAAAATGGTTTGGGTTTGCTAAAAAGAGGTCTACTTAGGTGAAAGTAAAAATGAAGGACCACCTGACCATCGATGGTTAGGGTCCTTAAGGGTGATCATTGACAATCATCATAACCATCGGTGGTCAAGGTAAAAACCCTAGAACCCTAATGGGTAAAAAGTAAAAGTGAAAATAATTTTATTTACTTTTACTCTTAACCTAAGAGCTTTGGCAATTTTGGCACATTGTGGCAAAGGTTAGTTGTAAAGGGTGTTTACTAAGGGTATTTGTTGAGGTAGATCGAGGTGAACAATCAAGATGGAGGGAACACGTAGGCACAGACAAGGATGAGTAGGTCTACTATTGACTCCATGATGATAGTCATGAAATGAGGTAGGGGTGCCCTTAATTTTTTATCTTAGCTTTGAATTTGTAAATGCATTAGGGTTAGTTGTTTGGGTTATGCCCTAGGTAGGGTTTGAGTAGGTTTTAGGTAAATTTATGGGTAAAATTATGGATTGGTAGGGTGGGTAGGTAAATTGGGTTGGGTAAGGATTATGGTTAGAAAAGTAGCATTTTTTACTTATATTTTGGTTTGTTTTAGGGTAGATGGGGTTTGGGGTGGTCTAACTGTGAAACACCCATAGTGACCATCAATAATTGAGGTTGACCATCGACCATCGACATGCTTAGAGAAAAGATAACTGACTATCAATGGTTACCATGATCATCGATGGTCAACCAAGGTATAAGATAGGTGTTGAAAGTATTTTAAATGATAAGGCAAATTTAGATGATTGTTGCTAGGTGTAGGTTGGTTGTAGGTTTAGAGGGCAAGCTTAACATGTATTGGTTGATGGGTAGGATGGATAAGGATTTTGGTCCATTTCTTAAAGGTTAAGGTAGAGTAGGGTAGGTGATATTGGTGTAGGCTAAGGTAGACTAATGATTATTGTTTCATGATTTGCACTTATCGACTCAACTAGTGGGAGGTTGCCATACTTGCTATTGGGGTATTGGTCAAGCTATTGCTTAGTCAGACTATATTTGATTGGGTGCCTATGTTGATAGTATAGATATACAAGGAATTGTGGGGGTTTAGGGACCATAATAGGTATAACATTAGTGTTGGATTGGTTCTACATTGCTAGGCCTATGAGTATATCTAGGTGTTGAGGCTAGTTGGATTATCATGGGTAGGGTTTGAATAGATTGAGTTCCTCATCAAATTTATGTGATGGAGTGGTGATTTTGTTATGTCAGGTGTAGGAGGTGGTATGCATGATGTGGATTGGTTCAAGGGTGCACAAGTACACTAGTGATAGGACATATCACCTGGAGGCTTTATGCCTAATTTTTAGTATGGCATGGCTACATGAGGTAGACACTCTCCCTTTAGAGATATAGATAAATACTTGGTAGGTGGGATGGGGAGGTAGTGATCATCCCATTTGAGAGGGTATGCTAATAGTTTGGATTAGTATAAGGTATTCTATGTCTATTCCCTAGGTATAGGCAACATGATTTAGAGATCTTATTGCTAGACCCAAACTTGTGCCAACTTTGATAGACTACGAGGAGCTACCAACTAGGGCATAGATAGATGATGTTGGGTTTATAGATGGGTACATGTCATGGTACCAAAATTTATATGCACCTATAGACATTGGTGGGGATGATGGAGGTGTGAGGCTGATGGCCATGGATCCAGTTGGGAGAGGGGGACAAAAAGCATAAGCACAGGGGGCTAAACCCAATGGATAGGTGGGAATAGATTTAACCATTGCACAGGGATATATTATAGTGTGACAAGGGTAGGTGGCCACATTATAGGGCCAAATTATGACATTACAGGGTTGGGTTTCCACCATGATAGGTGAGAGGGATCAGGATAAGATCTCACTAGGCTTGATGACCCAAGAGAGGGAATATTTGAGGTAGAGAGGAGTAGTAATAGCATATATAGGGCCATCAAACACCATCCCCATGACACAATAATTAGATACAGTGGAGGAGCTACAGTATTATGAGGCCATAGTTTTGACATAATGTCCACAAGAGCCTTGATGGGGCGAGTATAGGGCTAGCTTGGTATACAGTGCCAGTGTGGTGACATCAGGGTAGTGGGCAGTGTCTATAGTTGGATAGATAGGTATAGCTAGGGGATCAACATGTATATCAAGTGGGTAGGAACCAAGATCTAGTGGTGCTCTAGGAGACAGTGATGCCTCTAGGGCATAGATAAGCCATAGATAGATTATGACATTTTGTATATCATTTTGATTATTACCTATGAGTTGATGCAGTGAGATGTACATTTTAAGAGAGACAGACATGTCTATCTACTTGTACACATTTACTATGATATTTGACTCATAAGTTATATATGATAGTTATTTATGCTCATGTTCATGGTTCATGATTTATGGTTTGATGTTGATATATAATGCTTATGGTGTGATGTTTATATTACTTATGGATGATGCTTATGTTATGAATGCTAGATATTGATATAGGCATAGTTAGTCATGAGATGGCTTCGATATATGGTTATGTTTCTTGGTTGCTTATGATATGCTAAATCTTAATGAGTATTTGGATTTAATTATTTAGGTTTTAGACATGTGGTGGAAAGTGGTTGTTTTTTTAATGCTCATGGATGTTATGGTTTTATTATGCTTGTGATGGTTATGATTATGATTATGATGTTGTTTATGACACACATGGATATGCCTGCTATAATTATGGTTGTTATCTTGCTTAAGGTAAAGCACATAAGGTAAGGTAACTAACAATACTAAATGGGAGAAAAAAGAATATAATCAAGAGACAAATGCCCTAATGAAAATATCAACTAGTCACAATAGGATAAGAAGAGGGCCCAATATTGATAAGTCTTTAAATAATAGAAACAAAGTTGGATTGGCTTAATGAATATAAGCCCTTTGAATGCTTCACATTAGTGCTCATTAGTTGGTTAAAAAGGTTTCTTGACCACATAATGTCAAGTAAGCTCAAAAATCCCTTGTGCATAATGTTAACAAAAGGTATGGATGTAAATGAAACCTTCTTATGAGACTAGCATGCCTCTTTTGTAGGTGTCCAAAGAGCTAGTATAAATAATTCTAGGCCAAACAGTGTAGACTGATCGATGCAGGAAGTCTACTTGTGAAAGTTGAAGTCAATTGTAGATTTTGACATTAGTGTGATTTTGTTGTGATTTTGATAATGGGTCTTTTGCTGATTGTTGTATATGGGAAGCTGATTGATGTGGGAAGCTTATAAAAAATTATTATGCCTTAAAAAAAATACATGTCTCAACCATCCTTCAAGGGAGTGGTATAAGTTTATTTGCCTTGTTTAATGTTTTTTAATATCTTTCCTTTAAGGGAGTAGTCTGTGAATTCTAGGATTGACCCATGAATGATAATAATAGGGCTTTTTAATTTGTATTGCTTTGATCTTGCTTGACATAGAATTGCTTAGGCCAGCTTAGTGGTTCACCTTTATGAAGGCAAAATTAAAAGCACAAGAAGGTTGATTAGGTGTAAAGAGGTTTAGGTGACAATGATCATGGGAATCCATCCTATAAATGGGTGGAAAGTATCATGAGAACCATGCCATGGGTAGAGCTGTGATACCCATTATTTAATATAAGGTTATGCTAGTGATAGATAATCACATGATTCAGTTATAATCGATTGCCCCTAAACTAGGGAGATGGAATTTAGGTAGATAACAAGGGATGAGCTTAAGTTAGACAAAAGGTGAACTTGATCTTTCTTAACAAAAGAATAGATGTAGATGCAAAGCATTAAGGAGCTCAAGTTCTAGGTGGCCTTTAAGAGAAGAAAATTGATAAGCTCCTAATTCATACTTGTGGGTGATAATATAAGGTCCAATCTAATTGAAATCAAACTTTCTCCACTTACTTTTCTCCATATTAGTGACATGTTGGTTTTCCTTTAGGATGAGATATCCAATATTAAATTATTGCACTTTAAGGTGCTTGTTATAGGCATGTTTGGTGTGCTCTTGATATACATGGATATGGGTAAAGGCTATTAAATGACACTCATCAAGTAATTCAAGTTGGGATAAATGGTGTTGATGATAATCATCCCCAAAAATAAGCTCTTGTAAATATATGCAAAGAGATGAGATTTGGACTTCGAGATGCAAGATGGGATTTGGACTTTGAGAGGCAAGATGGTCTCCAATTCAAACACAAGGGAGAAAGGGGTAGCACCCATAGGGGTTATAATGCTAGTATGATATGCCCATAAGGCAAAGGGGATGTGTAAATGCCAATCTTGACTAGATGCATTGACCTTTTTGGTTAGCATGTTATTAAGAGTTGTATTATATGTTTATGATTTTCTATTAGCTTGAGGGTGATAGGGTGGGGAGAAGCTTAACTTGATGTTGAACACATCACATAGACCCTAGAATTGCTTATTCTTAAAGGATTTACTATTGTCAGTGATAATCTTATGAGGAACACAAAAACAACAAATGATATGATGGTTGATAAAGTTGATAATCTTCTTTGATTTGGTCGAGACTAGAGGAATAGCCTCTACCCACTTTGTAAAATACTCAATCATGGTGATGATAGAGTGGTGTCATTATGAGGAATGGGGATTAATTTCACCAATGAGGTTTAGACCCCATTATGAAAAGGGCCAAAAATTAGAAGAAACACGAAGGCTATGGCTAGGTGCGTGATGTAAATTAGCTTGTTGTTGACATTTGACACACTTTTTCACATAATCAAAATAACCTTGGTCAAGGGTAGGCAAGTGATAGATTAGGTGAAGGATATGTTTAGCTATAGAGAGGCCACTAAAGTGTCTGCCATAGATACCATCATAAATTTCCTTGATAACATGAGAGGCTTCATGACTAGGTAGGCAGTGGAAGAGGAGACCATCAAAGCCATGATTATAAAAAATTCCTCTTGTAATGGTTTAATGAAAGGTACTCTAGATAAATGCTCTCTGAGAATTCTTATAAAGGACAGAAGGAATGATGGCAAGGTTGAGATTATGAGGATAAAATAAAACATATATTTATCCTCAAATCACATACAAGAGAAACTATGAAATGAATCAATCAAACATACATAAAATAATCATAACCATGTAAAAAATAAGAGACACCATATTTAATGTGGTTCACCCAAGATGAGCTACATCCACCAAACTTGTCATGTATATTATTTCTAACAATACAAAAGAGAAACAAATCCTAAAACAAAACCTGTTACACCTCTCTACCTTCTTTTCCTCCTCTCTATGTACAATAATATTCTCTTACCTCTCAACCATATCTCAATTCACTTTAAGGGTGAAAAAACACCTAAACAAAACCTCTATCATTAGATCTGGAAACCTATAATAAATGTCCCATATCGACTATGAAATAACAATTTTACAAATCAATTTTAATAAAATTTTTCCTTCGAGTGTGTTTCCCCCAAACCTCCATTGTGGCGCACAGCCCTCAGACCCTCCATCAGGGGGGTCATCCCCCCTAGACCTTGAAAAGGGGGTGAAGCCCCAACTTGCAACCCCCATCACCATCATGGTTACAAAGATTGGGATCCAAAACCTAGCTGAAAGAACACCAAAATTTTAACCTCTGATCTTGGAAGATAATCAGAGTCCACACCCAACAATCTCCCACTTGGAGATTGATTGCAACAACTCCACCACTATTGCATCCACTTTATTATTTGGACCTAGAAAAATTCATTAATTAATTATCATCCATGAAGACCAATTGAAGCCGAACAAATCTTCAATTTCTCTCTTGTAACTACCTTGGTCATCATATGCATAGGATTTTTACTGGTATGTATCTTCTCCAATTTTAGTTTCTCTTCCTCTATCATTGAACAAATAAAATGATATTACAACTAAATATGTTTTATTTTGGAGTAAAAGACTAAGTTTTTGGCTAGATGGATTGTAATCTGACTGTCACTATATAGAGTACATAATTCTTGACTATGTACCAATTTTTTCAACCTCTATAACTAAATTATTTCTTTGCTTATTTTTGTAGTAGCAACATACTCAACCTCTATGGTTGAAATTACCACAACCTTCTATAACCATGATACCCAAATACTATACCACCTACTGTAAACACATACCCTATAGTGCTTCTACTATCCAAGTCACCTACCATATCTAAGTCAACATATCCTTGAAATGTACATATGATCCACCATAACTTAACACTGTATCTATAGTCCCTCTTAAGTAATGAAGGATCCATTTTACTACCTTCCGATGTTCTTTTCCTAGATCACTCATGAACCTACTCACCACTCCCACTGTATGTGCAATGGCTAGCCTTGTACACACCATTGCATAAATTAAACTACCAAATGCCAATAAGTATGGAATTTTAAACATTAGGTTCTTTTCTTCTTGTGTTTTAAGACATTATTCCTTTGTTAATTTAAAGTGTGCAGCCAAAGGTGTCCCAACTAGTTTTGCATCCTACATATTAAATATTTCCAACACTTTTCTAATGTAATCTCCATATGATAATTCCAACTTCCTATTATTTCTGTCTCTAGTTATCCTCATACCAAGAATCTGTTTAGGTGCGCTTAAATCTTTCATATAAAATCTATCACTTAACTGTTTCTTGAGTACATTAATATTGTGCATGTTGGAACTAACTACAAGCAGATCTTCTACATATAAAATCAAAATAATTTAGTTATCATTTTTAAAACTTTTAAAATATACGTAATAGTCTGAATGACATCTACAATAACCTTGTTCTATCATAAAATTGTTAAATTTCAAATACCATTGTCTGAGAGCTTGTTTTAGGCCATACAAACTCTTTTTCAACCTGCACACCATTTTCTCCTTACCTTTGACTTCATATCCCTATGGCTGATTCATATATATTTCCTTCTCCAAGTCACCATGAAGGAATGCAGTCTTCACATCTAACTATTCAAGGTGCAAATTTTCTACTGCTACCAAACTTAAAATAGTTCTTATAAAAGTCATTTTAACTACTGGAGAAAATATTTTGTCAAAGTCTATAACTTTATTTTGTGCAAAAAATTTAACCACCATTATGGACTTGAATTTATTTTTACTTTCATTCTCCTCCTTGTATACCCACTTATTTTGTAATGTTTTGTTTCCTTTTGAAAGCTCCACCAAATCCCATGTCTGGTTTTCCATTAGAGCATCATACTCCTCATCCATTGCTTGCTCCCACCTATCCTTGGCATTAATCTGCACTGCTTCTTCATATATTTGTGGGTCACCAACATTAGTAAGTGATAAATAATATAAAGAAGGAGAAAAATGATTAGGTGGTCTACATACTCTTGCAGATCTTCTAACAGGGGTTTAAGGTACATGTCCCTGTTACACATTTTGATTAAGAACTTCTGGGACATGTTTTTTTGTAGTCTTCTAATACCATATATTCCCTTTTATATTTTTCTTTCTTCTTTTCCTATAACTTCTCCCTCTACATGAATTTTTCATGGAACAAAATATCTCTACTTCTATTTATTTTCTTATCTTCTAGATTCCACAATTGGAATCCATAATCAGTAGTTCCTTAACCATTAAATGTGCATTTATGTCACTTAACTTCTAAATTTTTCCTATGATCTTTGTTAATATAATAAAATGCCTCACAACCAAAAATTTTAGAAAATAATAGTATACCTTCTTTCTAGTCTATGCCTCCCATGGTATTCCACCATCCAAAGCACTCGAAGGTCCTTTATTTATCAGATAAACTACAGTAGTTACAACATCTACCCAAAATTGTAGAGGTAAACCTACATGCAATCTCATGCATCTGACATGCTCCATAATAGTTCTATTCATTATTTTTGACATATCATTCTATTGTGGTGCTCCTGGAACTATTTTTTGTCTACAAATTCCACTTTTTAAATAGTAATTGTTAAAAATGTTATTGCAATACTCACCTCCATTATCTGATCTGAGACATTTTAGTTTTAAACTTGTTTCATTTTCAACTAAAGCTTTCCATTTCTTGAATATATCAAAAACATTAGACTTCATTTTTAAATAGTATATCCAAACCTTCTTAGTTGCATCATCAATAAAGGTAACGTAATAAGTTGAGCCACCAAGTAAAGATACTTGAGCTGGTCCCCATACATCCATATGCACAAGCTCTAATTCTTAGCTAGTCCAACCCTAAGAAACCTCACACATTTTTGTTTCCCATATACATAGTGCTCATACAAGTCTAGATCTAATTCTTGCAGACTTGGTAGTTTATCTTTTGCATGTAGGGTCTTCATTCCCTTTTCACTCATGTGGCTAAGTCTTTAATGTCACAAAGTTATATCTTTACTTGTAGTATCTAAAACACAAGATGAATTAACCTTATGTATATAAAAATTATAAAGTGCCTTCTCTCTTACCTTTTACAACCACTAAGGAAGCCTTTGTAACCTTCCATGATTTGGCTATAAATGTGACCATACAACGCTCACTACCTAGCTGCTTTGTAGAGATCAAATTTATCCTCGAGCTTGGAACAAGCTTAAGATCCTTTAGTACTCAAGTGTTTTTATTTTTTAATTTAAAATTAACACTTCCTTTTCCAACAATACTATAGGATTCATCATCACCAAGGTAAACATTCCCATAATTACCTTAAACATAATCTATAAAATAATGTCTATGAGTGGTAACATGAAAAGAAGCACCTGAATCTAAAACCCAAAATTTAGAAATATTATCCAAAGAAAGTATAAGAGCATCTTGTAGTACATCACCTATTACATTTGCTTCTCTATTACCTTCATGTTGGTCCTTACCCGATTTATCCTTTCAAAACCAACAGTCTTCTTTTCCAAAAATATAAATGGCCTTCTTTCTTACCTTTTACAACCACTAAGAAAGCCTTTGTAACCTTCCATGATTTGACTATAAATGTGACCATACAACCCTCACTACCTAACTCCTTTGTAGAGATCAAATTTATCCTCAAGCTTGGAACATGCTTGAGATCCTTTAGTACTCAAGTGTTTCTATTTTGTAATTTAAATTGAACACTTCCTTTTCCAACAATAATATAGGTTTCATCATCACCAAGGTAAACATTCCCATAATTACCTTGAACATAATCCATAAAATAATGTCTATGAGTGGTAACATGAAAAGAAGCAACTGAATCTAAAACCCAATATTAAGCAATATTATCCAAAGAAAGTATAAGAGCATATTGTAGTACATCACCTATTACATTTGCTTCTCTATTACCTTCATGTTGGTCCTTACCCAATTTATCCTTTCAAAACCAACACTCTTCCTTTCCAAAAATATAAAGTGCATTCTTTCTTACCTTTTAAAACCATTAAGGAACCCTTTGTAACCTTTCATGATTTGGATATAAATGTGACCATACAACCCTCACTACCTAGCTACTCTACAAAGATCAAATTTATCCTCAAGCTCAGAACATGCCTGAGATCCTTTAGTACTCAAGTGTTTCTATTTTGTAATTTAAATTGAACACTTCTTTTTCCAACAATACTACAGGGTTCATCATCACCAAGGTAAATATTTCCATAATTACCTTGAACATAATTTATAAAATAATATTTGAGGGGTAACATGAAAAGAAACACCTAAATCTAAAACTCAAGATTTAGCGATATTATGTGTTGGTCCTTACCTAATTTATCCTTTCGAAAGCAACACTCTTTCTTTATGTGTCCTGGCTTACCATAGATCCAACAATCCATCTTACTTCTTGATTCATATCTTACACCCCCCTTTTGATTTTCCATGGTTTCTTCCTCCTCTATTCTTTTGCCTTCCTCTATTTTCCATTGTTAATGTGTTTTCAGATATGGATGTTTCCCCTGTACTTTTCTTTTGCATTTCCTCACTTAGGATAACACCCACCACATCTTCAAACTTTAGTTTTGCATTATTAGACATAGAGTTTCTTACTACCATTACCAAGCTATTCCATATTTCAAGCAAGGAACAAAGAATAAGAAGATCCCTAACTTCATCATCAAAATCAATATTTATGAAATAAAATTAACTAGTAACCATGTTAAACTCATTTAAATGATTTGGTACTGAACCATTTTTAGACATTTTCATATTGAATAATTTTTTCATTAAAAATATGTTATTTGAGGCAAAGGGTTTTTCATATAACTCAATGCACTCATAAGACCTTCTATTATCTTTTCTTGTGATATGTTGAATGCTACAAAATATTTAAGACACAACCATATGGTTTCAAGGGATTTTTGATCCAATAGTTCCCAAGCTTCATCTAACATTATCGATGGCTTCTTGGCTTGCATTCCCAATTACAAATATAGGTCCTTCTGATAAAGGTAATCCTCCATCTACATCTTTCACAATCTAAAGATCTGTCCATTGAACTTGTCCACCTTAAATTTATATTCATTCACCATAGCTCCCACTCGAGGTCAAACCCTTTTCTTCCTACAATTTAAAATTATGCAAACAAAACCTTTGCTCTGATACCACTTGTTAGGATAAAATAAAACACAAATTTATCCCCAAATCACATACAAGAGAAACTATGAAAGGAATCAATCAAACATACAAAAAATAATCATAAACATGTATAAAATATGAGACACTATATTTAATGTGGTTCACCCAAGATGGGATACATCTAACAAACTTGTCCAATATATTATTTTCAATAATATAAGGGAGAAAAAAATCCTACAACTAAACTTGTTACACCTCTTTACCTTCTCTACCTCCTCTCTATGTACAATAATATTTTCTTACCTCTTAGCCCTATCTCAATTCATTTTTAGGGTGAAAAACACCTAAACAAAATCTCTATCATCAGATATGGCAACTTATGATCAATGGCTAGGATTGACTATAAAATTACAATTTTATAAGGCAATTTTAATAAAATTTTCCTTTTGTGGGCATTGCCTTTGAACCCCACCAGGGCACATGGCCCCTAGACCTCTCACCGAGGGGTCATCCCCCCTGGACCCCATAAGAGGAGTAAATCCCCCCTTGTAACCCTCATCGCCATAGTGGTTACAAAGAATGGGATCCAAAAACTAGGTGAAATAACATCTTAATTTTAACCTTTGATCCTAGAAGACAATCAGGTTCCACACCCAACAAAGATAGTTGAAGGCTTATTGATACTAGAGGTCAGTTTTGGTCTCATCCACATTAAAAATTGTGGGAAAGTTTGAATTGACATAATAAGGCTAGGTAAGTCTATGTATAATGATAGATAATTTAGAGTCAGAAGGTGAAGACGGTATCTGAGAGGTAAGGGAAGCCATGGTGACGATAAACTTATTAGTAGAGTGTGGGGTTAATTGGATGTGGTAGTGTTTAAAGGATTATAAGAGTTAATCAACTAATTGATTTTAATATTGTAGAACATCATTCTTACACTTTTAAGATCCATTAATATGATTGACCATAAGTTGGGACCAAAGATGTTTATTTTTTGACTCTTAGGGCTAAGGTAGTTTGAAGGCCTATGACTAGGGCTTCATACTCAGCCATATTATTGGTACATTCAAAGTCAAGATTGAAAGACAAAGGAAGAGCCTCACCATCAAATGGGATAAGGATGATACCTACTCCCCCACCATGTTGAAACTGTGATCCATCAAAGAGCATGGTGACTTGATAGGTGAAATCTGCTTGAGAGAGGGTCATGATGGACTCATTAGGGAACTTAAGAGGAGGTTTATGTTTTGCTAGAGGTACCTCAACCAATTGGTCAATAATAACTTTCCATTTAATTGAATTTTGTTGAAGGAACTCAAGGTAAAAATTTGCTAAGAGAATGAGCCACTTGGCCATATGTTGGTTTTGGTATGGCTTGGAGTGCATGTATATGAGTGGGTCAGTGTTGGTTATGACATAGGTTTTATGGTTAAGAAGGTAGTGGTGAAGTTTGGTATCCATAAATACTAAGTCCAAGAAAATTTTCTTAGTATGGGTATAATGATTCTTATATTATATAAGCATGCAACTAATGTAGTATATGATTTTCTCTCTATGTTCCTCATTTCGATGAGCAAGCATCGGCCTTAGGGAACAATCTGTGGCAAAGATATATAGGTAGAAAGGTTGGTCATCCTTAAGAGGTATAAGGATAGGTGGTGATAAAAGGTACTCTTTGAATGAATCAAAGGCCTTTTGATAGTCATCATTCCACTTGAAAGATACATCCTTCTTCATAAGGTGGTGAAATGGTTGACATCGATCCAAAAGCTAGGAGATAAAGTGGTGAATGGACTAGATCTTCCCCTGTAAAATATGGAGTTGAATGAGGTTGTTTGGAGGGATCATGTCAAGGATGGATTTGATTTTGGAGGGATTGACTTCAGTTCCATGAAGGGAGACAATTAAGCCAAGAAGCTTTCCTGACAAGACCCCAAAAATACACTTTTTGGGTTTAAGGTAAATATGGTAATGGATGGGTGTTTAAAGATGATCTTAAGAATGACCAAGTGATATTTTTAGAGTTTGGATTTTTTGAGAAGGTCATCCACATAGTCCTCTACAATCTTATGGGTAAGGTCATGGAAGATATAGGTAATGGCATGTTGGTAGGTTGCACCAACGTTCTTTAGTATGAAAGGGATGACCTTATAGAAAAAGGTTCCCCAAGGGGTGGTAAAGGTAGTCTTGTGCTGATCTTCAGGGCCAATTAGGATCTGATTATAACTTGAGAACCCATTTATGAGAGATAACATCTCATGGCTGACTATGAGATTAATAAGCTAGTCAATTCTTGGTAGAGAAAATTTGTCTTTGGGACAAGTGAGGTTGAGGTCATGAAAGTCTATACAGATACATAGTCCCCCTGTGGCTTTGGTGATAGGTACGACATTCGAGACCCATTGGGTGTAGTCAGTGGGTTTAATAAAGTTGATAGATAGGAGGCACTAAAGCTCTTCTTTGACAAGAAGGGCTATGCAAGGGTGCATATGACAAAGCTTTTGCTTGACAAGTTTGGCATCACGGTTAATGACTATGTTATGGGTATCAATGGTAAGGTCAATTTCAGGCATGTCACTATAAGACCAATCAAAGGCTACGCTACGGTCTTGGAGGAAAGAGGAGAAGTCTTGAAGTTATTTGACATTTAATGATTGGCCAATTTTGATAGTGCAGGGGTTATCCAAAGTACCCAAGTTGATATCTATGGTGGATTCATTTAACATGGTCAAGGTTTTAGGATAAAGGGATTTATGGATTGAAGAATCCAAAACACCAAGGTAAGTGAGAATGAAATATCATCCTAGCATTGGACAGTGTTAATGGTAGGAGAGTCTTCTCCTATCATGTCAGGATAGGTCAAAGGGATGGTTATGGTTTCCCATTTTTTTGGGGAAGTTAGGGGTCTAAGGTTGATCATGTTGATGAAAAAAATTTAGGTGGGATGATGTCATCATCCTCACATGTAGGATGAGGAGAGGTCAGTGATGAAGGGGCATCTTCCTCAATAATGGTAATGATAGGTGGTTTGGGTTACTTCTTGTTAGGTAGGATGAAACCAAGGATATGCTTCTCATGCAACTTTCTAGTTTTGATGGTGAGCAATTCATATGGGCCATTTCATATCACCCAAGACCAAAGCCTTTCCAAGCACACTGATGGAGGTATGTCTTGGCAAAACTCAGTTTATCTAGGTAGCAAAAACTAGTTGTAAATGGCCTAGGTGAAATAGAGGTAATACAAGTGCTAAGGGGTTTGTCGAGTCCCTCATAGATAAAATAGGTCTCATAGTTCTTAGGTTCAAAGGGAATGATAGTTTTGACATTGGAGTCATATCCCAGTTGGTTGGTAAGTTTCCCATAATCGTGAGGAGTAGGGAAAGCATTAAGGGATAAAAGGTGATGCCCCCCTAGCGAAAGGTGATGGAATGTTGACTCTAAAGGGTCCATGGTGGGGATTTGGTCTGAAATCATAGAGGAACTAGTTGATGCCTGATTGATGAAAGGGGATGTGATATCCACTTTGGTGCTTAAAGGTTGGGTTTTAACTATTGAGGGTGTGTTAGATGGGGGTATGAGGACATTATTAGGGCAATAGGTCATGTTTCATGTTAAAAATGACTTAGGTTCACTTGGATGGTACTAACCTAGCCTTCATGCTCAAACTTAATGCAATGGTGAAGGGAGGAGGGGACATAACCCATGGAATGGATCAAGGGTCGTCATAATAAAATGTTTTATTGGAATTCATCTTCCACTACATATAAAAGTTTAAAGAATATGTGAGGTCCTAAATGGATATGAAGGATGATAGTTCCCAAGGTGGTGGCCATGGTATCATTGAATGATCGAAGGATGATGAAGGTCTCAAACATGATATTATCTAACAAGTTGAGTTGCTTGTAGGCATAAGAGAAAATGATGTTAATGCTAGTTCCCCCATCAATCATGACCTATTTGATGAAGTTTTGGTTGATGTAAGTAGTAATAAAGAGAGGGGGATTTGGGTCCTTAAGATACATATAAGGTATTTTCGAATCCTTAAAGGTAACAAGGTTAGAAATTTGAAGGGTGCCAATAAAGGTTGCTAGAGGTTAAGGTTATTTAGGTTGGACCTCAATGGATTGCAATGCCTCTATTATTACTTAGTGGTGATGGGGAGAGGTATAGATCAACTCATAAAATCTCACCTTCACCAAGGTCTAGTGAATTTGTTTGATGATAACTCTCCTGATGGATTCTAAGGGGTTAGATTGGGAGGCACATAAAATAGTTACCTTAGGTTTTGTCAGAGATGGAGATAGTTAGGTGTGGGTTGTTTGGGAGGTTGAAGATGAATATGTCCATGGAATGGACACCTTAGCCTTCCCCTTATCCTTTTATTGTAATCTCATGACCATGTTGATAGTATGGATAGAAGGAGATGTTGGGGTAGTAGATTATTCAAATTTGTCTTCACTCAGAGGTCATAGTGGAGGAGTAGGTAAGCATTGGGTAGGTTTGGTTGTTGGTGGAATCATCATAGGGATCGTGAGAGGTTCATTTGTTAATATATCATCATCATCATAAAGTTGATAAATAATGGTTTAGAGAGTTTTGTAATTTTCCATATCATTATTAGGTGTCCTATGATAATAACACACTTGGTGGTGATTATAACAAAGGGGTTTTGAAGCTAGAGGGTCAAAGGGTCTGATGGGAGGTAAGTCCAAACAAGATTTTTTCAATAACCTATGGAGAATATTCAAGTAGGATTTGGCTAACGATGGTAGAGGTGTAGTGGTTTTTTCTTTGATGGTTGAGGTAAAAGGTTACTTGGAAATAGGTTTGGTGGTAGGTATTTTGGATAGGATGGTGCTTGGTTGATGGCTTTGGTTTAGGAAAGGAGGTTGATGATTTATAGGTGGAGGATCGCAAGGTAGGTAGCTTAGGTATTATTGGTGTGGTGAAAAGAGGTGCATCAGAAAGCAATTGTGAAGGTGTAACTAAAAGAGGTGGTGGGGTCTTGGTAGAATAATAGGCTTCCTACTCAAGGTGTAAAGATGAGGTCCCAAGATGGAGGGCAAGGTTTAGGGAGGTAAAATTTAGGGCTTCAAGCCTTTAGGTGGTTTTACCTCTTTGGATGCTTTGGTTTGGTGCTTGGTTGGTGGGCTTGAAGAGGTTAGGTCTACTTTAATAAAGGAATGACTAAGGCTTGGTGTAGGGAAGGTACCAAGGATTTTGGTTAGTATAGTTGGGGTGACAGAAGAGGGTTTGATTATTTGTGTTTTATTTGACTTAGGTGGTTAAGGGTTGGTTGGTTTGGTAGAGGTCTTGGTTAGTTGGGTGGAGGTTTTGGTTGGTTGAGTATATTATATAATAGGTTGGTCAATATAAGTGGTAGGTTGGTCTACCAAAGAAAGGGTTAGAGGTTCCAATTTGGTAATATAAGGGAAACCTAGTTGTTATCAAAAGGTAGCCTAGTCTAAGTTGGGTTTTAAAAGAAATTCCAATCTCTGAACTAGTCCAGAGAATAGTCTATAGATCGGTTTAACTCCCTGGGTAGTAGGTTTGAATGATAGACCCATAGGTTGGGGAAGGGGGGTGGTAACCTTATCCTATTCCTCAATCAAAGCATTCAAGGTTCAGATAGGTGGCTCCTCTATGGGAGGAGTAGATATGTGGATTTATTCCTTGAGAACTATCTCTGAAATAGGGGTGGGTTGATTGGTAGTTAAAGGTGAAGGTGAGGTGGCGATGGTTGGTTGTTGTGATATGATAGTTGAAAGGGAGGATAGTGGATCCACTTCCTCATTAAGTGGAGGGGGAGAAGATGGAACTTCCTCAGTTTGAGTGTCCAAAGGAAGGGAAGGTAAGTCCACTATCTCAATAGATAAAGGAGGCAGAAGATCAGATGATTGGGTACAAAGTGGTTCGGTAATGAGTGCATCATGGACCATGTTAACTATGTGGCCATCATGAGAAAACTTAATGTTGTTACTCTCATTCTTAGTAGGGGCATGGTTTGGAAAAGATTGTTTGAATATATCAAGGCTTGGTTTGGTGGTGCATTGGGGTTGTTTAGAGTAAGCTCCGCTTGTCAATTAGGGATTGGATAAGGCTCTTGAAGGTGTTTCACCTATTGACATCATGTCCTATTACCTGATGATAGGCACACAAATCATTCTCATTAAACCAATTGGGTTCAAGATAAGAGGAATCAAACCAATAAGAAGGTTTGATAAGAGGAAGTTGAATGACGTTGGTTTTCAATAACTTCTCCAAGATGGAAGCATAGGATTCTCCAAGTGGAGTGAATTGATTTTGGTTTTTCCAATTTTGGTTCTTCATGTTTTAATTTAAGGAACTAAAAGAATTTGGTTGGTTGACAAAAGGTGGAGGAGTGGCCTTAAGGATAACCAAATTTGTGGTTCCCTTGTTCTTTGTATTAGAATAGTTTCTTGACTTGGAGGAAGATGCCTCATTGGTTTTGTAGGTTGAGATCTTGTTTTCTTGCATTATCTTTCCTTCAGTAATGGCTTGATTCTCTAACTTACACACCATGGTAAAAGATTCATCAAAAATTTAAAATCTTTGGACACACAGTGTAGAGGAGTTATGCTTGGCACATGCCCGAGAAAAGATCATTATGAGTTCAAGTTGAGGTAGGGAGAAGGAAATTTGGTTTATTTGGCTCCTCTAACAAGATACAAAATTGACAATGGATTCATCCTCAAAATGTCAAATAGAGTAGAGGTTGGTGATAGAAAATTTCTTAGATATATTGATTAAAAAGAGGTCTAAGAAGGTTTGAGCCAGTTGGGTGAAGGAGAAAAGGGAGTGCTTGGGTATGCACTATACCAATCCAGTGCCAGATCAACTAGAGACATGGGGAAGGTACAAAAAAGGGCATCATCATAGGTGATGAGATAAAAATAATGCCTAAATTCCCTAAGGTACTACTAGGGGTCCTCTTTACTTTGAAATCTAGAGAACTTGGGAAGTTCCCATTGGGGAGGATATGTCCTAATAGGTATGGATGGATGGATTGGATCATTATAGATTTGGAAATATGATAAAATGTTGTGATCACCCAAATTGGATGACTCTAAGGTAGTCATCTTATCAATAAGCATCTTCATTAGGTTTACTCAGGGTTGTGCCCCAGAAAGGTTATAAGATGCATGCTGCTCTGATGGTTGAAAGACATACTAATAATGGGTAGAAGGTTGGTAGGCTACCACATATTGGTAAGTGGATGCCAATGGTTGGGTGGAATATATATGAGGGTAGGTAGATGTAGGTGGTTGGGTAGTGGGTAGGGGTATATGCCCTTGTAGGTTAGGGATGTAGCGAAAGTTTTATGTAACGGGTGCTTGTTGGATAGGAGTGGTAGTTAGGTTAGTGACTAATGGAAGGGTTATGACCCTTGTACTAATTGGTGGAAAGATAGAGGGTATGGACACCACAAGGCTTTGAAGAAAAGTAGTGGTCAATGTATTGGGGGTAGAAAAGGAAGGTTATTACTTCTAAAGGTAGGCACTCCTATTGTGGAGGAGTGGTTGCTAGGAGTAGAAGGTATAAGGGTAACAATAGTTTGGGTTGGTTAGTTTTCTATGTTAGTCTCAAAGGGGTTTTTGGTTGATGAGGAAGCTTGGGTAGTCAATAGTTGGGTAGTAACCATGGAAATAAAGGTACTCCCTATGAGGTGGCGAGGCATGCCATAACATGGATTTATGGGTGGAGTCAAAGCCAGGATACGGTAAGACATGGTTGTAAGATAATTTTGCAAGGCTACAAGATTTTTATATAATAAAGTGGCAAAGTCCATGTCTCTTTGAGGAATCTATAGAGGAAAAATAGTACTTATTAAGGGGTGAGGAGAGTTTACTAGTGTAGAGATGTAGGCTATGGATGAAGAGGTGGAAGAGGTAGGTTGGATTGGTGATGGATTTTGCTCTGCAAGGTCTCATTGCTGTTGGTGAATGAGAACCATATGACATAGGGGAGATAGAAAATAGAAAAACCCTCACTAATTAAACAAAAATAAGGAAAAAAAATCAAATAAATCAAATCACACTCTAAAATAGATGCTAAGCCCTAGAGTTTTAAATTAATCTCACTTTTAGATTATGCCTTAAGAAGTTGTGTGACTAAAATTAGTTTGTAGAGTGGGTACTAGAGAGGAAGTATAAGGTTAGTTTTAGGTTTTGTTTAGGTATTTGAAAGGAATCTATATTGGCATAAATACATGATTTGGTATTGGTGCCTACCCCCTCATTTCACGTACCGTAACGATAAGGGTGGTGGGTGCTTAGCCAATATATATTGATATCCAGAGTTTATACTCAACCAAAGAGCTGAGTTAGTTTTCCCCTTGGTAATGACCTCCATGTGGGATTGTCAGGAAAGGGTAAGGTTACCACTAGGTGATGAAATCCTAGTTGGGCCTTGTCTCAAGTTTGTTTGATGTTTAATTGATGAAAGTTGTTTGGTTAAGTGTGTATAATAAAGAGTGAAGCTATGACAGATTAATTTGATTTATAGTTAAGCAATATGAACTAAAATTTCAAGAAGTTGATGTATGCACTTAATTTTAAGCCCAAAAAAAACTTTTTATTTAATTAATGAGCATATAATGGAGAGATAATTCAAGCAAACAAGAACCCAAGTAAAGATACAAGGGTCCCACTGGGCATGCCAAAATGTTTAGTGAATTTCTTGATTATTAATTTTAAAAGGGAAAAGAAGAAAATAGGTATGGGTATGGTTGAAAAACCTATTTGATTATGCACACATAGAATCATAAGATTGTGAAGAGATCCTCTTTGGTTTGGGAGGATGACTTGTAGATAAAAAATCACTAAATCAAATTTGTTTGTTAAATAAATAGTTGAGTGGATTGCCTAGTGATAGATGTTAGCATAAAAGTGTGCACCCTAGGATCATTAGTTCATTTCCTAAAATTTGATGCAACATGGAGTCATCTCTCAAGCTTGTGGGAGCTTATGGGAGAGATGAATCTCTAGTATTATAAGGGCTAGCTCCCTAGATTTTCTTTATATTGCTCTTGAATTACTTTAACAACTTGATAATGAAAAGAGTTTAAGGAAACAAATAAAACAAATAAGAGGTGATACATCAATTCAAATTTTCCTCACACTTGATTGAAAATACTACTTGAATATGAACAATGTGCTTGTTACACAAGACTCACAACCTTAGAACTATCATTGCATCATTGTTTCACAAACTAGATTCAGCAAGGTGGATAACTCTTATGAAGGAAATGAATGACATAAAATGAATAAATTCATGAATAACTTATAATTTTTATACACTTGGAAGGAATAATATTAAGGACTTTTAACAACAATCTATTTGTAACTTGGTCGACTATCAAGAGTGCAAAGCTAGCAAAGACAACTTTACTAAACTAGACCAACATGATTCAAGTCATGACAAAATCTTGTAGTGTATGAGTGGAATTAACACTTTTATTATTTCTTCAAGAGTTTTTCATGTATAAATTTGGCCTATTTTCCCCATCAACCAATGATGGCTACTAAACAAGCCAAAACAATGCATATTTATAGCCTAGAGAGGGAGAGCAAGCAAGAGGAAGTCCAAGGGTCACTTAGACATGTGTCCATTTCGAAAATGGAGTTAAATTTTCATGTGTAATAGGATTTAGGTGAGATATACCAAGTAAATAGGTACACTTGTCAATACAGGTCATAAGAAAGGTGAAAAGTGGCACAAAAATGCTAATTTTTCATAAGAAACTGCTTACTTGAGTAGCCTTCCAAAACTCATCTTTCTCCACAAAACATGAAGTATGATGATTGTAAAAGGTAGTAGGAGTTAAAAAAAACATCATACATGCATTGGTCTAGCCTTTGATCATTCTTATTATTGTGGACATGCACAATCATCCTAGGCAGTTTTAAAAGGCCTCTTTCCCATGCACCCTTACCACTTGGCACTCCAAACCTTCCAAATATGATAAAAAATCCATGAAAAAGGGGGAATGAAACTTTTAAAATACTTAAAAATCATTGGTTGTAATAAAAATCCTTTAAAAATTTCCCTTAATCACTTTTCACCACTTTACCCCAAAGCTCACTATTTGGCTCACTAGAGTGGCCAAAAGTGAAGGCTTATTTGGGAAAATTATAATAATTTTCATGAGCTAAAGTGATTTTTTTGAGTTATCTCAAGTGTATATCTTCATCTCGAAATTTATTTCACCTTCTAGATCCTTCTACAATTTGTACACCATCAAAAATGGTTAAAATGAGGTCTTTATCCCCTGTTATGTATGGATCCATACACAAAATGCATATATATGGAACCATAGGAATGTCCTATACAAATTTTATTTTATACCCCTAGTCCAATTCATCCATTTGACTTCACTTTTTGATTGATTTCCACCATCAAGTTTGTCTAAGGGTTTTAGGAGGGTTTAAGAGGTTTTTAGGTCTTAGGGATTGTTCATAAAATTGTTATGTTGAAAATATTTAAAATTGAACTTTTTCCACCTCAATGTTCTCCTTCAACTGTACTAAAATCCTTCATGGCCCATTCAATTCTTGCATTCTGTGAGGGTTCTAGCACGTTTGAGGCTTAAATTGACCTCTCTTGGTGTTTCCATGATAAAATAATGAACCCACACCTATTTAATTTATCCATGAGCATGTATAATTATTTGGGAGGGCTTATCAAGAATCCAAATTGGAAGTTGCCCCTATTTTGGAAGAGGGATCATGCCTTGCTAAGCAGCCTGCCTACCCTTTGTGAATTAAAAGATGGTATTGTTCTCTTAAAATGGGATCCTAGAGTGTGAATTCATCCTATATGACGTTGTAAACATCAATAAAAAATTATAAATCCCTAATAAGTGTAGAATTTGATTTGACACCTTGTTTGGGGTTGGGAAAACATGTTTTCCCACTAGACCTTCATGCAACACTTACTGTGTGAACCAAACCTTTGATATCCAGACATTATAACTTAGTTTTTTAGGTTCCCCTAGGTGTCTCAAAATTGTATACATCTTATTCAGTGGTCAAACTTAGTGCAATTCTCTCATTTGTAAGGTTTCTCAAAACTAGTCCTTTTCCTGCATGCATGGACCGAAGTAGGTCTGAGATAAAACAATGAGTATCATGCCTATATTTGCATAAAAATTGAACATTTTGGGATCTCTAGGAGGTCATGATAGTAATTTTTACCAATTGGCTTGATTAGATTCTAAGTCTAGGTGGTCAAAGTAACTCAACTTTGTCAAAAAGGGGTGGAAAACCCTATTTTTTGCATGTTTTCACCCAAGCTGACCCATAGCTCATATATTCATGATTTTTTCATGTTTTTGGACCCTTGAAATGTGTTTCTCATATCTAATTCAATATTTTGATGCTTTTGGAACCCCTATAAAACTTATTTGCACTTGAAATCCTCTTTTAGTCCTTTGAAATAAGGCCTTTGCATGCAAACTGTATGGATTTGGATAGGTAAGACTATATGGAAAGGTGTTTAAACATTTAAATAGTGTTTTAGTCATGGTAAAAAACTTTTTTGATGTTGTTTTAAGACTACCCATTGGTTGGCATCTCTTCACTCTTCCCCTCATGCTTGGCATTATGTCATTTACCATGTTTCACCTCTTCTTTGCCTACTATGACTAATACAGTCGAGGAACAGGGGATTTATTTTGGATTTAGTAAATCCATATCATGTTTCAAAAAAATTATGAATCATAATGGCCCACATTCATGGACAAGCTCAACCTCTTTTGAACTAGTCCTTTTGATCCTTCCTAGGATTTTTCATTGCTCACTATTTGCCTGGGCGAGACAGTCCTAGAATTTTCCCTGTATGTGAGTCTTAGTGAAAAAGACATGAAATTTGTCCTCTATTGATGATTTTATAACTTTCTTAGATTGCACTATTCATTAATTTTTACATTGATATCATTTTCTCCCTAACAGTGATTTAATACCTCTCCAAGTACCTTGATCTTCATTCCACTGTTTGCTTGGTTGTAGGGGTTATTTTCTCTTCCTACTAGGCCTGTAGGTACCTTTTAGATCAAGGTGATCTTGTTAATGGTGTCATTGATAACATTAATGTATTTTATAACTTAGAAACTATGGGAATTTTCTTTACCTTCTTCATGATCTTGCTCATTTCACCAACTTTGTCCTTTCTACCTATAGGTCCCTATCACAGTCAAGCATGTAGGTGAGTTTTAGGATGATTTGGGGAATATAGGAGGGAGTTAGGTATTTATATTTATTTATTAGGTTTATAATAATAAAAATAAACTTGATTACCTCCTGGACCCTTTTCAAACAAATTAAAACCTAGTCAATTGTCAAACCTTACCCTCACTGTACCCTCTCTCCCCTATTGTACAAACAGGGTATGACCTTCAAAGGTCATTTCAAATAATATTCCTTTGGTCATCAAACCAAGCGATCAGAATTGGTTGATATGACACTTAATATTATTTCATCCACTTAGACAAGCCTTAACACTTTCACACATAGTGCAAACACCAAATGTATCTAAGAATCCTATAGATATCATTCCTTACTTTTAGTGCATTTTAGCCATTTTTGGAGGCTCCAAAATCTACTTTCCCTTTAACCTTCCAAGGTCCAAATTTGCATAGATGATTATTTTACCATATACAACTAAAATATCATAATGGAGTCTCTTATAACAACATCCTCCTCCACCTATGTAATTGTTTGAAACCTTTGGGACCACTGTTTGGTCATTTAAGAGTCACCAAGCCTGATTGTGACAGTCAAGTTATGGTGTTTTATAAGTCTGACTAGGGTCTATCATGGTAAGGGCCCTTAAAATTAGATTGTCCAACATGTTGAATCACCCCTATAGGCATGAAAACATATTCCACTACAGGCTGTGGGTACTCATTACAGGCAGGATTGGGACAAAATCTAAAAACATGTATTCATAATCCTGTGGCCTCAAGGCACTAAGAGATATGTTTGGCCTTAAATCTCACTACTATGATGTCGACATATTCCTATAACTAAAGAATGTTGACTGTGGTAGTAAATGGAACTTGCAATGGTTAGAATCATGCCAAGGATGCCTCTAAAACCTTGTAAAATAAATATTTCATCAGTTAGATGCTCAACCTATACTAATACCAGCTTCAAAATAATATGAAGGCATCATATTAAACATGAAAGAGACATTATTTGTACAATGGGATGACTATGAATATAAACTAGTCATTTGTAAGCCTAGATGAGGCTTTCTCATGATATTAAAACCTCTAAAGCAAATAGGGGCATGAAAACATCATGAAAACCATGTTGGAACACCTACAACACCAAAACACATTAATTCTAGGTAAACAAATCTGAAATAATCTCATGGAGAGACCCCTCATGGTTGAATAGGTCTAAAAGACTGCTTGGAGTGTTAGCTTTTGTTCATAAAGCATAATACACCAATGTAAAACTTCTTGCCATGAAAGTGACATAGGCTAATATTACTATCCACCCCCAAGTCCATTCCCCCTAACTCCACATGTATGGATCATGGTGAGCATTTTAATTTGAGCCTTCTTTATGTTCCAATGGAAGAAGCAAGCAAAATGAGTTGAAGAGATAATTTTTTGCATCCTCTTTCAAGTTTGAGCATGGAAATGGATGTAGAGAGGTGAAGAGACCTCCCACCCACATTTTTAGCTAGGTATCAAATGATGGTGGTCGTACAAGTGCCCAAAAAGGCTTAAAAATGAGGAAAAACTATCTTTTCTAACTCTAACTAAATCTTGGACTATCAAAAACCTGCCACTAACCTCTTATAACCTTCTCCACATTGCTTCCCAACTTGGAGCTGACCTAATGCCACTTACCATCCATATAAGTCCTTGAATCTAGCCCAAAGTGGGCCCACTAACTCTTTTTACACGTTGAAAGAGAAATATGCAAATAAATTGCATAAAAAGAGATTAAAACATGTTATAAACACACTAGAATCCAAAACACATATTCACATCCTTTGACTAAGTTTGATTCTATTTTACTAGAGTTGACTTTTTTAACTTGACTAGTTATAGGCCTAGACTTTGGACCAAGGATGGACTATGGATAAGTAGATGTTTTAGACTATAAACACACCCCTATAGGACATAGGTGAACTTATAAAAACTTAAAAAATGATAGGGGTTGACCAATTTTGAAGAAGGGTCAAAATTGATCAACAATAGCTAGATCTCAAAAACAAGATCTTCTTTGGGGGCTATCAATCCACACATTTTAAACAATTAAGTTTATAAAAAGAATAGAAAGTGTTGTCACTTGGATTTTCAACCTTTGAGGAAATGCATAAGCTCTCCTCATCCAAGTGGCACAATGGAAATACCTCTAAGCTTGCGGGTAGCCTAAGGATGAGGTGAATCTCTAGATAGGGCTAGATCCCTTGATGTACCACTTTGGATAATAATTACACCTAAAATTTAAGGGGGAAAAGGGAGAGAGATAACTAAAAGTAAACTATTCTAAGGGAGGTGATACACCAAATAAGATGATGACTTTTAACCAATAACATGTTACACATGAGAACAAAAGACTAACCAAACATACACTCCTTCAATCTGTATCTTCTCACATCATTGTTACATTATGTGGTTAGGGATGAATGTGCCTTGAATGGAATTAGACAAGAGGCCTTGAATGGAACTAGTGAATAGAATAATTCACTAAATCTTTGACATTTCTTAGAACACTTCACATGCCCTACAAGAAGAAGCTTTTCAACTGCAAATAAGATGAAAGAATGAGACAACATGTTAAAGAATCTATAGTCTTCACTAAGAAAGTGTCATGTCCCCTTTTTCGTGGACATTGACAGACTTGATGATTAGCCTATTATGCGACCTTCGTAGGCTGATAAGATGGATAAAGGGTCATGATGGAGATTGGCTTGGCTTTGGTTTGCAGAATTCCTACAGTTGGCTTTCATTCAGGGTATTTCAAACACATTTAGCCTGAGCTCCTATTATTTAGGGATATTTGACATGCAGCGAAGCACCTTTATTTTGGTATGGTCATGTGCGGAATCACTCCCTGGTTCACCAGCTTTGAACGGTTTGAGGATCTGACATCTATTGAGGAAGATATTAATATTTGATTGATTTAATCAAATATTAATTATTTAGCCTCTTTTTAATTAGAAACCCTAATTCTAATTTAAGAAACCCTAATTAGGGCAAGCATATCTTTTCTAGGGTATAAGGGTTTCTCATGGGGGCCATTATTGATTATGCATTGATTATTGATATTGATTTTGAAGAATTCTTCTGTGAAGACTGAGCCAAGGGTTCCAAGATTCCATCTGCATTGGAAAACGTCCACTCTTCAGTGTGTGCAATTCAGAGGCTGTGAAATATCAGTTGATCTATTGCCAAATTGAGAGATAGCTTCATACAAAAGTTATCACAGAGGTTTACAGATTTGAGAGGTAACTTCATACAAAAGTTGTCACAGAGCTTTCCAGGTATTTATTTTATTAGGTTTTTTATTCAATAAATTATAAAGATAGAGATCTTCTGTATTAGAACCATATATCTTCAGATCAGGGGTTGAAAATAGATAGGTTGTGCTTTATTGGCAGTCGTACGAAGTCCGTACAGGTTCGTATAAATCTACGTAGATACCGACCTCGATAGATAGAGATCCTCAGTGACCGACATCAGCCAACTGAAGACCGACATTGGTAGAGAAGGACCGATAGAGACCGACGTTGACAGTATATCGACCGACGCTAGCGACTGTGTGTTCGACACAACAGGCCGAGATGTCCAGATTCAAGCTCAATTTCTCGATTTGCAAAAGCCCAGGGTTTTAAGATAGAATATTTCATATTATTTTATTTGTATGACAGAGATTAAATTGTGTAATCGTCTAGAAGAACAAGTGATAAGATCTATGATTTGCTATTGAGAGACTATATTATTGTTTATCTTTTGAATTTATTCTACAAAATTGTATCTTTGTTCAGAGCTTTGCGTTCTATATTCCCTATTTGAAGGGGATATTACAGTGGTATCAGAGATTTTTGCTTAGAAAAGGAGCCCCTAAGTAAGGGACATTACAGTGGTATCAGAGCTTTTGCTTAGAAAAAGGATCCCCTAAGTAAGGGACATTACAGTGGTATCAGAGCCAAATTCCTGCCATCCTGTTGGGTAGATCAGAGCCAATGTCTTGCCATCCTGTTGGGTAGTTTGGGTAGATTGAATCAGCGAAGTAATCATGGGCATTCCAAGTACTTCAAGTACTCAGAGACAGTGGGACTATGATATGAAGAAGTTGAAACTAAGTTTGAAGAGGTTAAATGAATTTATATCATACCCTACATTCGAAGACAAATCCACACGATATATGATAGTGAATGAGGAGTGGGACTTATAAACTCCTTGAGTTCAGGAGAGGTTGTCATTTGATTGCTTTGTTGAGCTGAGGAGGGAGCACTACAGATTAGTTGGACAAGATAGCAGCATGTCCCATGATTCTTATGAGAAAGGAGATAACAAGTGTGCGACTGTTAATAGGAGGAAGCTTTGTTTATACTGCAAAGATCCATATGATGCCAATCACAATTGTCATTTGAGGCCTAAGGGCAAGGCATATTGTATAATATGGGAGTATTATGAGGATTTGAAATCCAAAGATTTCGAATAGCATGATAGTTCCAAGGAGTCAAAGGCAGAAGCTTTAGAGCCTAAGGTAGAGACAATGAAGGTGGCTCACCAAGATTCTGAGAGACATGTGGATGAGCTTAGTCATGGGGATTCAGACTCTTAGTTAGTTGCAGAGGATGAGGGAGCGAGAGATTGTGAAGATGAGATAGTTTCAGCAATAGCTTCTTCAGAGTTAGATGAGGATGAGTCTGATGCTGGCATTCAGAGTATGGAGGTATGTTCAGAGGATAGTACATTGAGTGTTGTTGGTGAGTATGTTCCAACAGTTGTAGCTGAGGAACATGTTGTTGGAGCTGACACACATGTTCAGGATTTGGGAGTACCTGGTCCTGATGAGTTTGGCATACCAGTGGAGTCGAGTCTCCAAATTGATTCTTCTCACACCGATGATAGTGTGGTACAGTTGATTGTGCCACCTTTACAGAGTGATCAGTTATGGGATGGATTGGCACCATCTTTTGTAGATGGAATTGGCAGTTTGAGTTGTCCATTCTACTTGGGTTATGATGCTCTGAGAGTTTGTTTCTCATGTGTTCTTGACCATGGGAGTTGTGCTTTTAGAGTTTGGTTGAGTTGCATTCTCCAGTTTGATTATGCGTTCCTCTTTGATCTACTTTTGATGATATTACAGGAACTTGCATTGATTTACAGCAATGCAGAGCATAACTACATTTGGGATCCAGGTGGATCGAGTGGTTCATTGTTTCAAGATTGCTTGGGGACAAGCAATTTTTGGAGGGGCAGATTGTCATGTCCCCTTTTTTGTGGACATTGACAGACTTGATGATTAGCCTATTATGCGACCTTCGTAGGCTGATAGGATGGATAGAGGGTCATGATGGAGATTGGCTTGGCTTCGGTTTGCAAAATTCTTATAGTTGGCTTTCATTCAGGGTATTTTAGACACATTTGGCCTGAGATCTTATTATTTAGGGATATTTGACATGCAACGGAGCACCTTTATTTTGGTATGGTCATGTGCAAAATCACTCCTTGGTTCACCAGCTTCAAACGGTTTGAGGATCTGACATGTATTGAGGGAGATATTAATATTTGATTGATTTAATAAAATATTAATTATTTAGCCTATTTTTAATTAGAAACCCTAATTCTAATTTAAGAAACCCTAATTAGGGCAAGCATATCTTTTTTAGGGTATAAGGGTTTCTGATGGAGGCCATTATTGATTATGCATTGATTATTGATATTGATTTTGAAGAATTCTTCTATGAAGACTGAGCCAAGGGTTCCAAGATTCCATCTGCATTGGAGAATGTCCACTCTTCAGTGTGTGTGATTCAGAGGCTGTGAAATATCAGCTGATTTATTACCAAACTGAGAGATAGCTTCATACAGAAGTTATCATAGAGGTTTACAGATTTGAGAGGTAACTTCATACAGAAGTTGTCACAGAGCTTTCTAGGTATTTATTTTATTAGGTTTTTGATTCAATAAATTATACAGATAGAGATCTTCTGTATTAGAGCCGTATATCTTCAGATCAGGGGTTGAAAACAAACAAGTTGTGCTTTATTGGTGGTTGTATGAAGTCTGTACAGGTCCGTATAGATCCACACAGATATTGACCTCGGCAGACAGAGATCCCCAGTGACCGACATTAGCCGACTGAAGACCGATGTCGACAGAAAAAGACCGATAGAGACCGATGTCAGCAGTATATCAATCGACGCTAGTGACTGTGTGTTCGACACAGTAGACTGAGACGTCCAAATTTAAGCTCAATTTCCAGATTTGCAAAAGCCCAGGGTTTTAAGACATAATATTTCATATTATTTTATTTGTATGACAGAGATTCAATTGTGTAATCGTCTAGAAGAACAAGTGATAAGATCTGTGATTTGCTATTGAGAGACTATATTATTGTTTATCTTCTGAATTTATTCTACAAAATTGTATCTTTGTTTAGAGCTTTGTGTTTCTATATTCCCTGTTTGAAGGGGATATTACAGTGGTATCAGATCTTTTTTCTTAGAAAAGGAGCCCCTAAGTAAGGGACATTACAGTGGTATCAGAGCTTTTGCTTAGAAAAAGGAGCCCCTAAGTAAGGGACATTATAGTGGTATCAGAGCCAAATTCTTACCATCCTATTGGGTAGATTAGAGCCAATGTCTTCCCATCTTGTTGGGTAGTTTGGGTATATTAAATCAGTGAAGTAATCATGGGCATTCCAAGTACTTCAAGTACTTAGAGACAGTGGGACTATGATATGAAGAAGTTGAAACTAAGTTTGAAGAGGTTAAATGAATTTCTTTCATACCCTACATTCGAAGACAAATCCACATGGTATATGACAACGAATGAGGAGTGGGACCTATTAACTCCTCAAGTTCGGGAGAGGTTGTCTTTTGATCACTTTGTTGTGCTGAGGAAGGAGCACTACAGATCAGTTGGACAAGATAGCAACATGTCCCATGATTCTTATGAGATAGGAGATAACAGGTGTGTGATTGTTAATAAGAGGAAGCTTTGCTTATACTACAAAGATCCATATGATGCCAATCAAAATTGTCATTTGAGGCCTAAGGGCAAGGCACATCGTATAATATGGGAGTATTATGAGGATTCAAAATCTAAAGATTTTGAACAGCATGATAGTTCTGAGGAGTCAAAGGCAGAAGCTTCAGAGCCTAAGGTAGAGACAATGAAGGTGGCTCACCAGGATTTTGAGAGACATGTGGATGAGCTTAGTCATGGGGATTCAGACTCTCAATTAGTTGCAAAGGATGAGGGAGCAGGAGATTGTGATGATGAGATAGTTTCAGCAATAGCTTCTTTAGAGTTAGATGAGGATGAGTCTGATGCTGGCATTCAGAGTATGGAGGTATGTTCAGAGGATAGTACATTGAGTGTTGTTGGTGAGTATGTTTCGACAGGTTTAGCTAAGGAACATGTTGTTGGAGCTGACACACATGTTCAAGATTTGGGAGTACCTGGTCCTGATGAGTTTGGCATACCAGTGGAGTCGAGTCTCTAGATTGATTCTTCTCACACCGATGACAATGTGGTACAGTTGATTGTGCCACCTTTACAGAGTGATCAGTTATGGGATGGATTGGCACCATCTTTTGTAGATGGAATTGGCAGTTTGAGTTGTCCATTTTACTTGGGTTATGATGCTCTGAGAGTTTGTTTCTCATGTGTTCTTGACCATGGGAGTTGTGCTTTTAGAGTTTGGTTGAGTTGCATTCTCCAGTTTGATTATGCGTTCCTCTTTGATCTACTTTTGATGATATTACAGGAACTTGCATTGATTTACAGCAATGCAGAGCATAACTACATTTGGGATCCAGGTGGATCGAGTGGTTCATTATTTCGAGATTGCTTGGGGATAAGCAATTTTTGGAGGGGCAGATTGTCATGTCCCCTTTTTTGTGGACATTGACAGACTTGATGATTAGCCTATTATGCGACCTTCGTAGGCTGATAGGATGGATAGAGGGTCATGATGGAGATTGGCTTGGCTTCGGTTTGCAAAATTCTTATAGTTGGCTTTCATTCAGGGTATTTTAGACACATTTGGCCTGAGATCTTATTATTTAGGGATATTTGACATGCAGCGGAGCACCTTTATTTTGGTATGGTCATGTGCGAAATCACTCCTTGGTTCACCAGCTTCAAACGGTTTGAGGATCCGACATGTATTGAGGGAGATATTAATATTTGATTGATTTAATAAAATATTAATTATTTAGCCTATTTTTAATTAGAAACCCTAATTCTAATTTAAGAAACCTTAATTAGGGCAAGCATATATTTTTGAGGGTATAAAGGTTTCTCATGGAGGCCATTATTGATTATGCATTGATTATTGATATTGATTTTGAAGAATTCTTCTGTGAAGACTGAGCCAAGGGTTCCAGGATTCCATCTGCATTGGAGAACGTCCACTCTTCAGTGTGTGCGATTCAGAGGCTATGAAATATTAGCTGATCTATTGCCAAATTGAGAGATAGCTTCATACAGAAGTTATCACAGAGGTTTACAGATTTGAGAGGTAACTTCATATAGAATTTATCACAGAGCTTTCCAGGTATTTATTTTATTAGGTTTTTGATTCAATAAATTATATAGATAGAGATCTTCTGTATTAGAGCCATATATCTTCAGATCAGGGGTTGAAAATAGACAGGTTGTGCTTTATTGGCGGCCGTACGTAGTCCATACAGGTCTGTACAGATCCACATAGATATCGACCTTGGCAAACAGAGATCCCCAGTGACCGACATCGACTGATTGAAGACCGACGTCGGTAGAGAAGGACCGACAAAGACCGACGTCGGCAGTATATCGACCGACGCCAGCGACTGTGTGTTTGACACAGCAGGCCGAGACATCCAAATTCAAGCTCAATTTCTAGATTTGCAAAAGCCTAGGGTTTTAAGATAGAATATTTTGTATTATTTTATTTGTATGACAGAGATTCAATTGTGTAATCGTCTAGAAGAACAAGTGATAAGATCTGTGATTTACTATTGGGAGACTATATTATTGTTTATCTTCTGAATTTATTCTACAAAATTGTATCTTTGTTCAGAGCTTTGTGTTTTTATATTCCCTATTTAAAGGGGATATTACAATGGTATCAGAGCTTTTTGCTTAGAAAAGGAGCCCCTAAGTAAGGGACATTACAGTGGTATCAGAGCTTTTGCTTAGAAAAAGGAGCCCCTAAGTAAGGGGCATTACAGAAAGATACAACATTCAAGTAGAAAAAACTATGAAAAATCATGAAGAGGTAAAAAATTATAATTTTATTGATCAAATGGTATGAAAATGAGTAGGTCTTTTCCATAGTTAGGTGGAACATAGGTTACAATGGCCAAAATGGCTAGTTCTTATAAAACTTGAGAGAGAGAAGAAGCGAGAAGTCTAAGGGTCACAAGGACACTTTTGAAGCTAAAAAAATAAGTTAATTGTGCATGATAAGAGGATGTGGGATGAAAAATATAAGTTTAGGAAGCACAAATGTCTATCTAAGTCATAAAACTCATAAAAAGTGGCATGAAACTCCTCATTATAGCTCAAAAAACTACATTCATGATTTAGACCTATTTAAATGTTTCAAAACTGATTAGGTAAAATTATAATGATTTTAATGAAGGGTAAGGGTTTCATTCATGACTCTCCATGTATTTTTTTTACTCTTGGTCATCTAGAATCATCTATAAATGAGCCATCATCATCTGTAGTCCAAAAAATTATTCCCTCATGTACCTTGCCCATTTGGTCATAAAAGGGGAATAATTTTTCTAGGTAAATACATAAAAAGTAGTGTATGATAAGTTTAAATACCCTCCATGGACTTATAATCATCAGGCACACTTTAAAATCACCCCACTTGAAGGTTTCCACCTTTCTCACTAGCTTGTCCACTATGCCAGTTTGACTAGTTGAGATGAGAGCTATTGTTTGCACTCTTAGAATTTTTTTCAAGGAATTAAATGGACATATATAGTTATTAAAAGTAAAAATATTCCCCCTAAAATTTATTTCATCTCTTGAAACCCCCTGTATCTTAAAAAATACATAAAATAATTAAAAGTAACCTATTTTATACCCCTTCCATACAATTTCATATAATATAAAAGCATGGGGATTATGCTGATGGAGTATCATAAAAATTTCAATCATCATCATGAGAAAAATATTCCATTATAATATATTTTAAACTCCATTTCCACAAACTAGTCACTAGTAAGGGTTTTAGAGGGTTTAGGCTTGTTTTGACCTCTTAAGGTTCGTTCATAAAAATATGACATTCAACATGCAAAAAAATTGCACAATAATAGTCTTTAGGACCCTATATAACATCTATAAACTCATATATATTCCATGCAAGGCCTCATGAAATATTTGAGCATTTGAACCTTTCCTATCAAAGCTTATTTTCACCTTTCCAACAAGTTTGAGTTGTCCTGAAGTCCAAAAATGGTTTCCTTTGTGCCTTATATATAATGTGAAAGATTAAAAATACCTTTAATGAATATATAATCATGCTCTAATAGGATATAAAGAATATATCATTTTAAAAGTGAAATTAGTTCCCCATTTGACTCCTAGGCCTAAAGCTTGCCTAGTAGGCCTACCTGCACTCTTATGGTTTAGATTATATAACTGAGTTTATTTTCATTCCAACAGATTTATCACCTTTGTTATGACCATATTCACATGTTTATATGTATTTAAAATATAACTTATATCTATAAGTGACAGTGAACTCTTGTTTGGACTCTAGGCATAGCCTTACCTGATAAGCCTATCTGCAACCTTAAGATTGTGGGGTACCCTATTAAACTCCATCCTTATGTTCCTATTTCAAAATATTGACCTAGATGTTTTCTAACTCTCCATGCTTTCCTAAAATGTTATTTGAGCTTTTGGTTCAGGCTTTCTCACCCATTCTCTCCAAAATACAGGTTGATGCACAAAGGGAGTGCCCTCTATCTGAGACAAAACAAAGGGTACTCCCATATTCACCCAAATAAAATTGAGTATTTTATGAGTTTAATAAAGTCATGAAAATTATATACACAAGTTTTCAACCCTTTTTTATGTCTCTTACCCTTCTAACTTGTGAAAAACCCAAGACAAACTATATATAGGCAAACTATGCAATATTTATTAGTGTGGACTGTGAACTGCATTCTTAAGGATAATTTTCTATTCTATATCCATCATGAAATATCTAGGAGGATATAATAAATAAAATTAAGTAATATAAAACCTTAATTATTCCCAAAACCTATCATATACTTCTCACATACCTTGACTCAGTCAAGACTGAGTATAACTTCTTAAATATGTTTTTCTTTAGGATGTTGTACCTATAGGTGCATGCATGGTTTGGCTTCAAGAATAGTGCCTACAACCTCTTATTCTCCCCCCTTAGAGTCATATTTAATTTTTTTATGTCTATCTACTCCATATCAATCTGTGTTAATCATTGTAAGAAACATCTCTTACTCATTTCCTATAACAGTCCTCCACAGTGGCTGTAGGTGCATATAGGGTTTCAAGGGGTCTATATAGGTTTGTTTTGCATTGTTTTGAGCTTATGAATATCATAATGGTTAAAATAAAGGTGTTCACAAGTTTTTTTCATCATTACAATTTATCTATACCCTTGCCTACACTTTAAACTCACCAAATTGAGTTCTCTTTTTTGACTGAGAAACCCTACCTTTTTATTTTTGTAGGTGTGCATTTATTTGATTGGACCTTGTTCATGGTATGGAGAGACTCTTCATGTAGCATGAAAAATATATGATATATTCTCATACATTGGACTTACCTTGTATTTTCTAAACCCCACCTAGGTATCAAGTTTGGGTCACTTTTTCATACCCTACTATAGGTGCCTATTTTCCATTAAAAGGACACCTGTAGGTGGCCATAGTGCTCAAAAAACCATGCATCAAATTCCTCTGGATGACCTTCATTACATTTTTATACCACTAAACCCATTAAAACATTCTATCCATGAAAGTGTTTTCATTGTTTCTCCTTAGGGTGTCAAAGGGCCACTTACAACTACGAACCTATAGATGTTAGTGTAGGATTTCAGTGGTTTTTTAGGCCACTTTGAGGTATTCAACTTCTACCTTACACGTAATTTCTAATTCCAATATTTGGAAAAGGTCTTGTCCATAATATATTTAATAAGTTTTACCAATATATATGTTTTGGAACATTTTGTAATCATGTTATAGGATGTCTACAAAAATCCTTGGGCCTTTGTTTTCCCTGGTTTAGGGAAAATGTCTAGGTAACTAGTCTTTGTTCCATCCAACATGTTCTACACCCTTTTTAGTATTTTAAACATTATTTTAGGTTTGTTTTGGCTCCACCACATGTGAGGGCTTGAAAATAACCTTTCTATTCCTAAAGTTTCCCATTCTTAGACCTTTGTAATTCTAAGATACCACCTGTAGGTGGTCATCAACATACATAGGCAAAAAATGTGGAATTTTAGGCAATATGCATTACCTTAGACTTATTATGAGTTATGTATCCATATCAAAACTTCAAATTCATTATTAATGTTTCAAAATTCTTGAAACCTTCACTAAGCCATTTAACCCAGTATGATGTCATCAGGAGCTCCTATAGGTGGCCATAGTGTTGTTACACAAGTAGGGCATGGAATGGAATAACAAAATGTTGGTGAATGGCCTAAAAAAAATCAAACCCATTTCTAACCTTCAAGTACATGATTTACACCAATAAAACCTTGAAACAAGTTCCAATACATCTCTTTCAACATGAAAATCATTTGTATACATATGAAATAGAGCAGGCAAGGGTATCTCATGACTGTTTGGTGTGATGACTGAACTTATAACTAGTATTACACCTCCCCAAACATGCAAATTAAATATCACCAATTATTAATTACTTGAAACAACTAATACACCATGATTACAACTCCATGAACAATATGGACAAGCTCATACATATGACTGTAAGTGAAATTGAGCAAAATTTGACTATGAGGAATGGTAAGGTTGAAAGTTGTTCCAATTTGTGATATGGTAAAAAAAACATGGAAGGAGGTGAAATATGTGTCCCTGATACCTATGGAACATCATTTCCAAACTACATGAGACCTCTATGAGAAACTAACATTCTACAAATAAGAAGAACTTTGATAGAGATTGCACATGGTGGCACCTTCATTTTAACATGAACTAAAGTGCTTAAAAAAACACCATAAAACATGAAAATAAGTGTAGAAACCATATTATAAGGTAGACAAAATCCTCTAGAGTCAACATCACCAACTGGTTCATATAGATTTGACCAAAATGAAGCAAAACATATAGGGTACATGAAAAAACTAAAAAAAAATTATAGTCAACTTCATGAGGATGGTTCATAAAGCAAAATCCACCATTATTAAACATATTAAAATAAAAATTAAGGTTTATGAGTTTAATAAAACCTCCAAAAATTATTTGACTTGAAATCTCTTTAGTTGTCCATACTAAGCACAAACCTAAACGTCACTTATGTATGCCTAAGAAAGCAAAGGAGTAGAATGGTTTTGGATTAAAAATGGAACTTCCATATAATTTAAAGAATTTATATGAGTGTGATAAATATTAAGAGATATTCTATCACCTTGTACCATGTGGCACACTTCCCTATAGGCCATACAAGTGCCAAATGCTCCCCTTTTCAGTTGGTTTCTTAAATTTTAGTTAAATAACCTAAAATATTCTAATGTAATTGAAATAACTAATAGATAAAATTACCTTATTGATGATTAAAATTAAAATATGATACTTATACACCTTGGGAACCATGCCGCTTACATTTATGACCCCTAAAATCCAACTAAATGACCCAAAATGATAAATTGACTAATGTGACTAAGACCAAGGCTAGGACGACATTAAATGACATAAAATAACATATAATACACCCCATGACAATATATTAAACCCCATAAAACATTTAAAACTCATGTTTTTACCTATAGGGGTCCCATTTTGACCTAAAAGTCAAATTTGGTCAACAAATTGGTGACTCATAGGGGTGGTATGCTTGATATACTGACTAGACCAATAGCCTTATCAATCCATTGGGCTTAGGAGTCAAATGAAGTTTAAGAAAAACAAGAATGATTTTAACATTGACCACAATATTTTATCAAGACAAGACTAATGACTACACCAACCACATAAAGTAAAAGACACACACAAAGTAGAAATAAACACACATGTGCTTCATGAGCAGTTATGGAACACACACACTAAAATAAACAAAATAACTCAAACACTAACTAACCTAAGATGATAAATTCCTCCTAGATCAAAGGGGAAGTTTGAAACTCTTCTTGCTTCATGAAATGAAGGATTTAGTGAGACATGTAGGCTTTTGATCCCTGGCATTGATGCCTCAAACTTTTTCATGATGTTTGCCAACTTCATTAGCATGATGTTCATTGAAAACCAAGAAATTTTGAATAGGTTGGCTATATAAATGAACTCTTATTGCATCTAAACAACCCCAACCTTCTCGTGTGGATATTTAATTACAAAATCATTCTTGATTTCTATAGGGCTCTTAATAGGATTGGGTTTCTTCTCATCTGTAAGTTCTTCTAGCTCATGAAGGAGCTTTGAATAGTCTATCCAATCTTGATCATTGTACTCTATGGAATAATATTTCTTCATCTTGTCATGTACTTGACCCTCAACTTGGGAAATCTTTTCAAGCTCTTGAAACAACTTCATTTACAACTGCCAATCCTCTTTATCCTCTAGAACCACTACCTCTTCAATCTTCTCTTCTTGATGTATGATGTCATCAATCTAGTGTTATTCAAGCTACAATGCATATGATGATGTTTCAAGATCAGACTGAGGTATTGGATCACATTCAAGAACAAGAACTTTCATCTTGGTCTCAAAAAATTATTCTAGGACTGCCACCTCTTTGAGGATGACTTGAAATTATTATCCATCCTTAAAATAACATTCATATTCATATTTGAGATGATTATCCACAAAATTTTAATGAGGTATAGAGTCTTCTTCAAGGGCTACAAAATCTTCCATTTACTTCTCTTTCATGGTGATGCCAAGACTAGGGATCTTGAAATCATATAACCTAGCCTAATGAGATTGCCAAGGAAGTATGTCTTCTTCAAGTACGAGTTATAAAATTTTATCAACCAACTTATCCTATTTAGTTTCCCATACCACAGGTCCATCAAGGCAAAGGGTTATGGGGTGAGGAAAAGATGAACTAGTTGGTGGAGGTGGCATATAAAACTCAAAATCAGATTGAGATTAAAATGTAGGGGGCTCTTTTGGAAGCTCATAGGGAAGGGGAGGCAGACCTTGGGCTAAAACAACTTGATTTTATTCCTTCCACTTGAAACTCACTTCATTAACATTTTATTTATCTTGATGACTCTCTTGAGGAAGGGTGGATGGGGTGTGTCTAGGCATAGTATCTTATTTTGGGTATAAACCTTCCATCACACCTTGACTTAGTAACTTCATCCTTAACTCTAACTCTTTAATTGGCTTGGTAAGGCTCTTATAGAAAAGTCTCTATTAAATTGTATATGCATCATCATGAGGATGAGGAATACAAGGGGATTTGTATAGAGGACAAGAGGTCTCTTGAGGAAGGGTGGGAGGGGCTTGCATATGATCAAGTTCTTTCTACACCTCACACTCTTTATCACGGCCTTTATCTTCTTTCTTTTCCCATGACTCCACTCTATTATTCCAAATTAGGATGTTAGGATTAAGAGCCTCCTTTTTAGGTAGTGATGTAACTTTAGGAGTGGGTGTAGTGCTCAAGAAAATTAGAATCTTCTTAGGCTTAAACTCTTCACCTTGTCTCCAACTTGGAATGCCATATCTAGAGTTTTCTTCTTAAGGTGGGGATGGTATGGGAGAGGGAAATGAGGGCTTGAATTCCACTTCATTTGTTGCTAACATGGACTGATGAATATGTATATTAGCAACTCAACTTGTCTATCAATATTAACTTCAAAAACAAGGTTAGTCTTTTCAACTCTCTCTTCCACTTGATTTGGAAAAGGATGACTTTGGTAATTTTGATTGGGCTCATGAGTAGGGATGAAATATGACTAATAGAAAACTTGGGGAGGTGGATTTTAAGGCTGATATACTTGTTAAGGCTACTCATCATGAATTCTTATTTTATCTTCCAAGGATGTAATCAAGCCACTCACATTTAACATCTCATTTGTAAGCCTTTGCCAATTAGCTCTCTCAATAGGTGCACACTGTTTTTTGACCAACTACAAGGAATATCTCACCTAATGATGAAATGTCTCAGGATATCTTGACCATGTTCCCTTTGTGTATCAAGCTCCAACACATACTTTTCATAGCCAAAGAGTGTCTTCTTGAAAGTTCTAATGGACTAATTGGAGAAGTGGATAGGTTGACTAGGAGCAAGATATGAAGAATTTTGATTATAGGACTGATAAGGATCATGTTGATAAAGGGCTATAGGCTAGCTATAAGACTAGTAAGAATCACACCAAGGTTGATAGGGAATGCTATAAGCTTAATATGTCTCAATAACTTACATAAAACTATACTCAACATTAAATTTAGCCATGAAGCCTCATTGAAAGTAAGAACACAAAGGAAAATGTTACCAACAATATTCAAAGGATAACCTAGGCTACTTGACCAACTGATATAACTTCAGAGTCATCATTGATGCTTGGATAGGTGCCTCCAAAGGTTGATTGCTGAAAGACAACACCAAAAATATTTCAACCTCTTGGACCAAGAGTCCCACCAAGCATGCCAAAAACTATTATCACTTTGATTTATACCCTTTGAGGAGATGCCTAAGCTTTCCTCATCCAAGTGGCACAATGGAAACACCTCTAGGCTTGTGGGTAGCCTAAGGATGAGGTGAATAACTAGCTAGGGCTAGCTCCCTTGATGTACCACTTTGGATCACAATTACACCTAAAATTTGAGTGGGAAAAGGGAGAGAGATAACTAAAATTAAACTATTCTAAGGGAGGTGATACACCAAATAAGATGATGACTTCCAACTAGTAGCATGTTACACATGAGAATAAAGGACTAACTAAACATACACTCCTTCAATCTACATATTCTCACATTAATGTTACATTATGAGGTTATGGATGAATATGCAAAGCTAGGAGGACTAGACAAGAGGCCTTTAATGAAACTAGTGAATAGACTAACTCACGTAATACTTGACATTTCTTAGAATACTTTACATGCCCTACAAGAAGAAGATTTCCAACTACAAATAGGATGAAAGAATGAGACAACATGCTAAGGAATCCATAGTATTCACTAAGAAAGATACAAAATTCAAGTGGAAAAATATATGAATAGTCATGAAGAGATAAAAAATAAGTAGTTTTATTGATCAAATAGTATGTAAATGAGCAAGACTTCACCATACTCACATAAGTTATAATGGCCAAAATGGCTACTTCTTATGAAACTTTATAGAGAGAGAAGAAGAGAGAAGTCCAAAGGTCACAAGGATAATTGAAGAGATTATAAAAATTATTTTTTCATGAAAAGAGGATGTGGGCTGAATCACACAAGGTTAATAAGCACAAGTGTCCATTCAAGTCATAAAACTCATGAAAAGTGGCATGAAACTCCTCATTCTGCCTCTCAAAACTACCTTCATTATTTGGACCTATTTGAACATCCCAAAAATTATTAGGGATAAGTATGGTGATTATAATTAATGGTAATGGTTTCAAGCATGCCTCTCCATACATTGGTTGTAGGCTTAGTCATTTGGAATCATCTAAAAATGAGCCATCATTATCTGTAGTCCAAAAAACTCTTCCCTCGTACACCCTACACACTTGGCCTCAAAAAGGGAATTATTTTTCCATAATAATCTATAAAATATAGTGAATTAAAATTTTCAAGACCCTTCATAGCCTTATAATGATTGTGGACACTTTAAAATCACCCCACTTGAAGTTTTCCACCCTTTTCACTAGCTTATCCAGTATGCCAATTTTGATTTGCTGAGATGAGAGATCTTGATTGCACACTTAGAAGTTTTTTTAAGGCATGAAATTGCCATAGGGATTTATTAAAATTACTACTATTCTCCCCAAACTTGATTGCATCTCTTGAAACCTCTTGTAGCCTACAAAACACATAAAATAGTCAAAAGTACCCTATTTTGTACCCTATCCATATAATTTCATATAGTATAAAATCATGGGGAGTATATTTATGGAATATCATACAAATTTAAATCATCTTCCTGAGAAAAATATTCCATTATAATATCTTTCCAACTCTATTTCCACAAACTAGTCACTAGCAAGGGTTTTGGAGGGTTTAGGCCTATTTTGACCTCTTAAGGTTCATTCATAAAAACCTAAGATTAAAATTGTAAAAAAATTCCACAATAATGGTATTCAGTACCATATATAACATATATAAACTCATTTGGCTTCCATGCAAAGTCCTCATGAAATATTTGAGCATATGAACATCTCCTATTGAGCTTGTTTTCACCTTTCCAACATGCCCGAGTTGTACTAAAGTCCAAAAATGGATTATTTTGTGTCTTATCTAAAATTTAAAAGATTTAAAATACTTTTAATTAACCTATAATCGTTATATAATAGTATAGGAAGCATATCTCATGTGAAAAGTGAAAGTAGTTCCCTATTTGGCTTCTAGACCTAAAGCTTACCTAGTAGGTCTACCTGCACTCTTGTGGTTTAGATCATCCAACTAAGTTTATTTGAATTTTAATATATTTATCACATTTTTATTGAGATATTAAAATTTTTATATGCATTGGAAATATCACTTATATCTAGAAGTGATAGTGAACTCTTATTTGGACTCTAGGCATACCCTTGCCTCATGAGCCTGTCTACAACCTTAAGAGTGTGGGGTATCCTATAAAAATCCATCCTTATATGACTATTTTAAAATATTTACCTCTATTTTTTCCAACTCTCCATAATTTCCTAAAAACTTATTTGAGCTTCTAGTTCATGGTTTCTCTCCCATCCTCTCCAAAATGTAGGTTTATGCATAAAGGGAGTGCCCTATGTCTGAGATAAAATAAAGGGAACTTCCTTGTTTCCACAAAAAAAAGTGAGTATTTTATGAGATTAATAAATTCATGAACATGATATACACAAGGTTTCAACCCTTTTTATGGTCTCTTACCCTTCCAACTTGTGAAAACCCAAGACAAACTTTATATACACAGATTGTGCAATATTTGTTGGTGTGGAGTGTGAACTACATTCTTAAGGCTACTTGTCTATTATTTATCCATAATTAAAGATCCAGGAGGATATAATTACTAAAATTAAGGAATTTAAAACCTTATTTATTCCCCAAACCTATCATATACTTCTCACATACCTTGACTTAGTCAAGATTGAGTATAACTTCTTGACTATGTTTTTCCTTATGATGTTGTACCTATAGGTGCATGCATGGTTTGGATTCAATAAAAGCATCTAAAACCTCCTATACTCACACCTTAGAGTCATATTGTATTGTTTTAGGTCCATATTCTCCATATCAATATGTGTTAATCATTGTAAGCAACTTCTTCTACTCACTACCTGTAACAGTCCTCCATAATGGTTATAGGTGCATATAGGGTCTCAAGGGGTCTGTATAGGTTTATTTTTCATTGTTTTGAGATTATGAAGATCATCATGGTTAAAATGAATGTGTTTAAAAGTTTTTTTCATCATTACAACTTGTCTATACCCTTACCTTCACTTTGAACTCACCAAACTAAGTTCTCCTTTTTGATTAAGAAACCCTGCCTTTTTATTTTTGTAGGTGTGCATTTATTTGATTGGACCTTGTTCATGGTATGGAGAGATTATTAATGAAGCATGAGAACCATATGATATTTTCTCATACATTGGAATTACCTTGTATTATCTAAACACCACCTAGATATCAATTTTGGGTCACTTTTTCATACCCTACTGTAGGTGCCTATTTTTCATTCAAAAGACACTTGTAGGTGGCCATCGTGCTTGAAAAACCATACATAAACTTCTTATTGATGGAATTCATGCCATTTTTATACTAATAAACCCATTGAAACATTATATCCATGAAAGTGTGTTCATTATTTCTCCTTAGGGTGTCAAAGGGCCACTCACAACTATAAACCTGTAGATGTTAATGCAGGATTCCAATGTTTTTTGAGGCACTTTGAGGTATTCAACTTCTACCTTGCACTGACCTTCTAACTCCCATATTTGGCAGAGGTCTTTTCCATATTATAGGATATAAGTTTTATCAATATATATGTTTTATAACACTTTGTAATCATGTTTTAGGATATCTACAAAACTCCTCAGGCCCTTAGTTTTCCTATTTAGGGAAAATGTCCCTATAACTAGTCTTTATTCCCTTAAACATGTTCTTCACCATTTTTGGTATTTTACACTTTATATCAGGTCTATTTTGGATCCAAAACATGTAAGGGATTGAAAATAACCTTACTATACCCAAAATTTCCCATTATTAGACCTTTGTAATTTTGAGGTACCACCTATAAGTGGTCATCAACATACACATGCAACAAGTGTGGAATTTTGGGTAGTATACATTGCATTAGACTTATTATGAGTTGTGTATTCATATAAAAACTAAAAATTCATTATTAATGTTTCAAATAGCCTAAACCCATCACTAATACCTTTAACTGATTATGACATCATTAGGATATCATATAGGTGGTCATAGTGTTATTACACATGTAGGGCATGGAATGTAGCAACAACATGTTGGTGAATGGCCTAAAAACAATCAAACACATTAAAAACATTAAAGTATTTGATTTTAACCAATAACACATTGAAAAAAATTCCAATACATCTCTTTTCACATGAAAACCATTTACATAGATATGAAATAGTGCAGATAGGGGTATCTCATGATTGTTTAGTGTGATGAGTGAACTTTTAACTAGTCTTACACCTCCAAAAACATCCAAATGCAATATAATTAGTTATTAATGACTTGAACCAACTGATACACCATGATTAAAACTCCATGAACAAGATGTAGAAGCTCATACATATGACTATAAATGAAATTGAGCAAAATTTGATTGTGAAGAATGGTAAGGCTGAAAGTTGCTCCAAAGTGTGATATGGTAAACCAAACATGGAAGGAGGTGAAATATATGTCCCTGAGACATATGGAACATAATTTATAAACTACACGAGACCTATACAAGAAACCAACATTCTCCAAATAAGAAGAACTTTGACTAAAACTGCACATGGCAACACATTCCTTTCAACATGGACTAACTTGCTCATCAAAACACCATGAAATATGAAAATAAGTGTATAGACCATTTTATAAGGTATAAAACATATTATGGAGTCAACATAACCAACTATTTCATACTAATTTGACCAAAATAGAGCAAAACCTATAGGGTGCATGAAATAACTAGAAAAAAAGTAAAGTCAACTTCCCAAGGATGGTTTATAAAGCATAGGGCACCATTATTAAAAATATTATAATGGAAATTAAGGTATATTATTATAATCCAACCTAACAAAATAATTTTACCTGAAACCTCTTCAGCTGTCCATACTAAGCACAAACTTGAAGTTCACTTGTGTATGTCTAGGAAAGCAAAGAAGGAGTAGAATGGTTTTGGATTTAAAATGGCACTTTCATATCATGTAAAAAATTAATATTAGTTTGAAGAAGATTAAGATATGTTAAATCATCTTCTACCATGTGGCACACTTTCCCATGGGTCGTATAAGTGCTAAATGCTCCATTTTTCAGTTGGTTTCTTAAATTTTAGTTAAATGACCTACAATATTTTGATGTAACTAATTTCCATGATAGGTAAATTGAGTTATTGGATGATTAAAATTAAAATAAGACATATAGGCACCTTGGGAACCATGCCACTTGCATTTATGACCCCTAAAAGCCCACTAAATGACCTAAAATGACAAATTGACTAATATGACTAAGACCAAGGCTAGGATGACATTAAATGAAATAAAATAACATATAATACAATACATGAAAATATATTAGACCCCATAAAATATCTAAAACTCATGTTTTTACCTATAGGGGTCTAAATTTGACCTAAAAGTGAAATTTGGTCAATAAAAAGTACTTGCATCAATAATCAAAAGGTACTAAAATTGAATACAAGAATGCTTATTTAAGAAACAGACTATAAATGATTAAAATAGAGATTAATATAATTAATAATAGTGATATATGTTTGGGACATGCTTCAAAAAATTAGGCAATGGTCTATGAGTAGGCAAGGACATAGAGAATCAGGTTTGGTTAGGGGTAGGTAAGGGAAAATAACTTGCTAAAATTTGCTACCATAGTGATCATCAACAATTGGACTGACCATTAGTGGTTAAGGTGACTGTCAATGGTCAAGGTGAACATCAATGGTTGGACATACCATTGGTGGTTGAGATATCTATTAACAGTTATTGTGGGTAGATCTGGGTTGATAACAGGCTAATTAACATGATCTTAAAGTGAGATTATAGGATTTGGGTAGGAGTTGGGATATGAGTAAAAAGAAAATAAATTAATGGAATACTAGAAACCAAGTACTTATCTTGTATAAGGTAGATTGGGTGGATGCTTGAGGTGGTTGAATTTTTGGTGGAGTCTATCATGATTCTGATAGAGTAACAATAATTAGTGTTGTGGCAGAGTTGTGCCAGTAAGTTGGCTCTCTGATGTGGTACCTAGTTTTCTAGATTGTTAATGATAATTAACCTAAAAAAAGATAATTCTAGATGCATAGGATATTGATAAAAATTATAAATCCCTTTTCATCTCCTTGTTCCTCTCTTATTATAGGCAAGGTAAGAGAGTTGTAACAAGACTTGAACTAGGCTCCATAATTATAACTCACACATGCAATGGTTCACAACTAGATTTAGATGAGTGAAGGGTAAAATTGGGTAAAATTTAGGGTTTAGTAGCTAGTTTGGTCAAACTAACTACAGTTAGGTTTAGTTAGGGTTCAGAGGGTCAAATTGGTCTCGAGAGGTTCCCAAGGTAGTCAAGGGAATTATGATATTCAAAATTGTGGTGTGCAGATTTCTGGTATCTATAATCATAATCACATAATTAATCCATAACCATGATGAAATAGAGTAAATTGTAATGTCCCTAACTTAGGGGCTCCTTTTTTCTACAAAAGCTCTGGTACCACTGTAATGTCCCTAACTTAGGGGCTCCTTTTTTTACAAAAGCTTTGATACCACTGTAATGTCCCTAACTTAGGGGCTCCTTTTTTCTGTCAAAAGCTCTGATACCACTGTAATATCCCCAACCAATAAGGACTCTAGAAAGACAATAAGCTCAGATACCACTATAATATCCCTTCGGATACCAAAACAAAAGCTCTGAACAAAGATATGATTTTGTAGAATAATTTCAAATAAATAAATAAATCACAGTAAATTCTTAACTGGCAAATCACTAATCTTATTATTCATCCAGATGGTTACAATAGATGTCCTCAGTCATGCATAAAAAGGAATATTCAGATATGGTCTTAAAAACCTTATTATCTTCCAACAATCTAAAAAATAGCCTGAATCTATGTGTCTCGGCTTGCTGTGTCAAAAACACAGTCGCCGACGTCGGTTATACTACCATCATCGATCGACTGGGGTCATTAACCTACCAACATCGGTGATAGATCGGCCGATGTCAGTCACTGTGGATCTCTTCCTGCCGATGTTGGTCTCTATGCAAATCTATACGGATCTGTACAGACTTCGTACAGTCACCAATAAAGCTCACCCTGTTTGTTGGACCCCTGATCTCAAGAAATATGGCTCTAATATAGAAGATATCTATCTGAATAATTTATTAAATCAAAACTTATGAAAATAAATACTTGAAATCCCTGTGATAACTTCTAGGTGAAGTTATCTCTCAAACCTATAAACCTCTGTGATAACTTTTGTATGAAGCTATCTCTCAATTTGGCAATAGATCAGCTGGTATCTCATAGCCTCTGAATCGCACACATTGAAGAGTTGACGTTCTCCACTGCAATGGAATCTTGGAACCCTTGGCTCAGTCTTCACAGAAGAATTCTTTAATATCAAAATCAATAATCAATCATTCATTAATTTCATGGCCTCCATGAGAAACCCTTATACCCTCAAAAAGATGTGCTTGCCCTAATTAGGGTTTCTTAAATTAGAATTAGGGTTTCTAATTAAAATTAGACCAAATAATTAATATTTGATTAAATCAATCAAATATTAATATCTCCCTCAATACATGTCTGATTCTCGAACCAACTAAAGCTGGTGAATTAGGGAGTGATTCTGCACATGACCATACTAAAATAAGGGTGCTCTGCTGCATGTCAAATATCCCTAAATAATAGGAGCTCAGGCAAATGTGTCTAAAAGACCCTGAATGAAAAACAACTATAGAAATTCTGCAAATCAAAGCCAAGCCAAGCTCCATTATGAACCTCTATCCATCCTATCAGCCTACGAGGGTCACATAATAGGCTAATCATCAAGTCTGTCGATGTCCACTAAAAAAGGGGACATGACAGTCTGCCCCTCCTGAAATTGCTTGCCCCCAAGCAATCTCAGAACAACAAACCACTCAATCCACCTGGATCCCAAATTTAGTCATGATCTATACTGATGACAATCAATGAAAAATCCTACAATATCCTCAAAAATATAACCCAAAGGAATCCACAATCAAACTGGTGGATGCAACTTAACCAAACTCTGAAAGCACAACTGTCATAGTTAGGAACCCATGAGAAACAAACTCTCAAAGTATCATAACCCAAGTAGAATGGACAACTCAAACTACCAATTCCATCTACAAAAGATGGTGCCAATCCATCCCACAACTGATCCCTCTGGAAAGGTGGCATGACCAACTGTACCACACTGTCGTCGGTGTCAGACTCATCAGGACCAGGTACTCCCAAGTCTTGAACATGTGTGTCAGCTCCAACAACATGTGCCTCAGCAACCACTGCAGGAACATACTCACCACCAACACTCAGTGTACTAACATCTTAGTACACCTCCACACTCTAAATGCCAACATCGGACTCATCCTCATCTAACTCCGAAGAAGTTGCTGCTGAAACTACCTCATCATCACAATCTCTAGCTCCCTCATCCTCTACAACTAACTGAGAGTCCAAATCCTCATGACTAAGCTCAACCACCTGTCTCTCAGAATCCTGGTGAGCCAGCTTCATTGCCTCTACCTTAGGCTCTGAAGCCTCTACCTCTGACTCCTTAGAACTATCCTGCTGTTTGAAATCTTTTGATTTTGAATCCTCACAATATGCCCATATTACATGATATGCCTTGCCCTTAGGCCTCAAATGACAATTATGATTGGCATCATATGGACATTTGCAGTATAAGCAAAGCTTTTTCCTGGACCCTTTAACAATGGCTACCACATACCGTGTTAATTTGTTTTCAAATGTATGGTCTGAAAGGATTTCATCCATCCTCCTCTGGGTTTCAACCAATTGGTTCAAACTTTGTTTCAGCTTCTTCATATCCTTATCCCACTATTTTTGAGTACTGGAAGACATCATGGATACTTCACTGATTCAATCTACCCACTCTACCCAACAAGATGGCAGGACATTGGCTCTGATACCACTGTAATGTCCCTAACTTAGGGGCTCCTTTTTTCTACAAAAGCTCTGATACCACTGTAATGTCCCTAACTTAGGGGCTCCTTTTTTTCATCAAAAGCTTTGATACCACTGTAATATCCCCAACCAATAGGGACTCCAGAAAGACAATAAGCTCAGATACCACTGTAATATCCCTTTGGATACCAAAACAAAAGCTCTGAACAAAGGTACGACTTTGTAGAATAATTTCAAATAAACAAATAAATCACAGTAAATCTCTTAACTGGCAAATCACTAATCTTATTATTCATCCAGATGGTTACAATAGATGTCCTCAGTCATGCATAAAAAGGAATATTCAGATACAGTCTTAAAAACCTTATTATCTTCCAACAATCTAAAAAATAGCCTAAATCTGTGCGTCTTGGCCTGTTGTGTCAAAAACACAGTCATCGACATCGATTATACTGTCATCATCGATCGACTGGGGTCATTAACCTGCTGACATCGGTGATAGATCGGTCGATGTCGGTCGCTGTAGATCTCTTCCTGTTGATGTCGGTCTCTGTGCAAATTTGTTGGACCCCTGATCTCAAGATATATGGCTCTAATATAGTAGATCTCTATCTGAATAATTTATTAAATCAAAACTTATGAAAATAAATACTTGAAATCCCTGTGACAACTTCTAGGTGAAGTTATCTCTCAAACCTGTAAACCTCTGTGATAACTTCTGTATGAAGCTATCTCTCAATTTGGCAATAGATCAGTTGGTATCTCACAGCCTCTGAATCACACACAATGAAGAGTTGACGTTCTCCACTGCAATGGAATCCTAGAACCCTTAGCTCAGTCTTCACAAAAGAATTCTCTAATATCAAAATCAATAATCAATCATTCATTAATTTCATGGCCTCCATGAGAAACCCTTATACCCTCAAAAAGATGTGCTTGCCCTAATTAGGGTTTCTTAAATTAGAATTAGGGTTTCTAATTAAAATTAGACCAAATAATTAATATTTGATTAAATCAATCAAATATTAATATCTCCCTCAATACATGTCTGATTCTCAAACCAACTAAAGCTGGTGAATCAGGGAGTGATTTTGCACATGACCATACTAAAATAAGGGTGCTCTGCTGCATGTCAAATATCCCTAAATAATAGGAGCTCAGGCAAATGTGTTCGAAAGACCCTGAATGAAAACCAACTGTAGAAATTTTTCAAATCAAAGCCAAGCCAAGCTCCATTATGACCCTCTATCCATCCTATCAGCCTACGAGGGTCGCATAATAGGCTAATCATCAAGTCTGTCGATGTCCACTAAAAAAGGGGACATGACATAAATGCATCACATAATCTAAAATCTATAAATCACATTACATTAACAATAAATCCAAAACTAATTCACAATTAAAATTTGTAATATATATATATATATATATATATATATATATATAATGTATCAAAATTATAATGTACAAGGTGGATATCTAGCCAGTATCAAGTATACAAAATGGCTCTATGGTTGGTACAATAAGCATAATATGGCTAGTCTGTAAACTAGATCTGAATAAGGTAGATGTTAGGCCCTCCTTCACTGACTCATCCATCTCCACCCCCATCCCCATCTCACCACCTCTCCCCTATACTAAATATACCAAGCTAGGGGTGCCACCCTGTGACCATCGAGATACTCTCACTTATGTTAGAATAAAAGTCATATACTAGGGTCCCTCTAGTAGTTACTCCTATACAATCCTCTCATAATATCATAGCTCTAAGAGGACATCCTAGTACCTATCTAGGTTCATTGTGCCTAATTATGCTAGGTCTAGCTAATCATATGCCCTTCTTACCTGCCATTACCGTATCTCCTCTTTACAAGATATCTCTCTCCACCTTGTATCTATCATGAACCTGCACTGCCTAATTGTGACTCCACTATAACTCCTCATCCCTTCTAGCCTCTACTAGATATGTTTATAGTATAGTAACATGTACTTTATATATAAAAATTAACAAAAATACTTTAAACATCAAGTTATAATAAAATTATATTACATACTCTTTTAGGTATATATGTTCCTTAATTTCTTTTCAAATTCAAAATATTGAGTTTCATATTTTCAATTTTTAAATATGGGTAATAACTACTTCCAGTGGAATTATTTTAGGCTTTTGCATTGATGCATCTTACACAATCAAGATTCACATTGATAGACAAATTTTGTATAAAAACTTAGGTTCACATCTCTTTTACTCTATTAATTTAAATTTATTACATCACTAGAATAAAGTGGGGGGAAATGTAGACACTCTAAATTAATCATGAAAATGTTGAATCTTTGCATCCTTACCCTATTTGGCTTATTATCCATTCCATTACCTTAAAATATTTGTGGGAGCATTCACTAATTTAAAAAATATCTTGAGAATAAATTTGACATCCTTATATCACTTATAAAATCATGTCAGATAAATTCCAACAATATTTATACTTCTGGGATAGGACCACACTAGGATGAATAGGGCTGCATTGTGGCCTTGTCACATAGCGTGGTATTATCCTCTGCACTCCAATAGTAACTATTTAAATTCAATACATGTCATTTTACCTCTCCCATGATTTTATCAAGGTAAGTTAATAGAAATATTCAAAAACAATATCTATATAAACACATCAAGGAAATTTCAAATACACCTAGCCATCACTTGGAAATTATACTACACATTCTAATTGCAATTTTGAAGTGCTCTAATAATCATTAGATAAGTCTGAAATGATTTTATTGTATGAGGTATGGCTTGTATTTTAACCCCCAAAATTGTGAACTTAACCAAAAGCCCTCAACAAAAATAAAAAAATAAAAGTTATCCCAAGAAAGCTTCCCACATTGATCAACTTTATATAAAATTATAAATGTCCAACATTGACTAGTCTACATGGAAGGTTCTACGATTAGCTTTATAGCTCTAAAAACATGATATGAGACTTATATTCCTCAAAGTACAAGATTTTACTTATCATAGACATATTAAATTCCTTCTAAAAATGTCATGAACTTATTTAACATAGTTTTTAGGTCATTATTAATAGTAAATGAAGGATGTGCATGTAGATGCAACAAGCTATTTATATCTAGTTAAAATCCAAACTAATAGGGAGTCACATTTACCTCTTTTATTCTTTTTCATAATCAGTAAAAAAATCTAAATCTATTCAAATCTCATAAGGTCAAAATTTGTAGAAACAATAAATCACTAAATATCCCATTGTTACCATCCATAATAACATAACAACAACATACATCATAATCACATAATTAATCCATAACCATGATGAAAAAGAGTAAATGCATCACATAATCTAAAATCTATAAATCACATTACAATAATCATAAATCCAAAATTAACTCACAATAAAAAATTGTAATATATATATATATATATATATATATATATATATATACACACACACACACACACACACACATATATATATATATGTGTGTGTGTGTGTGTGTGTGTGTGTATATATATATACACACACACACACACACACATACATACATACATACATATATATATATATATATATATATATATATATATATATATATATATATATATATATATATATATATATATATAATGTCTAAAATTAATAATGTACAAGGCGGCTCTCTAGCTAGTATCAAGTATAAAAAATGGATCTATGGCCGATATAATAAGCATAATATAGCTAGTATATAAATTGGATTTGAATAAGGTTGATGTTGGGCCCTCCTCTACTGACTCCTCCATGTCAACCCCCATCCCCATCCCTACCACCTCTCCCCCATACCACACTCCCCAAGCTAGGTTTTTCACCCTACAACTAGCGAGATGCTCTCACCTATGTCAAAATATAAATCATATACTATGGTACCTTTGGTAACTACTCATATACAATCCTCTCATAATATCATAGGTCTAAGAGGACATCATGTTTCTTAATTAGGCACATTATGCCTCCTTATCGTATGCTAGGTCTAGCTCCTCCTATACCCTTCTTACCTTACACTATCATAGCTCCTCCCTGCAAGCTATCTCTCTCCACCCTGTATCCATCAAGATCTTGCATTTCCTAATCATGACTCCCCTATTACTATAACTGAACATGTAAACCATCTTATCCCCTATGTACCTCTACCAAATTTGCCTATAATATAGTAAGCTACCTTTGTAGAGTATCTTTCTCTATCCTTAATGCATCACACTTTTCAATCAACCTCTAAATATCTATCTTTGGCTCCTCCTCTGATGGTCCATCCTCTATTGGTCCCTCTTCCCCCACCTTTGCCATATCCACATCATCCCTATCCTACCAAATTTGTAATACCCTCTCCTACCTACCCCCAACTGCCTAACAACCATAATGAGTAATGCAATGTAACCCCTACATCATCTACATCTATTGCCATTGGATCTTCCTTTAGCCCTACTTGTGGCTCAGTATACCCATCCTCTAATATCACAATCTCTAAATCATCCCTCATATATAACACAAATGCATCTAGGACACCCTAGATCGCCTAAACTGGTACTACACCTTGTCAAACTAAAAGTACTCTAGTTTCTCTACTCTCTGCCCCCATAACCACCTATCCAATTGTCTCCTCATTATCTCCCTCTCCACCCTTGGCCATGATAGAAACCCTAGATATGGTCTCTAAACAACATCTCCACTATAAACCCTTTATCACCCCTTGATTGTATTCTAAGTCTTGTACAACTCTATCTATATGAGGTTGGACAAGGTTTTTCTTCCATTGAATAAATCCCATGATATATTATTTTTGGTGCTACCAATCCCAAAGGGTACCAAGTGGGCATACCACCCTAATGTGATCATATGCCCAACAGTATAAAACAAAGGTGACATGGAGCCCAAATTGCCACTGTGTCTTCAAACCCCACAACTCCCTGTATACTTGTGCTAGAATCATAAGAGCCCACACAAATACAGTGTGATGGTCCCAAATGTATGATACTACACCTATCAAAATCCACATATATTGATCTCCCCCTAATTATGGTAGTGCATAACATGAGATGGATAACATCATCATAGTCATAACTAATCTCCCCTCCATATCCTCCTCATATAAACTCTCAAAAACATAACACCTAAAAGTGAAAGTAATCTCTAGTAAATCATCTCCATATAGTCATGCCAATGTTATTGTGCATCCACTCTCATCAAATATAACTATCACTACACCCTCTATTAGAATCTATAGTGTCTAGTAGATTTCTTCCACCAACATAATGATCTCCTCAGTTGGTAGCCTAAATATCCTTGTGGCTACATCTCATCGCTCTATCAATGCTACTAGTAACCCCACATCTCTATGAGCTTAATGATAGTGGCATATACATCCCAAGCCAGCAACCACCAAATGCCTCTAATCACCATCATCCATCTGATCACATAGGCATTCTTTGAGTAGTGGTACTCGATCTTGCATAGTGAGTCATATCCGTGCCTACAAACAAAATTTATCCTTGATACTTTTTTCTTACATATAATCCTATGTTTTTCTTAAGTTTTTATCCTAACTTCAATCATCCTCAATCCTGCTTAATCTCTATTGATCCTTAATCATCACTACCAATTACATACGATCAATAATGATTTATGGGTGATTTACATTGATCCGTACTTATTGATGTTGATCCCTATGTGAAACCATATTTAGAATCTAACTTGAATCAACAAAATCTAAAAGTCACAAATATTTTAACATTATAACATTCATACTAAATCTATAAACTTTCTAACAATTTTCACTATTTCAAAAACCTCTATAAAAATATTAAAAAAACTAAAAAACATGTAAAAAATTCAATTTTTTTGAAAACTTAATTAAAATTTAAGCCTACCTAATCATGAGATCGTCATCACCTCCTTTGTACACTTTTTATTGCCTCCATCATTTGTATCTCATGCTGATGTGTGGATAGGTGTCAAGTTTTTTGAATCTTTCTCATACGATATTTATTGTAAATGAGTGCCTAACATGATAGGTATCATATTTATATCCCTCTAGGATCAATGTGAATTATTTTATGGTTGACATCGATTTTCCATAATCGACATTGATCCTTTTGATTGATGTTAATTGTGTCTATTTTAGTTTATTCTTTGCATTACTTGCAAATTTTTTGCATCTTTCTAGTCTTGACCCAAGGCCACTTAAGTTATATTTTATTACAACTATCCTAATCATTTTCACTTAGAACTATTCGCTAGTGTACATAGGTCCCCTATTGGTTCCATAGCCTTTGAGAGGTCTACACTTATTTCAAATTTTATCCCATGTGGATCTTGAAAGTGTACCTCATCTTGAGAGCAACTATCTTTAGGTAATACACATCTACCAAGAATATTAGATGATTTGGTCAGCCCATCCTAGCCTTTGCCCTCTTGATTGCCTTCGATTGAGCTTGCATGTTTATAGGTATGACAATCCATTACTTTTTTGCCTTAGGGCATTTTTGTTTGGATGTATTATATCTTGTTAGTGTAGCATTGTACTTCATGTTTATCCTTACATCTTGGATGCTCATTTTATATCCACCTTATTCATTAATACCTCATTTTCAAACCCATCTCCACCTCATCATCTTTTTTTGTCTCTCAATTTGAGGGGGGATACCTCCTCATATAAACTTGGGGCGTTAGAACTCTCTTACTTTTCATCTTATAGCTAGTTATTACAAATTGCTCAATAAAAAAGGGCAACTATAGGCACTAAGATTTTGCATGATTATACTTTTCCTAACTTAGATCTTAGGTCCCCTTCTTTATTATTCCTATTTTACCCCATGTAATTATTTAATTATCATTTTACCATTTACCTTAGGTAATTACATTTCATTAATTACTTTTGAGTTAAGTAAATTAATTCACTTAGTTACCTAGGTAAAATATAAATTAATCTCATAAAATAGAATGGAGGGTAGGTTGTTTTAACCACCCTTACCCTCTTCGAATTCCTGAAATCGCTAAAACAACTAAGAGATCAAATTAACTCCTTGGTTGGAACCTCTCTAATGATTTGGGCAAGTTTGGCCAAGAATAATTGGCAATCCCCATGATCAACATCGATTCTATTGAATTAATGTCAATTTAAGCATATCCTTTCTTGGACCAAAGGATGAATTTATTGCACTTGTGATTACACTAAATGGTTGATGACATTTATTTGGAGTTTTAGTTAAATAATTTTTCATTTCCATGAAGCTTGTGACACCTATATTAGCTCATCCACACCATTAAAAGATCCAAAATCATCCTGTCAAACCTGTAATCTATAATAAGTTGGAACCATTCAAAAAGTTAGTTTGTGATTGATTTAGCAATTATCTCTACAATTTATTCCTTCTATGTGTTATTTTACATTCAATTTTATATTTAATTTATTCCTATAATCTATTTTAGGATATCTTTAGTCAGTCTTATATATCCTTAAACCATTCTAAATCCCTTCAAATCCCTCTTTTAAACCCAATCTCGAGACCTTTTTATACATTTACAAAATTGACATCGATTTCTAGAATTGACATCTATCCTATAGATTGGCATCGATATTTGTAAAAAATCCATTCTTTCTACACCCAAGACTCTTTCGTTTTATAGTTTAATTTATATCATAGATCCCCATTTCTTAAAATTTTGGATTTCTTATATATTATTATTCTTGGAACCATTCATGAAGTGGTCACTATCTGAGATTTTCCTATAGTTTTGCATCCCCTTTTTACTGAACAAAGTGACATTTCTTTTGAGCTAGGTATATGTGATATTATGTTCGCCCCTACCCTGGAATCAATTATAGACCAATTAGAAGTGATCTAATCTAAATAGGACACTTCCAAAGACTTTTAGAATTTCTGATTTGCCAATCTTCATCCAATCAACTTAAATTAGATCTTAAATCATTTTATCATCTTACTTATCTTATTAAATGCTTTATTATAATTTTAGTTATATTTATCCACTTCATTTCAAAGATAGTGGGCTAACATCCTTGTAAGGAAGAGTACCATTTCTTGGGGCTAGTCTCATACCAGGTAGCCCACTCGTTTATCATATTAATCTAGATTTTGAGTTGTCTATGTTGTGTAGGTAATCCTTCCAAGATAAAAATGAGTTCACACATCATTGGATATGATGTGCAATATATTTTAAGCATAGGTAGCCTTGTAAAATGTTGTATCTCATTTCAATTTTTTGAGTAGTTTACTTTATTTATAAAAATGAATAAAAATATTTTAAACATCAAGTTATAGGAAAATTATATTACATACTCTTTTAGGTATATAATTTCCTTTCTCTCTTTTAAAATTTAAAATATTGAGTTTCGTACTTTGAATTTTCAAATATGGGCAATAACTACTTTCAATGGCATTATTTTAGGTTTTAGCATTGAGGCATCTTGCACAATAAAGCTTCACATTGATAGACAAAATTTGTATAAAAATTTAGGTTCACATCTCCTTTACTCTAGTAATTTAAATTTATTACATCACTAGAATAAAGTGGGGTAAAATGTAGACATTCAAAATTAATCATGAAAATATTTAATCTTGGCATCCTTACCCTATTTGGCCTATTATCCATTCCATTAAATTAGAATATTTGTGGAAGCATTCACTACTCTAAAAAATATCTTGAGAATAAATTAGACATCCTTATGTCACTTATAAACTCATGTTAGATAAACTCTAATAGTATTTATACTGTTGAGATAGGACCACACTAGGTTGAATAGGGCTGCATTATGGCCTTGTCAACTAGTGTGACCTTGTCAACATGTGTGGCCCTGTCACCTAGTGTGTCCTTGTCCTCTACACTCCAATAGTAACTATTTAAATTCAATACATTTCATTTTACCTCTCCTATTATTTTATTAAGGTAAGTTAATGAAAGTATTCAAAAACAATATCTATATAAGCACATCAAGGAAATTTCAAATACACCTAGCAATCACTTGGAAATTATACTACACATTCTAATTTCAATTTTGAAGTACTCGAATAGTTATTGGACAAGTATGAAATGATTTTATTGTATGAGGTATGGATTGTATTTTAACCCCCAACATTTTTGCACTTAACCAAAATCCCTCAACAAAATAAAAATATCAAAGATATCCTAAGAAATATTCCCACATTGATCAACTTTTTATAAAATTATAGACATCACACATTGATCATTCTACATTAAAGGTTATATAGTTAGCTTCATAGATCTAAAAACACAATATAAGACTTATATTCCTGAAAATAGAAGATTTTACTTATCATAAAGATCTTAAATTCCTTATAAAAAGGTCATGAAGTTATTTAAATATGTTTTAGGTCAATATTAATAGTAAATGAAGGATGTGCATGTGATGCAACAAGCTATTTATCTCTAGTTAAAATCCAAGCCAATAAGGAGTCATATATACCTATTTTATTCTCTTTCATAATCAATAAAAAATCTAAATCTAATCAAATATCATAAGATTAAAATCTATAAAAATAATAAATCACTAAATATCCCATTGTTACCATCCATAATAACATAACAACAACATACATCATAATCACATAATTAATCTATAACCATGATGAAAAAGAGTAAATGCATCACATAATCTAAAATGTAAAAATCATATTACATTAAGCATAAATCCAAAACTAACTCACAATCAAAATTTGTAATATATATATATTACAAATTTTGATTGTGAGTTAGTTTTGGATTTATGCTTAATGTTATATGATTTTTAAATTTTAGATTATGTGATGCATTTACTCTTTTTCATCATGGTTATAGATTAATTATGTGATTATGATGTATGTTGTTGTTATGTTATTATGGATGGTAAAAATGGGATATTTAGTGATTTATTATTTTTATCGATATTTGATTAGATTTAGATTTTTTATTGATTATGAAAGAGAATAAAATAGGTATATATGACTCCTTCTTGTAATATATATATATATATATATATATATATATATATATATATATATATATAGTTTCAAAATAATAATGTACAAGGTGGCTCTCTAGCCAGTATCAAGTATAACAAATGGCTCTAGGGTCAGTACAATAAGCATAATATGGATAGTCTATAAAATAGATCTAAATAAGGTATATGTTGGGCCCTCCTTCACTAACTCCTCCATCTCTACCCCCATCCCCATCCCTACCACCTCTTCCTCGTACCAAACTCCCTAAGTTAGGTGTGCTGCCCTACAATCATAGAGATGCTCTCACCTATGTCAAAATATAAGTCATATAGCTAGGGTACCTATGGAAGCTACTCATATACAATCCTCTCATAATATCATTTTTCTTAGAGGACATATTGGTACCTATCTAGGCTCATTGTGCCTCCTTATCCTTTGCTAGGTATGGCTCCTCCTGTGCCCTTCTTACCTGCCACTACCATAACTCCTCCCTGCAAGCTATCTCTTTCCACCCTATATCTATCATTATCCTACACTACCTAATCATGAATCCTCTATAAATCCTCTAAATTAACTTGTAAACCATCTTGGACCCTCTGTGACTCTACTAAATCTACCTATAGTATAGTAACCTGTCCCTGTAGAGTCTCCTACTCTACTCTCAATGCATCACACTTTGCCATCATCCCATGAATATCTATCTTTGGATACTCATATGATGGTCCCTCCTCTATTGGTCCCTCCTCCCCTATCGATGCTACACTACCCTCTCCTACCTCACCCCCAACTAACCTAAAAACCATAATGAGTATGATAGTGTAGCCTTACATCATCTATATCTATTGCCATTGGATCCACCTTTAGCTCTAGTTGTGGTTCAATATAGTTGGCCAAATTTATCCCAATATATAAATAATCCATCCTATATAACACAATTTCACCTGGAACACCTTAGATTAACCCAAATTGGCACTGTACCTTATCAAACTAAAAGTAATCTAGGTTCTCCACTCTCCACTCTCCACCCACATAACCACCTATCCAATTATCTCCTCAATGTCTCCCTCTCCACCCCTAGCCATGATAAAAACCCTAGATAAGGCCTTAAATAAAAATATCCATCCTATAAACCCTCTATCACCCCTTGATAGTATTCTAGGTCTCGTACAACTCCATCTATATGAGGTTGGACAATGTCTTTCTTCTACTAAAAAATCCCATGATGTATGTTATTTGGTGATATCGATCCCAAGGGGTACCACATGGGTGTACCACCCTAATGTGATAATACTCCCATCACTTTTTGGAGAGTTTTCAATGATTTCAAGTATGTGTCAAAGTGAGTGGATAAAGTGCCTTGATATTCTAAGTGACAATGACAAAGTGTGCAATGTGCTTGTCCTAGTATGCTTGAAGTTGGTTTGGTTGATCTTCCTTTTTGGCATGGTTAGATATGTTTAGGGATGAGTATCATGAATTTAGAATGTGAAAGGGGTCATATAATAGTTTTTCTATGATTTTAATGTTTGTGTGAATGTATGAATTTCATTTGGTTGATCATTGTTTTCATCTAGACATTTTGGGTCTAGTGGCAGAAAAGTTGAGTAGGCATTTTGATGGTGGCATATCTCACACGTCTCTATATTCTATGAAAAATTGATCATATGGGTTTTTTCAATTTTTTTCCTAGATGATTTATTATAAATTTTAGGTTAACCAATGAAGTTCATCTAAATCTATACATGTGCAAATTTGACCCTTCCAAATAGTTTTTGACATAGTTGGCCCTGTGGCAGAAGAAATCTGAGTGAGCATTTTAATGTCATTATATCTCACACGTGTGAGGGTTAGATGAGTATATTTTAAAATATTTATATTATCCTATTTAATATATCATATGGTCCAAATTTTATAACATACGCTTGAATGAAGAAAAATATATGGAGGCTAAAAGTTGGCCTTCTAGGCAAATAACAATGGTCTCCATACTTAGTCTATTTTGCATGATGTTAGAGATCAAGACCAGATGAAGATATAATGGATCTTGGGAGATCATAAAATAATGATATATGGTGCATAAAAATTCAAATAGGTCAAATTTTTATTTATTTAACTAAGGTGAATATCAAGCTCCTTACAAAAGGATCAATGAAGCGTGTTTGTTCCAAGGTCTCAGGAAGTAATAAGATAAAGAAAAATGCTTGATGGTTAATGGTATAAGTTATTAAGTGGAATGAAAGGGTGACAATTTTAATTATAATATGGGTTATGATCAATATTAAACATTGAGTGCTATAAGGTAAAGACCTGATTGATCTATAGAGATCCATGACGTATGATGAGTCAATATTAGAAGATTGCATGAGATGAGGTCAACTATTCAAGGTTTAACCTTTGGTAGTGATTCATTATGATTTAAAGGTTTAGATTAATATAATAAAATTTAAGGTGTGCTATTTATATAAATTAGTGAGTACACAAGATACAAGCATAATGTTTGATGCTTAAATGTGACAGTTTGAATTCAAATATTTGAATTTAACAAAGGAAAGACCAGTTCCTATTCTTGAGCCATAACTTTTGATATATGAAAAATTTGACAATGGTATAAAACTAAATTTTTATAATAATCCAATTCATATATATATATATATATATATATATATATATATATATATATATATATATATATATATATATATATATTTGGAGGTATGAAAGTGTGTAGAATCAAATTTATGAAGTTCCAAATTTGATTATGTGTTTGACTGTGTTCTGCAAGTGACCTGAGAATGATTTTGAGTTTGTTTTGATGTTTTAAGATAAAATATTGATCAAATAATGTTTTATACTCCATAATTATTCTCTATGTGTATTATGAAGGTTTTTCCAATCATATGTTTTATGAACAAAGGTTTATAAGTCAACTGTGTGTTTGTTCATGGTGATTGTGTGTATAGAGAAGTATTTGAGACATTTGTGCTTAAGTAGAAGGGTATTGTGATGGTTTTTTTCACTTAATAAGGACTTATAAATTATTTGGAATGGGTCCATACATTTTTAATTGTTCATGTATTCTTAATTTTCTTGAATAAGTGTCATCATATGACCTAAAAGGTGACTTAGGCCTATTTGAAAAAGAGTTGTGCTTAAGTGTGACCCATGTAGGATGCTTTAAGGGTAAAGGAATATGTTTTGGCTGAAAATAAATATTTTTATATTGATAATAATGATAGATATATAAATGGTGAAACTAAATGTGTTGGTTTCTAGACTTGTGAGAAGATTTTTGCAAGGTGTGTATGTGAGAGTTGTGGAGCAAAAGAGAAGTAGATGTGCCTAGTGGATGGGTTGATAAGAAAATTAAATTATTGATTATATGTATGAAATGTAGGTAATATTTATAATTTTAGAATAGTGATATTTTTATTTGAGTATATTCAAATAATTTTGAGTGTGCATATGAGGATAGTTTGAGTGAAGAAGGATAGAGATTATGGCATGCATACGTGAGAGGCATGCATGAGATTGAAAGGGAGTTTGTGTAGGTGTTAAATAATCAAATATCCATAATAAAATGTTGAAGTCATAATTTATAAGGTAGAAGTGTTCAAATGAGGGTCTAAATTACTTGATATTACTTAGGGGCAATTACTCCTTGTGAAATAGGTATTTCACTAAAGGCCTTTGGTTAGGAGGATTTGATCAAGGTTCCTAGTCTAAAGGAGCTGACCAATATCTTATTTATAATTTATTATAGGACATTAGTCTATATGTTTCATGCTTGAGAGTGGGTTTTATTCCCCATGAGGGTTTCCCACAAAAACTATGTATTATTTATTTTATCTTGTGTATGCATTGAATAAATGAGCTCTCTTGTTAATGTTTCTTGATCAAGTTGATATATGTTAATTGTCTAATAGTTTTAAAGTATTTTAATTGAAATTAAAATATCTAGGCTGATTGATTCACCTCTTAGTGATTATACCTCTAATAATTGGTATCAGATTAAGTCTTTTGGTCAAAACATGACATCTTGAAGGTGATCTAAGGTACAATATGGGTAATCATCAAGGAGGTTTATCTAATAAGCAAACACTAATGTTCAATGGTCCAATTATGATTTTTTGATTGCAAAGATGAGGACATACATTATGTACCTAGGTTTTGATGTATGGAAATATATTATAGATGGTTATGTTGCTCCTATTACTCCTCCATCTAGTATTGCAGACAAGAAGTTGTTTGAGAATAATTCTAAGGCAATGAATGCCATCACTTATGTTCTTATAAAAACTAAGTTCACCAAGGTAATCCATTATAAATATGATAAATACATATGGGAAAAAATTTAGATTCAAAGGTCAATCTTGCTTAGTTGTAGACTCATAGACAACAATTTGAAAGTCTCAAGATGAAGGAAGAATATTTTGTGGCATCCTTTCTACAGAGAGTTAATGATATTGTGAACATCATCATAGGTCTTGGAGAGAACCTTGAAGAAACTAATGTAGTTCAAAATGTATTAAGGTAACTACCCCTCAAGTTTGATTCTAAAGTATTTGTTTTATAAGAAACTCATTATATTACTCAACTAAAGTTGGATGAACTACATGGCATCCTTACTACCTATGAAATGAGGAAGAATGATGATATTCCACTAAAGAAAGAATCAACTTTCAAGATTGAAATGAAGAAAAAAAAGAATTTACAAGGTAAGAAATATAAGGAAAATGGTATTTTTGATATAGATGAGGATGAACTAATTGCTTTGATTTCAAGAAAACTAAAAATAGGTTCATGCAAGTATAAGGGCAAACTAACCCTCAAATGCTTCAATTATGGAGAGGTAGAACATTTTGATAAAAAGTGCCTTTATAAGTATAATAAGGATAATGATGAAGAGAATGATCAAGGCCATGATAATGGTAAGAGATCATTCAGGATTGATAAAATCAAAAAGGGGTTCATAAGGTTTGACAACAAGAAGTACTTCAAGGATAAGAAGAGTCTCTACACCAAATAAGATTGTAGCTCATCAAATGACAATGAAGTCAGTGACTAAAAGTTTGATCATGAATATGATGGTCTTATTGAAGATGAAGACATCTTCATGGTCGAGGAAGGTAGTTTCTCGCATCAAAAGGAATCTACTTGGAGTAATTTAGATGATGATGAAGATGAGGTGGACTATGATATTGTATTGACAAATATTCTTGAATAACTAGAGATTGAGAAGAAGATCAATAATAAGATGAAATATAAACTCAAGGACTTTGAAGAACAATTCATTTTGTATTAGGCAAGAATGAATGAAGACACCAAGGAGAATGAATAAATAGTCAAGCATCTTAGTTGTCAACTAGAAATTCTATCTACAAGCCTAAAAGCTAAATAATATGAATGTGTAAGCTATGTAATTGAAAATGAGTCATTAAAATCTAAGCTAAAGAAGACATCTATTCAGGTAATTCCATTTATGAGATTTGAAAAGAGCTCAAGTGATCTAGATAATATTTTGAATGAACAAAAGCATGCAAGTGATAAAATTGGTCTTGGATATAATGAATAACTAGAGATTTCAACTCAAGATACAAGGAAGACTAATTAGAACAAGTAAAATCATACTTTGAAGACAAATCATGAGATAATAAATGAAAGTGCTAATAGAATGAAGACAAATCAGATCAGACAACCGAATGCCATGAGGTTTGCAAATTTCAATGGTTACTGATATACTTATACTTAATTTGGGCATAGAGCTATAAAATGTAGAAGACCTATTAGAAATGAGTTTTAATGGGACTATGATGAGGGTCATCAATCAAAAGGTGTGAGTAAAGTTAAGTTCTTTAACTATCTTAATGAGGGACACTTTGCTAAGCATTGTCCAAATAAGGAAGGCAAGGTAAGTCTTCTTAAAAAGGATTAGTTTGTTTCAATGTCATGACATCATACACATTGATAGTTCTTGTCTGAATAACATAAGACAAGTTGAGTTTCCATCAAGAAGAATGGTTTTATATAACTATGAAAAGAGAGGTCACATTTCTAGATTCTACAAGCAAAGGTCTAAAAATCAAAATAGGTTCAATCAGGCTCCAAGAGTGAAAGATAGAAGGCTCATTGAGACCAAAGGTGGTAATTATGAGTTATGACGAGAATAAAAGTCTATGTAATCTATTTTATATGGTGGAGAATGTTACAAAAGTTGAAGAGTATCAAGGCCTCTCATTATCTGCTCATGTTGAAAATAAAGAGACCAAGCTCAAGGAGAAGACCAAGGTACTGGTTGAGGCTAGTTCTGAGGTAAGTATAGATCCAAGTGAACATCCTATTATTTTTGAGCTTGTTTCATTAAAAAAACATCAATTTTTAATGCCTAGTGATGAGGTTATAAGCTACAAGGAAGTTTGTATAGATGAAAAGGTATGTCATAAATCTATGTTATCTCCATGTATTGTCAATCCAATCATAGAAGAGAAGGATAATGTTATATTGGTTGAGAATATTGATTATCTTAAGCCTAATAAGAATAAAAAAAACTATAAGCATCAGATGACCAAGGAGGATAAAGAATATGAGGAGTTATGGGCATCTCCTAGTTTCACACTGTTTTAGGACATTGTGAAGTAGGGTGTCTTTACTTATGTTTCTTAGGAGGAATATTTCTTATGGAGAATCAAGTATGTATGCTCAAGATCATAATTTCAATCAGAGAATGTCATTGGTTAATGGGGATCAACAAGTTCATGAGCTTATTCTAGAGATTTGTGAAGGAGCTATAGTATAGGGTCAAAATGGGTGTTTCGAGGTGGCCTAATGAGATTGATTCAATGTCAAGAATATTTTTATACTTAAAAAGGTTTGTACAATTATTTGTGATGTGTTCTAGGTGATTTAAATCTTTGAAGATATTTTTTGTGCAATTGGATAATTTTTTTATCTACTCTTGGGTTTTCCAATCTATGCTTAGGAGTATGTAGCTCCTAAAATGGGCTACAAGATGTATGGGTTACCAAATATGTGAAAGCTCAAATCTTTGTTCAAAAGTGTGTAATAGTTTTCTCTAGGTGTACAAGAACTTTTAGAGGTGGACTTTGACCAGAAGGAGGTTTGTTGACTCTGTTGGTTTTGAGATTCTAAGGTTTTAGGCTATGCTAGAAATGTAGTCCACCTTATGATTTGAGGTCTAAAGATTATTAATAGGTTGAATGGGAAAAATGGGTTGTCAAAACATATTTCATAGAGATTTGAAGGTTTATGGTTTTCAAATTATTCATGTTTTTGTCAAGATAGAGGCCTAATTGGCTAGTAGGTTTATGAAGGAAATATGTTATAGAGGATGATCTTGGTGATGTAAATTGGTATTATTGAGGGGTAATATAATATTGCTCTATATATAAAGTTTTAAGTCACGAAGATGTGTCTACTGAAAGTTCCAGTTAGGGTTACAAGGAGTCTAGACATGCCTAGTCTTGAGGATGTGTTTTTTGTATAATTTATCAAAAAGAGAAAGTAATGAGTATTTCAAGGTGAGTCATTAGGTTGGTTTAGTGTGTGTTTCCTATTTTATGAGTGGCATGAGGTTCTATTGGTGGTCCTTGAGGTGGTTTGAGAGAGAAGGCTATTAAGCCTATATGGTGGTTCTTCATGGTGTCTGTAGATCTGAAGATGATCAAGTGATGAAATGGATTATAAATCTTAGGGGGAGTCACTCTTAGATGTTTCTTGGTGATATCCATCATATTTTAGTACTTTTGTAAGTTATTTCTTCATTGGTTGTAGTGTTTGGTTGAAGAGAGTGTTGGCATGGGGCAAGAGGAAGTGTCAAGGCAAAGCAGAGGTAGACTCAAGGGAAGGGGGAGTTTATGTCATATTTATAAGGTGGTCCTCTCCTTTTTATGTTATTTTTAGGTCCTCAAGATAAGTTAGTTCCCACTTTGTCATTGTGTCAAAGGGGGAGAAAATTCCTATTGTATGAGTACTTGAAGAGAGAGAAAGAAGGTGAGATGTATGATGTATGTTAACATCAATGACAAAGGGGAAATTGTTGGAAAATTTTCAATTATGTCATAGATTTGTTCAAGTGAGTGAATGAAGTACCTTGATAGTATAAGTGATAATGAAAAACTGTGCAATGTTCTTATCCTAGTATGCTTAAAGTTGGCTTGGTTGATTTTATGTTTTGGCATGTTAGAGATGTTTAGGGATGAGTATGGTGACTTTAGGATGTGAAAGGGGTCATATAAGATTTTTTATATGATTTTAATGATTGTGCGAATGTATAAATTTCATCTAGCTGATCATTTTTTTCATCTAGATATTTTGGGTCTAATGGCAGAAAAGCTGAGTAGGTATTTTGATGGTGGCATATCTTGCATGTGTGGATGTTCTAAGAGAAGTCGATCATTTGGGTTTGTTAAATTTTGTGCCTAGATGATTTGAGTTAAATTTTAAATCAAAAAATGAAGTGTATCAAAAAATATGCATGTGCAAAGTTGGCCCTTCTAGATAGTTCTCTACATAGTTGGCTCTATGGTAGAATAAATTTGAGTGAGCATTTTAATGTCATTATATCTCATGTGTGAGGGTTCTAGGAGCATATTGAAACATGGTTAAATTATCCTATGTGATTAGATCATATGTTCCAAATTTTAGAACATGCAATTGAGTGAAGAAATAGATATGGAGGCCTTCCAAGCAGATAGAAATGGTCCCCATACTTAGTGAGGACACAAGATGCAATCACAGTGTTTAATGTTTAATTGTGACCATTTGAATTCAAATATTTGAATTTAATAAAGGAAAGACCAATACTTGGTTCTAAAGCCATACATTTTTATATATGAATAATTTAACCATGGTATAAAAAAATAATTTATAGAGGACTCCAAGGAACATCTGGAAATATAAATTTGAAGGTCTGAAAGTGTGTCCAATCAATTTTATGAAGGTTTAAAGTTGACTATGTGTTTGAGTATGTTCTGCAAGTGACCCAAGAAGAATGTTCAAGCTTGTGTTGATGGTGTTTCAATGTTTTAAGATGAACTATTGATCATAGAATGTTTTAGACTCCATAATGATTATCTATGTGTATTATGAAGGCTTGACCAATCATATACAATATGAACAAAGGTTTAAAAGTTGATTACATGTTTGTTTATAGTGACTATGTGTATAAAGAAATGTTTGAGCTAATTGTGCTTAAGCAGAAGGGTAATATGATGGTTTTTCAAACTTAAAAAGGCCCTATAGATCATTTTTAATGGGTCCATTAATTTTTAGGTCATTTTGTATTCTTATTTTACTTAGAGAAGTGTTAAAGAGGTCATTGGGTCATCATAAGACCTAAAAGGTGACTTAGGCCTATTTGAAAGAGAGTTGTGCTTAAGTGTGACCCATGTAAGATGTCTTAGAGGTGAAGTAATGTGTTATAGATGATAGGAAATATTTTTATCTTGATAGGAAATGTGTTATAGCTCTATAAATTGTGAAACCAAATGTGTTGGTTTCTAGACTTGTGAGAAGATTTGTGCAAGGTGTGCATGTGAGAGTTATAGAGCAAGGGATAAGTAGATATTCCTAGTGGTTGGGTTGATAAGAAAAGAATTTTTTTGAATGTGTGTATGACCTATAGGTCATATTTATGATGTCATAATAGTGATATTTTAGTTTGAGTATATGCAAAGATATCTGAGTGTGCATATGAGGATAGTTTGAGTGAAGGAGAGAGATTGTGGCATGCCTATGTGAGAGGCCTATATGAGATTGAAATGGAATTTGTGTAGGGGTTAAATAATCAAATATACATCATTAGGTTTTTAATACATTATTTATAAGGTATAAGTTTTCAAAAGAGGGTCGAAAGGATGTGATCTTCCTTAGGAGCAGTTGCTCCTTGTGAAATAGGTGTTTCACTAAAGGCCATTGGTTAGGAGGATTTAATCAAGGTTCCCGGTCTAAAGGAATTTACCTGTCTCTTATTTGTAATTTAATATAGGACAAAATTACATATGTTGAGGGATTTAGAGTGGGTTTTATTCTCCTTGAGGGTTTCCCACAAGAACTATTTTTATATGTTTGATTTTGTGTATACATTGAATGCATGAGCTCTCTTGTTAATGTATCTTGATCAAATTGATATATGATAATTGTTTAATGGTTTTAAAGGATTGGAATTTAAATTTATAGGTTCACTAATTCACCCACCTCTCAATTATTGTACCTCCAACAACACTATAGAATAAAAGTGACATGGAGCCCAAATTGCCACTATGTCCTCCAACCCTACAACTCGCTATATACCTATGATAGAAGCATAAGAGCCCACACAAATATAGTGGGATACTCCCACAAGTCTATTATTAGACCTATCAAACTCCACATAAATTTACCTCCCCCTAATTATGGTAGTGCATAACATGAGATGGATAACATCATCATATCCATAACTAATCTCCCCTTCATATCCTCCTTACATAAACTCTCAAAAACATAACACCCAGTAGTGAAAGTAATATCTAGTGCATTATCTCCATATAATCATACCAATGTTGTTGCGCATCCCCTCTCATCAACTCAAACTATCACTACACCCTCTATTGGAAGCCATAATATCCAATAGATTTCTTATACTTTCATAATGATCTCCTTGGTTAGTAGCCAAACTATTGTTATGGCTACATCCCATTTCTCTAAAAATGCTACTAGCAACCCCATATCTCTGTGAAATTGATGATAGTGGTGTATACCTCCCAAGCCAACAACCTCTAAATGCCTACAATCACCATCATTTATCTAATCATGTAGCCATTCTTTGAGTAGTGATACTTGATCTCACATAGTGAGTCATATATGTTCCTACAAACATAACTTAGCCTTAGTACTTTTTTATTACACACACTCCTATGTTTTTCTTAAGTTTTTTTTATCCTAACTTCAATCATCCTTGATCTTGTTTGATCACTACCGATCCTTGATGATCAGTGTTGATTAGATGCGATTGATAATTATTAGTGGGTGATCGACATTGATCCCTACATGACACTATATTTAGAATATAAATAAAATCAAAAAAATCTAAAAGTGATAAATATTGTAACATTATAACAATCATACTATATCTACAAACTTTCTAACAATTTTCACTATTTCAAAAACCTATATAAAAATATAAAAAAAAACTAAAAAACTTGTAAAAAATTTGAAAATTTTGAAAACTTAATAAAAATATGATCCTACCTCATCATGAGATCGTCCTCACCTCCTTTGTGCACTCCCGCTCACCTCCACTATTTGTATCTCACACTGACGTGTGGAAGGGTGTCAATTTTTTTGAATCTTTCTCACGTGATATTTATTATAAATGAGCACCTAACATATTAGGAATCCTATTTATATCTCTCTAGGACCAATGTCAATTATTTTATGATCAACATCAATTTTATAGAATTGACATTGATCCTTTTGATCAATGTCGATTGTGTCCATTTTAATTTATTCTTTGCACTACTTCCATTTTTTTTGCATCCTTCTATTCTTACTTCAAGGCCACTTATGTTATATTTTATTACAACTATCCTAATAATTTTTACCTATCATTAATGGCTAATGGACATAGGCCCCCTATTGGTCCCATAGCCTTTGAGAGTTCTACACTCAATTTAAATTTTATCCCATGTGGATCCTGAAAGTGTACCTCATCTTAAGAGAAACTATATCTAGGTAGTGCATATTACCAATCACATTGGATGCTTTGATCAGCCCATCATATCCTTTTCCATCTTGATTGCCTTCGATTGAGCTCACATGTTTGTAGTTGTGACAATCCATTACTTATTTACCTTGGGGCATTTCTATTTGGATGTATTATATCTTGTTAGTGTAGCATTGTACTTCATGATTATCCTTGCATCTCGGATGCTCTTTTTATATCCACCTTATTCATTACCACCTCATTTTAAAACCTATCTCCACCTCATCATCCTTCTTAATCTCTTGGTTTAAGGGGGGTTACTTCCTCATATAAACATGGGCATTAGATCTCTCTTACTTTTTATCTTGTAATAGGTTATTACAAACTGCTCAACAAAAAGGGAAAATATAGGCACTAAGATTTTGCATGATTATATTTGTCCTAACTTAGGTCTTAATTCCCCTTCTTTATTATCCTTATTTAACCTTGTGTAACTATTTAATTATCCTTTTACCATTTACCTTGGGTAGTTACATTTCATTAATTACTTTTGACTTAAGTAAATTAACTCACTTAGTTAATTAGGTAAAATATAAATGAATCTCCAAAAATATAATGGAGGGTAGGTTGTTTTAACCACCCTTAACCCCTTCAAAATCCCAAAATCATTAAAACAACTAAGAGATAAAATTAGCTCCTTGGTTAGAACCTCTCTGATGATTTGGGCAAGTTTGGATAAGAATCATTGGTGATCCCAATGATTGACATTGGTTATATTGAATTGATGTCACTTTAAGTATAGCCTTCCCTAAACCAAAGGATAAATTTATTATGCTTGTGATTGCACTTAAAGGCTGATGGAAATTATTTAGAGTTTTAGTTAAAGATTTTGTCATTTCCATGAAGCTTGTGACACCTACATTAGTTCATCTACCCCGTTAGAAGATCCAAAATCATATTGCCAAACTTATAGTCTACAATAGGTTGGAAACATTAAAAATGTTAGTTTATCATTAATTTAGAAATTCTTTATATATTTTATTCCCTTTGTGTGTCATTTTACATTCAATTTTACATTTAATTTATTCTTGTAATCTATTTTAGCATTATCTTAATCATTCTTATATATCCTCTTACCATTTGAATACCTTTAAATCCCTCTTTTAAACCTGGTCTCAAGACCTTTTTCTACATTTATAGAATCAATGTTGATTCCCAGAATTTACATCGATCTCTATCAACAATCCATTCTTTCTGTACCCAAGACTCTTTAATTTTACATTATGATTTATATCCTAGATCCCTGTTTCTTGAAATTATGGATTTCTTATATATTATTATGCTTGGAACCATTCATGAAGTGGCCATTATTTGAGATTTACCTATAATTTTGCATCCCTTTTTTACTGATCAAAGTGACATTTCATTTGAGCTAGGCATATGTGCTATTATGTTCACCCCTACCCTAGAATTGACTACAGACCAATTAGAAGTGATCCAATCTAAATAGGACACTACCAAAGACTTTTAGAATGTCCAATTTGCAATCTTCATCCAATAAAATTGTATTAGATATTAAATCATTCTATAATCTTATTTATCTTATTGAATGCTTTATTGAAATTTTAGTTAAATATATCCACTAAATTTCTAAGATAATGGGATGACATCCTTGCAAAGAAGTGTACCACTTCTTGGGGCTGGTCTCATTCTAGACAACCCACTCATTTATCATATTAATCTAACTTTTGAGTTGTCTATGTTGTGTAGGTAATCCTTCCAAGATAAAAAAGAGTTCACACATCACTGGATATGGTGTGTAATCCATTTTATTCATAGGTAGCCTTGTAAAATTTTGTATCTCATTTCATGTTATTGAGTAGTTTACTTTATATATAAAAACGAACAAAAATACTTTAAACATCAAGTTATAGGAAAATTAGATTACATACTCTTTAGGTATATACTTTCCTTTGTCTCTTTTCAAATTCAAAATATTGAGTTTCATATTTTTAATTTTTAAATATGGTAAATAACTACTTTTAATGGCATTATTTTAGGTTTTTTCATAGATGCATATTGCACAATCAAGCTTCAAATTGATAGAAAAAGTTTGTATAAAAACTTAGGTTCACATACCCTTTACTCTAGTAATTTAAATTTATTACATCACTGGAATAAAGTAGGGGAAAATGTAGACACTCAAAATTAATCATGAAAACGTTTAATCTTGGCATCCTTACTCTGTTTGACCTATTATCCATTCCATTAACTTAAAATATTTGTGGGAGCATTCACTACTATATTGAGAATAAATTAGACATACTTATAAAACTTATAAACTCATGTCAGATAAATTACAATAGTATTTATAATTTTGGGATAAGACCACACTAGGTTGAATAGGGTTGCATTATGGCCTTGTCAACTTGTGTGACCTTGTTAACAAGTGTGACCTTGTTAAAAAGTGTGGCCTTGTCACCTAGTGTGGGCTTGTCCTCTACACTCTAAAAGTAATTATTTAAATTAAGTACATTTCATTTTACCTCTCTCATGATTTTATCAAGGTAAGTTAATGTAAATATTAAAAAAAAAAATCTATATAAGCACATCAAGGAAATTTTAAATACACCTAGCAATCACTTGGAAATTATACTACACATTCTAATTTCAATTTTGAAGTGCTCTAATAGTCATTGGACAAGTCTGAAATGATTTTATTGAATGAGGTATGGCTTGTATTTTACATGTCTTCCACATGGTAAATAGGGACACACAGTCAAAAAATAATTCCTCCTAGACATGTGTACACACTCAAATAAAAAAATTAGGTATATAGTAAACTAGTATGCAGATGTAGTAAATAAACAAGGCCACAATATCATCTTGTCCTCATAACACAACCTTGTCCCATCATAGTTCAAGTTTTTTTTTTTGGATGCAACATATTTTGTAGGTCCTTTCAACCAATTTTCAGCAATAGTCAACTTACATAATCAAAAATAAATCATATCCAAGTTAGGCTTGCATATATTTTATCAATTTATTATTTATAACTCATTTTCAATTATGTATATCCTATATTTTAGATTCAAATATGTATATTTCTGTAGATCTAAATCAATTTTCAATAGTTTTTTATTCTTATGATTAATTTTTGAATAAAAAATAATGATTAAAGTGGATGTAGAGCTGATGAAGGAGAGAGGAGAGTATGGAGCTATTATGGTCTATGGGCTTTTAGGGTTTCCACTGCCTCTCATCACACTGTTTATCTATCTGATCTAGGCAACAATTATTGACATCACATTTACTATGATGAGTTAGGATACCCATCTTCCCCTTGTGTGGTTAGTCACTTCCCATATATTAAATGGCTAATACCAATCCTCATACATCATTTGATGTAGGTATAACTGATGAGAACTAGAGTAGCCATGGATTTGAAATAAGCTCATAAGTTTGTCTCAAAATTTTACCATGTGGTATTGATTCTAGATCTGATACTCCTATTCTAGATGTGGTTTTGAACCTAATATATTTTGATAAATCTTGTAATAATTTTAAAAATTTTACCCTTATTTCTTATTTTATTTGTCAAGTTCTTCTTAAGAGCATTTTAAAGCAATGGGTTTACAACCATTGGCAGACCATGGGGTGAAACTAGAAGGAGTCCAAAACCTCACTAAGGGTTTCTTCATGTTTTATTTGACAAACCATAAACATTTAAAATCCATTAGTAACCATTGGATCATTCATAATACCCTATTTTTTCCCCCATTAGACTAGAGACTTTCAAGTCTATGAACAAACAAAGCTTAAAATCCTAGTTTAGGTAGAGTTTCCCAGCTTACCTTTACCTCTGTGGAAATTTATTGACCATCATCTCAAGCCTCTAGGGAACTTTATCTATGATAAGTAGCTAAATTTATATACATCCCAACCCCAGAGAAGGGTGTATGTTGAAATTGACCTAGCTAAGTATCTTAAATAATCTATTGACATTCAAGTTGGCAACAACTATTTCTCTTAGCGTGTCCTCTACATTAACCTTTCAAACACTTGTCTCAAGTTCTAAGATTTAGACCACATGACAAGGTTTTGTCCCCTAATGATCCCCACCCCTATGGTCACTCAAGATAAAAGTGGGTTTTATATAGTACCCCCATCCTTTGATAGGTGGACCATGGTTTTAAATAGGGAAAATACTACTAATTGTGGTAATAATAGACCTCAACCAGTCGTATCCCATCCCTCATGAGGTCCAAGTTCCTCAGACACTTTTGAAAAAGCCTCAACATTGACTCATTGGAACCCCCACCTCCCACATCTTGGTCACCAGAACTGGTAACTTAGTTTATGTCTTCTCCATCTCCTACTCCTATGACTCCTTTGTCACAACCCCTTTCAAGGGTGAATGATTCAAATTTAAATATGGGGATTGTAATCCTCAACCACAAGGCTATCATGCACCACTCATGTAGTCCCTCTCCCTCTATAGATGAGGATTATGTGCTAAATAAAAGGCAACCCTTTAATTTGGGAGATTTTTCCCTTCCAAGTTTAACTTTTAATCAATTTGTAGGCCTCTCAGACCTCTCTAAGGGAAATGATATGAATTTAGATGTTTCCCGATGATAGTTTATTATCAGAATGTTCAAGGACTCACTGATTTAACTCATAAGTATATGGTTAAGAAAAATTTTAATCATTTTAATCACATGATAATTCTTTACAGGTAAAAATTCAAAATTTATGGCTTTTTGCTTCATTTTGTAGCTCACACTATCTAACCTTGGGCCCTCTATTAGGCCACCTATCATGAGTCTAGATAGGGGGATTTTTCACCCTATTAGGACCTAACTTATATCAAAATATCATTTCTTGAGGTTCTGACCCCACTCATTGAATGGTTTGGAAAAAAATTCTTTGATAATTACATCATTGGCCTTTTCAAGAAGTACAGATCCAGTGATGATGTGGAGTGCACCCTGCTCTAGATATGGTTATTTTATTCCCTCCCAGATGCACTAGATTGTATGTGGTGACTTTAACATGATTGAATATTTATAAAACAAAAAGGTCACCTTCCCATGAGATGGTGTGTAGGAGAATGAAAATATTGGTTCTACATGAGAAATAAACTTGGGTTCTTTAACCCAAATCATCATAGAAAGGGCGATTCTAATTCCTCATGGTTCACCGAATCCAATTTATTTCAAGGAGAAGATCGAGTAATCAAGCAGCTTGATCATTCTCTCCTTACTGAGTAATAGATTGTATTATTCACTCCCATCAATGGCCAACTTATGTCTATCATTCTAAACTATTTCTTGTCTGACCACCACCCTATCTATTTTCACATACATTAAACTTCCCCTTAATTTAAACCCAATAGCTCCTAGTTCTACCTCAACACTGCCCATCTCAAGCATGAGCAGATTGTGGATCATATCACCAAGATTTATAATTTATCCCATAGGACCACAGGGGACACTGGTTGGATTGAGTGGTGGTCTGATGGTATAACCCGCACCAGCATCTTGTTGCAGATCTATGGAAAATAAGCAACTATTTTTAGCCACTACATTTAGAATATTATGAATACCTTAGGCTTTTATAAGAGTTAAAAGCTACACCTTTAATCTCTCATTTGTAGACTTAGGCTTCTATGTAGAGGCACAAGATTCAAGTTGTGAAGGATTTCAAGGCTATAGGATCACAACTCTGAGAAAGGATGCATTGGTTTAAGGTAGAAGACAAAGTGACCAAGGAATTTTTTGCTCTCCTTTAATCAAGACAAGATGTAGATAGAATTAAAGCCATTGTAAGTGCTTCTGATAGGCTTACTAGACTTTTAAATATCCTCCAAACCTTTATCCATCACTATCATGGTGTCTTTGTGGTGCAACCTTCATCACTTGCTCATGAGGTTTCCCTCTCCCAATGCATTGATGTGGTCCCTTAAAATATCTTAAAAGCTTAGATAGTTGCCTATGATTGGATTATTAGTTTCAATGACCTTAATGAAGTTATTATACAGATGGATTTTAATAAATTTCCATGCACTGATGGCTTCCACTATGAATTCTATCAAACCTTATGGGACACGATTGGATATGATCCCCATGGATTTTATTTCAAAGTGGTCCTGACGAATTGTTTATGCCACTTCATCAATCAGGGCAACATCAATTTCATCCCTAAGGTATGGGATCCTAAGGTAATTACCAAATAAAGACCCATATTTTTTGAAAGTGTCCTAAAAATCATAGCCAAAGCTTTAGCTCTTAGAATTAAGCACTTACTTCCTTCAATTGTGTGAAGTGAGCAAACTAGGTTCATTCAACATTGGTATATTCTAGAAAATGTTATTATTGTTTGGGAGGGTATAAAATAGGCTATAATTTCTAACCAAAAGGGCTTATTCATCAAGATTAACTTTAAGAAAGCATACAACCATAATGAGTTGCCTTTTATTATTACTATATTAAAGGCATTGGGGTTTCACCCCTAGTTTCTTCATACTATCAATATGTTTTTTCAAGATTCTAGGGCCTGCATCACTATCAATGGATCTCAATCTTAACCTTTTGAGTTGCATAGGTCTATCATATAGGGTTTTCCCCTAGCCCCTTCACTTTATGTGTTGGTTGATGAAGGTTTTCACTATCTTTTAGATAATTATGTTTCCAAGGTGTTGGTTAAAGGGATATCTCTACATAATTATGACCGCCAATTAATCAATGGGCACTTTGTTGATGACTACTTTCTCACCCTAGAGGAGGATGAAAGCTCTAGAAAGCATGTCATGGAATATTTAGATATTTTAAACCTTATTTTTAATCGTCATTTATCAAGTGGTGTAAGACCCAGTGCTACCTCCAATCCTTGTTACCCAAACCTCCTTGGTTGGAGATATATATGTGGTAATCGATCATTCTATGTGTCCAATTTAAATTTTTAGGCATTCCTTTTGCTTTCAAAGCCTCTCTTGTATAGTTACGGTCCTATGTGGTCCTATGTGGTCCAAAGAGTGGAGAAACAAATGTTTTTATATATCACTAAGCCTTTGACCTTGGGAAAAAAATTACAAATTTGTTTTAAGGTACTCATTGCTACTCATGTTTACTACTCTTCTTGTTGGGCACCTTCAAATGCCTCCTATGTAAACCTTGAGAAGTTGTTATGGGATTTTTTATGGGCTAACACTAAAGGATACTAGGGCTTTCATCAAGTCTCTTGGGCCATTTATTATTGTCTTAAAGAAGCTGATGGGTTGGGGCTTATTGACATAAATATTTAGGGCATCATTCTTGGTGCTAAATGGATAATATGAAGCCTATAAAATTTTATTGTGGTAGTTTATTTATCAAGGATGCCCTCTTGGCAAAAAATCCTAGCAAGGCATAGGTTTTGATAGTGCACTTATTTCAACAATGTCTATCAAAGTAGGGGGTACATTTATCATGTAGAGTATTTAAAAGGCCTGGGAAAAGCTCAAACCTCACCTTGTTTGGGTGGGGGAGGGGTTTAGATGTGGTCTTTCTCTAAACTCCTAGTCATTATGGTGGTCTCCTTAGTTGACCTTCCATAATATCCCCTTTGCCATGGTCTCCTAGATCAAAAGCTTAAGGTTATTTAAGAAGGGGATTATCATTATTGGTGATCTATTATATAAGGGTCTCTAGGGATTGGCTTCCTTGGATTATGCTAAAGGCCAAATTATAATTAACAAAGAAGATGTAGAATCCATTACTGAATTACAGAGTTTCATACCTGATGAGTACTTACACAAGATTAGATTTTTCTCTCTCCCATCATGGTGGAAGGAATGGTCTTGGCCTATGCCTATGCCATTACATCATTATTCTCCTCAGCTGGGATACAATTTATTATCCCCTAAGAATATTGACATAGAGGATCTTAATCACTGATGGTCACTCTAATTTATTCATCAAGTTTGGGTTAAGAGATTTGATAACATTTGGGAAGCCTATATTGAACCCAAAAAGTCTCACTTCCTTTGGTTTATTTTTTACCAGGGTTTGCCATGGGAAATAAACTCAAGCACATGGGGGTTCTTAATCACACTTGCCTGACCTATCAACACCTAAAAACCATAAAATACCTCTTTTGGTTTTGCCCACATGCTCAATCAAATTGGAGATGTATTCATACCCTTCAAGCCTAAGATGTTCACTTGGAAAATGGCTCTCCTAGGGGAATCTACCCTATTATCTACAAGATACAACAAATTTTGGCATATTTTATGTGTTGATATTTTATTTTAGATTTGAAAATCTAGAAATCAAGTATGTTTTAATAAAGATAACATGGAAAATGTTTTTTTGTACCTAACAAAGTTGTGATTGCTAATCTTACCCTCCAAATTCAAAGTCAAATAGACAAAGTTGGCATAGAGCTTCATCATCTGCAAGTTCTTCTAGACCATTGGGGAAATAGTCCTTGTGCATTTAATCATCAGCCACTCGATCCCCTACCTCACCACTCTCCTCTTAGGAGTCATGGGAATAAGGGGAGGCATCACCAATCTCAAATATATAGGTCTCAAAGTTGGAGGAGCCCCTCTCCTTATTAAAATTGGCCATCACCTTCGAGAAGATCTGATAAAGGTAGAGATAATGGTATGGGGTGGGGGTGAAGAACTCCTCTATAGGACAAGTTCTAACATCTAGAGTGCGACATCTCTCCCTCCCACTAGGATTTATGGAATGATGTTGACATTAACCAACAAGCTGATGGTTGGGATCCCCTCCCTATGGATGAAGATCCCTCAACTTAGGATGGCTGTGGAGGGAAGCCTTAGGACCCTCCGTCTCCACCTCCTCCTTTAGTCACCATGTTTGTAGCTACTTATTAGTTTATTCCTTGATGTTTGTGATGTTCTATTATCTTTTTTTGGTTGATATGTGCTTGAGTTAATTTAACTATGGTTATCGACTACTTATGGCTAGTTATTTTGGACTTTGGTTTCTCTTGAGGATTTTTTTAACTCAATTTGATTTTTGGCCTGTAACTTTTCCACCCATTTTTGGTTTGACTATCTTTGTACTATTAGTTTTTATTTTAAATTAATATGAAAGTAATTTTCATAAAAAATGATTAAACACTAAATATATCTCTTCTTAGTACTTTTAAAAAAAATAGAATTTTTCTATATTTAGCACCTTGTTAAAATCAAAATTGTTGATCATTGTACATCTTTAGCATTTTTATATTTTCTAGATTTACAACTATAATCATAAATAATTTATTTATTATGTTTTATCTAAAATAGGGTAAAACATATTGTTGAACCCAAAACTTTGAGCCTTACATTTTTGATTTAATTTGATTTTTCATTTTCAATTTTTTTCCCTATAAACTATAATTCAACAGGTTTAAAACCCATAAGAGCTATCATTATTTGCAAAGAGGTCTTCATTTTTTCCTAATCCATGGTGTGATGGGTAATGCCTCAATTATCAAGCCATTAGACAACTATATATATATATATATATATATATATATATATATATATATATATATATATATATAAGTTTCCACATACATCACAATATATTATAAATTTCTAAGATTTTATTTTTAGACATAGTATGCTTTTGATCATTTGTTCTTGCAGTATACTAGTAATCGGTTATCATAGGAAGTTACTCTCAACATACCCTAAAGACATGATAGTGTGGCTATGGGAAAATTGGAATCCTTTGTAATTAATTTCTTCATGATCATGTTCACTATTTATAATTAGGATCAATATATATGAGAATCTACAAAGTAAACACACCATTGACTAGTTGCACCCTAGGATCCTCTTTTTATTTTTCGTGAATGTTCACCATCATTGGATGATATTTATACTTCATTAGTTATCCCAAGATTATGTTTGATAGGTAGGATTATCTATGGCCATTGATGTCAAAAACTCTTAGTATATCTAACATGATTTAAATGTCTTGTTTCGAGTTACATTGTATTTTTCCTCCTTCCTTTTCTTTCCCCGCTTGTCAGGCAAGTTTGTTTCTAAATATTTCCTATCTTCATGATTTTTATTTACTATCTCTTTTAAATATGGTATAAATATCGTAGTTTTTCCATAGTTAGAGTAGAAGCTACATCTTTAAGTTATTGTGAGATGATATCTTTTTCATTGCCTTATCTTTTTATAATTTTCTCATAGTTATTTTTGGGGACCTTGAGTTTTCTATTCATTTTTTTCAAGCCATTTAGTCCTTTTTATCCTTTTCATGCCTTAATTTTTAACCATTTTTCACATATTTATTTGAGTTCAGTTTGGTACTTCTATTATCTTGATGTTTTTATCATAAATTATTAGTGTCCCTTATTTGATTTTCATTAATACTTATCTTACTTTAGATAGATTTTTAAGAGTTTTCAGTTATCTGTAGCCTTAGGGTTTCAACTTACTAATTTTCATTTATTTTTATCTTTTTCTTTGGATATTATGATTCTAACATAGCCTTATATATCTTTACTTGCCAACATTTCAAAGTTTTTAAAACATTTCTATTTCTAAGAGTTTTTTAATTTATAGTCATTATAATCCATCCTACATATGCACACTTTACTTTTATTGAATTTTAGCCTTGTATCCTTAGGGTTTATCAAATGTAGTATTTGTTACCTCCATGATTGAGACTACTATATTTGAATCCAACCATCCAATGAAATGGTAATTTAAGTTATCTATATTTTACTTTCAATGATTCATTTATCAACATTTTGTTTCAGTTATGTTATTTTGTATTGCTATATTTCTATCCCAAAGCACCATCCCACATTACACTATTGTGACATGTGATGATATTTGGGTGGGTCGTATGTATATATATAATATTTTTACTTTGTAATTATACTAATGTTTTCTCCTATAGTGGCATTTAGATGCATAAATATTCCAACGTGTATGCCTTAAAGGGTATACTAGGAATGGGGTTGGATCGAGTCATGGTGATTTGTGAGATATGTTGTCACTATATCTTATTACACAATCACTACTATCATTCTAAATGCATATAAATGTTAATTTATCTATCCCTTATGTATACATAATTTCCATATTTGTTAGCTTTCCTATGTTTTATACTATCAACCTAGCTAATACCTTCTATTTTATGCCTCCATCTTACTTGTACTATATTGATCAACCTATTACAATTCTAAGTGTGATTTTTTTACATTTGTATTATATTGGTGGGGTTGAAACCATATTATCCCAGCTAAAATATTCTAATTGTACCAGTTTAGATGATATCATCAGCTTAGATTTTAGGGTTGGTTTGGGGTATTGAAATCATTATATATGGGTCATATTTCATTCCTAAAAAGATATACCACATTCATAAACTTTACTTGTGTGTGAATTTATTTCATATGGATTATTTGGGAGAGTTAGTGTTTTAGAACCTTATATTGGAGGTCTTGTCTTGTGGTGTTATTGAAGCTCAATAGGAGAGGTTATTATGATTTTCTAACTAAGGATATCTAGGTTTTCATCCAATCATTTGAGATCTTTAACCTTAAATAGTCTCTTTTAAAGTGCCACTTGAGCCAAAGGGAGAGGTTAAAGAATTAATGGGTCCACCCCAAGGTAATTTTTAATATCCATATACTCTTTCCTTTACTTAATTAATAAACTAGATGTTTTTCATCGCTTCATGGATGTCTATGTGTATCCTTTATTAGGCTCTTCATATAAAATTACTTAATAGGTTACATAGACCCCCATTTTTTTGACCTTGCACCTTACCCATTTTTACAATAATTTAATCATTAGTTACTTCATTTATACCCATTTATAACCATTTACATTAATTTATTAGTTATAATCATAGTTAGAATCATTTACCTTTGTTGAGATCTAGTGAGAGTTATATCCCTATGTTATAGGATTAGGATTTAGAACTATTTTCTCTTTACATTTGATTTGTGGGTTACCCTTTACGAGATCTATAGATATCATTGGTCCTAACCCTCCCATCATAGTATATGCATGATTTATTTGATTGACCTTATTTGAGTCTTAGTTTATTAAAAGAAAAAGGATATTTGTAGGTCATCATATCCTCTGCATACCTTTTTAGGACTTTATTTGTCTTTATATGTTGTATCAGTCCATTTTTGATGATGTTTCCTTGATATTAAAATTACATGTATTCATGTATGGTGAGGGGATTGATTTCATTCGATGTATAGATAGACATACAAGAAAAGCATTTTGTTTATGCATAATAGATACCACATAAACTTATGTATAAATAGTTTTTCATCTCACTCTAAAATCTAATGTAATACACCCTAAAACTTTATCTCTAATTTTGGTATATCCTCAAGGCGTAGAATGAATTAAGTTAATTCATATGGAATTGAACCAAGACTAAAAAATAATATTGTTTTATTTATTTTATACAAATTAGATATAAAATAAAGTAAACTAGGCACTAAATTATATATAACATGTATGGTAATAAATTTACTAATCTAAAATTAAAAAGGATTGATATATATATATATATATATATATATATATATATATATATATATATATTACATTATTTAAATTTAAAATTGACAAATCAAGAGAGAGAATATGTACTTAGTTGATTCTGACTATCTATCACTCATAAAAGGTGTCATTGTATATGGAAAATGTTTGTAAATTATTCATCAACTAATCAGACTTGAAATAAATATTGAAGACCTCTCTAGGTGTTGTAAAAAATGTTTAACCCCCATGGTAGATAGCACTACCTAGTGGTTACCAACACTTGTACATTTTCAGGTCTATAACTCTTAAGACCCCTATTCTTATAGTTGAAAAGGATTCATGCATGTGTACATGCCTTTGGTTCTATGCGATGATGTTATTTTGTTCTCTTTTTTGCCAAAAACGTAAATATATTGTCACCCATAAGATGACTTAAAAAATGGGTTATCTCTTTGTGTTTATCTACTATAGACACTAGAATTGTGCTAATCCCTTGCATGCTTACCCAGGTCACATTACCCCTCAGCCCCTTTCTTATTTAATTCCATAACCTATGTCTTTACCATTTAGGCACATCTAATTAATTTAATTGTTTAATTGAATTGGTTAAATCTCCTTTGGCCACCTCACCTAGCCACCTCACCCTATGATCAGTTCTTACCCTCTAACTCACCCTAAGACTTGGTCATTCTATCCTAACCACCTAAGACCTATTATTCCCCCCTCATAACTCCTTAACTACCTAACTACTTCTTGACCTCATGTTATGACCATTTTTCAATGGGAAACCCCATTTGTTGAAGTAAAAAGTGGGATAAAAGGCTAAATTTATCTTATTTTACCTAGTCTTGGGAATTGATGTCAGCTATTCCTCAGTTGACGTCGATGGGCCTATCAACATCAGTTACTTGTGCCTACTTTTGAATTGGCCATAGGGTCAAAAAATCATTCATTTTTGGAACATTGCTTTCATGATCAGATATTCTAGCATCATTATTAGCATTCATGCTTACCGTCACTGTGCATAAATTATTCCAAATCAAGAATTAACAAACTGCATAGTGTTTTGAGCACTATGGATCAAAAACATATGCTTTGCCTCATCTATTCATGCATCAATTCATCAAGCCTCATCAAAGCCATTTATCCAACATAGCTACTCACCTATCCAACCCAGGTAAGTACATTTTGATGTTTTTACATGTTTTAAAATACCTTTTTTTTATATTGGTTCTACAAATATACTATTTAATTTCTCATCAAACTTGAGTTTCCTCAATGGAGGAGTTGTGAACTCCCACACCTCCATATCCCTACCTCAAAATATCAACCTTTACCTTGACCTTCCTGAGTCTTATTCACCCCCTCATGACCCCTTTACAAGATTACAATTATATTTTGCTTCCTGGAAAAGCCTTCCATAACCCACTAATATAATTAATCTAACTGATATCAATTATCCAGACTAACATTAGTGACCTAAACTGACACTAGTCACTTAACCAATTTTAGTTACTATGTTTTTTACACCAATAACCCTCAAAAGCCTCCCTAACAACATCACCAAAACATAATTCCCCTACCTAGCCTACACTTTATTGTTCACTAACACATTCAAACCTGCAACATGGTAAATAATATTCTAACTCTCTCTCTCTCTCTCTCTCTCTCTCTCTCTCTCTCTCTCTCTCTCTCTCTCTCTCTCTCTCTCTCTCTCTCTCTCTCTCTCTCTCTCTCTCTCTCTCTCTCTCTCTCTCTCTCTCTCTCTCCATTTATGTTTGTTTTAAACCTCTATTTTTAAATAGCAGATTGTCATCCCATGGAAGTGTTATGCTTCTTGGAACAAGCGTGTAGCTTGGCAGCCTACACATATCTCTACTAATAGAAATTATATTTAGTGTTTTCTTATACACAAGTGTCTTCCTCTATAGCCAAAGAGGAGTTATCACAATGTTTGGAATGGTGCACATCATTCCAAGTACTTAATCACTTATCCCTAGCATTCATAATTCAGTTTCTTCCTTTTGGAATAAATAGAAAAAAAAGATTGAAACATTTTGGCATGCATGGTGGGACCTATAGTTTATCTTGGGTTCATTCTTTTCTTTTCAAATGACATTCATATAGGTGCATAAATAGTGAAGATTTCATTATTGTATTCTCTCCTTTTGTTTTCCATAATATCAATATACCTCTTCTCCTATTGCTTCTAAATGAAATCATTATCTTGTGAAAATCTAAAAAGAACCTTATTTTTTCTTACCTCATTACATGTGCATAAAAGTAGTAAAATTCATACTCTTTCCATTTCCTCATTATTTTGGATCCAAAGAAAACACTTTAGCTTTTGGGTTTAAAACTTACTGCATCATTGGTCAGCTTACTGCATATTAGTCACACATAGCACTAATTAGTTGGTTAATGAATCATAGCACACTTTCTCACACACCTCCAAACCACATATCAACTTACACATCTCAAACTTTCCCCAAATCCTTAGGTGGGACTTATCTAGATTTCATCACTGGGTAAACAAAGTCGATTCAATGTTTTGGCCAGACTAAATCACAAGTCACAGATTTGGGCCTTTATACCTAACGGTATATTGAGGACTCCCTAGCAAAAAATCCTAAAAACATCTATATATGGCATAAGCATAAGCCATTAAGAGACTAAAAACAATTCTTAGGAATTAATGCTAGGTGGTTGTATGATCTTTTTTGCCTTTTTGTTGCTTGCTATACTTTTGAGTTGGTAAGGATGTTTTGTATCAAAACCAAGTCTTATCAACCTTTTATAATTGTTAACCTCTAGTTTCAATCCCTGTGAGTGTTCTCTATTGACATACAGGTCTATTGCATTCAATGTTATATTCATATCTCATGTTTAGGTTAGTTAAACAATAATTTTTTTGCCTTTTTGGGTTACATAGTCACTGACCTTGGTCAGGATATCAACATTAGTAGCATGAGTATCCCACTAACCTTAGTCATAGTAACAATTTTAGTGTCCTTCCTACATACTGACCTTAGGCAAATTATATTTGTCTCTATGGATTTTTTTATTTTTAGTCTGCATCAAACATCAAGCTAAAATTTCCTGCCTATTTTAATCAAACTGGGGTTTTTTTTATTTTTTGTCATAGATACAGGGTCTGATAAACTTTTATACCCTTTTACATGGTCTTAACACAAAAGCAAGTGAATCCTCTCATTGATCACACTAGTCGACAACCCCTTCCACCTTCACCTCCTCTTTCTAATCCTTCTATGGAGCATGATCTTAGAGTTGAAGGTTCCCCTAGATATGTTAGTTTTAGTCAGCCACCCATTATGCCTAAGGGTGATCAATATTTTTCTCAATTCCTTGATCATAACACTAAATCCCTCCATCATTACCTTGTCACGAGTCAGACACGTAACTCTTATAGTGATTTGATTTATGGTATGCCCACTTATTTGATGGAGATAGCGTAAGTTATTTCCACCATTCCCCTTATGGTTAATAAAACCTCCATTTTGATGAGTAACCCAACCATATCCAATGCTTAAAGTTCAATTTCTCCAACCATGCAGTTAAACCCAACTTCTGTTGGGGTTTACTTAACCTCACAATCATAAGCCACTCAACCAAATTAGACCCCATTTTAGAACTTGGTTATGTCAATCCTAGCTACTCTTGCACTAATTAATACAATAGTAACCACCTATCTCTTAGCTAGTGTCACCATAACCCAACCCATGATGGTATCACCTAGCCAAGGTTTTGTTCCAAATCCTACAAGATAAGCCCCTTTCTCCTTAGCTCCTTAGCTTATGATTCTTTACCTGTATATTACATCTACCCAGCCACAACAACCTATGTCATATGTTGCTTCAAGCTCTCTATAGGCCCCCTATATCTTGGGGAGTGAATCTCAAATCAATCCCCCTTTGGATCTAATCAAGATGTTGATGGATAAGATATCTAGCTTAGAGACATTTGTTGTGAGTTCAAAGAATGTTCATTCATATGATCAAATATGCAATGAACCCATACATCCTTTAATACCTATCCATCTTTATCCCAATTAGTGGGAGATTTTTAAGTTCACTCACTTTTAAAGCAAAGAAGACCCATAGTAGTACTTATGAGTATTCAGACATGCTTGTTACCTCATAAGACATAATGACTGATCCATATCCCTTCTCAGGGATATGTCTCCCCACTGAGGCAATCATCGCATGCCATGTGTCTGACTAAGAATCACCTCAAGTGCTTTGTGACTGGCCATATAAAAATCTGGAAGAGGACCCAAATCACTCTAGAGCTTTTAGTGTGATAGCCAGTCCTCTATTGGTATCAAAGCTAGGTCTCGAGGTCGAGACCCACAAAAGTTGGTGGGCATGATCCACATCTCTTCTCAAGGATACGTCTCCCTGTTGAGGTGATCATCACACACCACATGTCCAACTAAGAATTGCCTCGAGTGCTTCATGGCTGGCCATATAGAGATCTGGAAGAGGACCCAGATCACTCAAGAGCTTTTGGTGTGACAGTCAGTCCTCTATTGGCCATAGTTTCACAATCTAAAATAGTTCATACTTAGACATGTATGGCTTAATCGAGGACTGGCCATCACACCAAAAGCTCTAGAGTGATCTGGGTCCTCTTCCAGATCTCTATATGGCCAACCACAAAGCACCGAAGGTGATTCTCAGTTAGATACATGGCATGTGATGATTGCCTCAGTGAGGAGATGTATCCCTGAGAAGGGATGTGGATCATGCCCACCAGCTTTTGTAGGTCTCAACCTTAAGACCTAGCTCTGATACCACTAAAGGACTAGCCATCACACCAAAAGCTCCAAAGTGATCTAGGTCCTCTTCTAGATATCTATATGGCCAGCCATGATGCACCTGAGGTGATTCTCAGTCAGACAAGTGGCATGAAATGATCACCTCAGTGGGGAGATGTATCCCTGAGAAGGGATGTGGATCATGCCCACTAGCTTCCATGGGTCTTGACCTCGAGACCTAGCTTTGATACCAATAGAGGACTGGCCGTCACACCAAAAGCTCTGGAGTGATCTCAGTCCTCTTCCAGATCTCTATATTGTTAGCCATGAAGCACCTGAGGTGATTCTTAGTTGGACACATGGTGTGCGATGATCACCTCAGTAGGGAGACGTATCCCTAAGAAGGGATGTGGATCATAACCAATAGAGGACTAGCTATCACACCAAAAGCTTCAAAGTGATTTGGGTCCTCTTCTAGATCTCTATATGGCTAGACACAAAGCACCCGAGGTGATTCTTAGTCAGACATGTGGCATGCAATGATCACCTCAGTGGGGAGACGTATCCTTGAGAAGGTATGTGGATCATTCCCACCAGCTTCCATGGGTCTCAACATCAAGACCTAGCTCTAATACCAATAAAAGATTGGCCGTCACACCAAAAGCTCTAGAGTGATTTGGGTCCTCTTCTAGATCTCTATATGGCCAGCCATGAAGCACTTGAGGTGATTCTCAGTCAAACACGTGGCATGCAATGATCACCTCAGTGGGGAGATGTCTCCCTGAGAAGGGATGTGGATCAATGACACGTTATTGCTTCATACTTTTCCCATGTCCCTTGTAGGTGCTACTCTAGATTGGTATAGCTCCATTACCCAACACTACTTGTTTTCCTTCACCCAGCTTGGTCAGCTATTTTTAGATCATTTCTCTATCAACATCTCTAAAATGGTCTCAATCATAGACCTTTACTCTATTTGAAAATTCAAGGATGAGTCTATAGCTAATTTTGTTACTCATTAGAGAGGTCTCATTAATCAAGTGTCCTTATTACCCCAGATTGAGTTCATTGAACTCTTTTCAAGAGCATGCACTAATCACATCTCCTCAACCCTCTGAGTTTAAACATTTTTCACATTCGATGAAGCCTTCACAATGGTGTGAAAGCTTGGGATTCAAGAAATAGATGAAGATCAAGTCAAGTTGCACAACAAGAATGAAAATTATAAGCCTAGTGACTCCTCTTCCTCCAAATCTTCCTCTTCCAACCAAAATTATAAAGACTTGACCATTATGGTAATCATTAAGTGGGCATATTTCACAAAATTAGATCAATCCAATCCTTCAACTTCTTAGAACCCAACAAAGAAATTTTAGAAATAGTATAAACATAGAGAATACAATCCAATTGGGGAGTCATACACCTTTGTGTTGGATAAGCTATTGAGGCAAGGAGATATTACCCTTCCTCCAGTCAAACCCCCCATATAGTTTGATACATCTCATCTTATATCCACATGGTATAAGGAGGACCATTTTTATGGCTATCATCGAGAGAAAGGCTATGACACTAATAATTGTAAGACCCTCAAGAACATTGTTTAAGACATTCTCAATAAGGGTGATCTAGTTTTGGATAACCCTAATGCACTGACTAACCAAAATGTGGATGTCTTTAGGAAGCCATTTCTTGAGCACTACTCTTCTCAGAACAATGTTTAGGTAATGATTAAGCATACACATGATGATAACATCCACACTATTGATGTGGTCTTTACCTCAATGATGGTATATCCCACTCTACCTTCTCCTCTTCCCTAAGTAGAGGAGCCAACCATACCTATCGCACTCCCTTGAGTAGAGGAACCTATTTTGCCTCTTCCACTTCTATTAGAAGAGGGCCCTCCTTTGGCTATCCTTTTTCTTCATGAAGAGACTATTGTGCCCATCCCTCTCGTGCAAATTTTCCCTATTCTTATATTGCTTAGAGAACATGCATTACCCATTCCTCAACCACATATTAAATGGGGTATCATACCATTTCTCTTCCCCCTCAAGGAACCTTCTTCACCTACTCCTCCACTAATGAAAGGTATTTCCCTATCAACTCCTCTTTCATGTGTAGAAGATCCTATTTCATTTGATCCCACATTAGTAAAGAGACCAATTACACCTACTCATGTTGAGCCCATTTTACTTCTTCTCTTACCCATGAAAGAAGACACTTTGTCAGTCCCTTGTCAACATGTAGAAGGGGAAATTATCATGGTCTTCTATCCACTTGAGGAGCCTACTTCACCAGTCCCTCCTCCACTAGTGGAGGATTATGTATCTACTCTTAACTTAGTTGAAGAGGATCATGTTATGGCTCTTACTTGTCTTTCACCTAAGGTGGCCACTACCAACAATGTCCCTCTTTCACAATCACCTAAGTCTTCTATATAAGTGATAGTAAGGCCCCTACCAATGTTATCCAAACCCTTCTCATGGTTGGTAGGAAATCTCAATTTTCTTGACTCCATGAAGCTAGATCACATAGAATTTTGGGATTAGCTCAAAGTTCCTTTCCCTACATAAAAAAATTCATCCTCAACTCTTAACCCTTTAGAAACCATTTACCCTAAGGTGTTTTACAAGTTTGAGCTCCTTCTCAAGCATCTACCACACTAAAGCAAATCAAATCTTTAGGCATTTTCCCAATGTCCCATATAACTCATCTACACGTGAAGTTAGATTTGAACCCTCCTATGCTTAGGAAGAATTCAAAGCTTTCTAAGCCTCATCAACCCATTGCACCTTTGACTTTGCCTTTAATCTTGGGGCCACACCCCTTGACTTTTATTAGATCACACCTCATCTTAGGGAACCAAAAGGTGAGGTTACAAATGATCTTGCCTTTACCTAATGTTACTCTCTCAACCTCCAGCATCTTGACACCTATCACTAAAAATGTGTCAATTAAACCTGTGGCCATGCCTTCACCTAAAAGGATGCCATGCAAAACCCCTCCTACACCTCCTAAACAAAAGAAGGTGTCAACCTTAGTTACAAAAAAAAATGCAAGCCCATTCAAAGGCTCTCATGCCCCTCTTTTGTGCTAATTGTTTCAATCATCTCACATAACTCTTTCTTTGATTAAGATCTATCAGCCTCTCAGACCAAAACCTTATTGGTTCAATGACACATAAGTTTGTTTATATCATCAATCACCTGGGCATGACACAAAGAGTTGCAAAGCTCTCATGGCTATCCTCCAGCAACACAAACACTCTTTTCAAAGAGCCCCTCATAAGCCTCCTTATCACTCTAAAAGTTGTTCCTATGATGTCTCAAGCTTTCTCACCTAAACTTGAGCTTAAAGATGCACATAAGAGTCCTTCACCACCTTCACCACACCTGTATTCTAGATTAATTCAGTTCATGTGGCCACTCAATCATAAACTCAAAAGGATAAAGGCAAGGATAAGGTTACAACACCTTGGGCTCATCCATTTTTGAAGGATGCTCCCCCTCAAAAACTCAAGATTTCTTTCTTAGGTGCCATTTAACCAACATCTTCAGAAGTGGTTCAAGACTCCATGATCAAGAAACTACATCAAACACCTATGAAGATGTTCCTATATGAGCTAATCCAAATCTCATCTTAGCATCGTTAGGCCTTGATTAAGGCCCTTCAATTAGTTGAGGTTCAACTTGATGATCCTCAACCTCTCTTAGCTTTAGTAGGCTCTCTCAATACTATAGCCTTGTTTTCTTTTAGTGATTCTAAGATTCTTGCTCATCACCCTGATGACCAAGACCCTACTCTTTTTATCATAGCATTTATCAACCATAATCATGTCAAAAGAGTCATGATTGATGGGGTTACCAGTATTAACATCATCTCCATGCATGCTTATAAGCAATTAGAGCTACCTTATCACTATAAGTGATAACTAGATGTAGTTATTCACTCCTTCAATGATACCATGGCCACCCTAGTAGGCACTACCATACTTCATATTCATGTTAGTCCTCACACTATTCTAGGGTTCTTCTATGTTATTAAGGGAGAGTTTTAATACATCTTACTAAGATGTCCATGGATATGAGTTATGACTTGTGTGCCCTTGACATTTCACTGTTGTGTTAAATTTGAGTATGAGGGTCAAGTACACATCATCCTAGCTGATCTTCCTCTATTTAATATATATAACATGACTTATATGCCTAATGACATCCTTATATGATTAAAAATATCTCTTCCTCCTCTTGATTCTAAGGCTTCAACAAGCTTAAAGCTCTCTGTGACTCAGATTCTTGAGAAAGATCCTATGGAAGATGCCTTCAATTTCCTCACTCTTAGTGAATACCATCTCCTCATGCTAGATATGTTCCATACTCCACAAGATTATGGGATATTACCTATGCATCCCTAGTATGATCCCTACATTAAGATGGTCACACTATATGGTCCTCTCAATATTCATAGAAATCTAACATATGGGGGGATTGATAGCGCTTCCACCATGGGAAATCCTCTCCCTTATACCCAACTCTTCACATGTGACTTCTCCTTCCTAGGAAAACCTATCTTTGCTAACACTTATCTATATAGGTGTGCCTAGAAAGGTTTTGATCTAGGCTAGCATGATTAAGGACCTCATACACCCTTGAAGTACCCCACTAAAAAAACCATTAAGAATTCCAAGAAGTGATATGGTGTGGGTTTCAAAGAGCCATATAAGCTCGCTAAGGTTCCCTATGTTCTGATCATTGAGGAGCCTTTGCCTCCTTCTCCACCTTCGCCTATTATCCCACCTTCTCACATAGATTCAAAGGGATCCATCCCTCCTATTTTTCTCATGAATGTTGTTTACTTGGGACCCTTAACATATTATTGTGATGGGGAAACAAGGTCCCTTCCCCTCCCTCATCTTGACATGATCGATGATGATTCTCTAACAATCAACATAGTCTAATGTCAAGATGATGACTCTATTCTTACCTACGTGAGAGTTGAAGTCTCTTATATTTAGAAGTCACTCCCCTTTAAGATGCAAAATATGCTAAATGAATCAACCATTGATATCAATTTATAGTCTTCAAATAACCCTCACATTCTTAAAGTTATCTAATCTTTAGATTATATTGAATAACAAGATTATGCCACTTTCCTCAATAATTACAGTAAAGCTTTTGCTTGGTCATACAATTATATGTCTGGCATAGACCCCATGATCATAACCCACAACATTATCATAAATTATGAAGCTAAACTTGTTTGTCAAAAGCTTCACAAAATGCATTCTCGCATCACCCTTCTCATTAAACAGGAGCTTCAGTGCCTTTCATTTGTCAACTTTTTTCAACCCATTGATTACTTGTAATGGGTCTCTAGCATCATCCCCATCACTAATTCCATAGGGGGGATTCATCTTTCCAGTAACTTTTGTGATCTTAACCTTGCATGCCCAAAATATGATTTCCCTTTGCCTAACATTGACCAGCTGATGGATCTTATGGTTGGCCACAAGATACTCTCACTCATGGATGGATTCTTGAGTTATAATAAAATATTGATTGCTCTCAAAGAACAACATAAAAATTATTTCATTACCTCATGGGGGACCTTTTTTCATCACATTATTCCCTTCAAATTGAAAAATTCTAGGGCTACTTACCAACATGCGATGACCTACATTTTCCATGACCTCCTTCACACCATCATGGAAGACTACGTGGATGATTTTCTCAAAAAATATAATCATTGCTAAGACCATTTGGTGATCCTTGAGATCATCTTCAAATGTCTTCTATGATATAATGCTCATCTAAACCTAAAGAAGTACATCTTTGGGTCGTCTCCGATAAGCTACTAGGCTTTATCATTTCTCTCCATGGTATTGAGGTTGATCCTGCTAAGGTTTGAGCCACTCTAGAAATGCCTCCACCCAAAAACCTCAAGCAACTTCATAGTATGTAAGGAAAATTATAGTCTATTTGGCATTTTATCTCCTAATTATTAGATAGATGTCAACCATTTCATCACCTTCTTAAAAATAATGTCTTCTTTAAGTGGAGTTTCAAAAAACATTTGATGCCCTCAATGGTTATTTTCATTCCCCACCTATCCTTATTTCTGTTGGGTGAATATTTTTTCATCAACTAACTGATAGCAAAATGGGTATATCAACCATAGCATAAGGAGATTTATACGGCAAAATGGGTATGTCTACCACAACATAATGAGATAAATCTCTCCTCTCATTAAGGGGAGGTTCTCTTTAAACTACTATATACTAATATGAACTGAAAATACACTCAAAGGTGAAATCACACCATCCATCTCTCTTTTTTTAGAAATGATGTTCACAAAGTAAAGGAAAATTATTGTGTAACTACTGAAGGCATTTCTCTTCTTTCAAAAATGATGTTCAACAAACAACATGAAAACTTCTTGGGTGGTAACTGTAACCACAAGAAACCCATGAAATCACAAAGTCTTTCATTGTTTTCCCTAATAATTTAGGACAAAGTAACATAATAGAATTAAGTGCAGCCCAAAGTCTCCACTTGAAACTACAATAGAGTAAAAGATTACGAAGGATAAGGGAAACTCAAAGTCTCTCCAATATTCTTTACCCTAAAACACAAAACACATAGACTAAAGACAATTATGGCAGCACAAAGTCTCCCACAGTCAACTTTAGGGCATCTTCCAAATTATTTCCACTAGTTCTGCTTATTTGATTAAATGGACAAGACTGTATTTAATAAAAATACATAATAACAATTTCCTAGATGACACAAGCTATTTCAACATAAAGTCTGAAAGGTCAATTGCTTTCTCATTCATTTGATAAAATATGATTAACAATCTGAGCTCAAAGTCTTAGGAATGCCTTTCAATTTGGGTAGAGTTTTGCTTCTGATAACAGAGAGATCTCCTTCATACAAACTGAGAGATTACAACATATAGCAACCAAAGAAAGATTTTGGTACTTGTTTTCATGAAATATCCCATGTTGTACTCAATGTATTGAATGCATTGGAAATTCTATGAAGGGGACATGCTAGAATAGGTCATCAGCCTTATCTTTAGCATTTTAAAATATATCAAATATCTCCTCCAAAGTATGGGCCTCCTAGTCTTCTTTAAAATACTTACATGGTTGTCCATTCACCTTTACTCAATGAAGAAAAATAGGCTGCACCTTTGAATGTTTGCACTCTCTGATGTTCACCTAGTGGACTATTCCACCTACTGGAATAAATCTTTTGCAGATATTTCTAGATTTTGTGTAATTTTCCCTTTTTTCTTTGCTATATTTTATCTCTTCTTGGTGATCTAAGCTCTCAGACTATTTTCTTATTTCTTTTTAGCTCCTTTGGCTACTTCTTCGGCTGGTCACTGAGTTTGTTCCTAGGTCTACATCTTTTAAAAATCAATGGTTATTTTATTACCCTAAATTTGACATCTACGGGGATGTCACTAGTTATTGGTCACTTGAACCATTTTGAACCTTGATCCTTTGAACCTTTGAACCTCTCAGAGTGCACTGGTTTAATGGTTCAATGATTCAGTAGTTTGGTGGTTTAATATTTCTTGCAAAGAGCCACGTTCATTTAGTCTTTTTTTATGAGTTCAATATATCATTGAACCAACTATTTGAACCATTTAGTTGAACCTTCTCCTAAAATCTTCCACTTGAACCATCTGCTTGAACTTTAAACTTTGAGCTCTTCGAAGCTTTGGACTCATTGAACCTTTTAACCCTTTGAACTCTTTAAACCTTTGAATGTGTTAGAGTTCAATGGCTCAACGGTTCAATGGTTTAATGATTTATTCCATATCTTCAAACCCTGCCATTGAAGCTTTGAACCCTTTGAACTCATTGAAGTGGATTTAAATGGTTCAATAGTTTAATGGTTCATTCCTTATAATTTTTAGGAAATGCCTTAAGTGTTTTGAACTTTTTCTTACGAAAGCTTGCCTATTGAACTTACAATTTCCTTAGCTAAAAAGGCTTGCATGACTAAAAAAATTGACTGCTCATAACATTTTTTGAGAAAGGAAGAGACCATTTTGGCCTATAGGACCAAAATGATTGACCGGTTGTCCACAAAAACAAGTGACAGATTTTGGGAACAACAGTTGGCTCTAGCTAGGGAACTTTCATCGATTATAAAAATGATTGAAACAAGTAGAATCTAGACTCTAAGTGCCTTCATCTATGCCATTGGGCTATGGAGTCATGCCACCTAAAAAGAGAAAGATGCCAAAAAATGAAATGAATAACACAAAAGAAATAAAGACTATACATATATACAACTAGACTTTCTAATACTTGAAGATTTGAAGTGCTTCAAATGTTGCCCACTGTGACGTAGTGAAAATGATGTTTTGTCTTGATATATTAGTAAGAAACTATTTTCTCCCTAGAATCGACGATTGGAGAATGGACCTCTCCATTATAAATCAACTTTTTTGTGCATTATTTTTGGTTCTCTCCTCTTGCCCCACAACAAGACTTGATCTCTAATCCAAAAACCATGAATCCTTGCTCTCTTGCCAGAGAGTTTCTTTACCTGACTTTGACGCACAACATTATGGTCCACTACTATAGTTCATTACTCTTTTGGTCTAGTGAAGCACATGATTTTATTGTCAGCATCAAACACCTACCAATAGTTGGCATTATCACGTACACTTGGTCGAAAGACCAGTTTGATAGTGTAATTGTGCTCTTCAAAGTCTTTGTAAGTAACCATGAGAGTTGTAGAGATAGCCAATGAATCTGCATGATTATGAAGCTCTCTAGGCACTAAAAAAATATTAAAATCATCAAAACTTTCAAGGTAGTTCTATACCTAATTGTGATAATGTCACAATCTTTCATTCTTGGTTTGATACAGGTTCCTCACCTGACAAACCACCAGTTCAACATCTCCTCAAGCATGAACGAGTTTAACACCTTTGAGCAGCTTTCAATCCGAGTAACAAAGATTCATAATTGGTAGTGTTGTTGGTGTTTTTGAATTATAGCTTATATGAATAGGGGAAAATATCTCCTTGAGGAGAGATCAGAACAATCTCAGCCCTAGAACCGGTAGAAAAATTGTTGCCATCAAATTCTAGAATCTAGACATCATTAAAAATTGATCTCTTTAAAAGTTTATCTGGGTCGAGGAGGGAGGATTCTTTTTTGCATAAATTATGCTCTACCAATTCTTCTGATGTCCTATCTAAATTTTTTGGATTGTCACCTACAAAACTTTCATCTAATGAAATAGAAACATCTTCTATGGATAGAATATAGTTACCCATTCCTGAAGATTCAAATAGGATTTGAGCTTTAGGGTCTGATATTTGAGTGACAATGTACTTTTCCTATTTTTTAGGAAGTAGCCTTTGCATGATGCCCTTAACAGGTATCATCACCTCAGACAGGTCCATGCTCAATTCTCCACCTACATCCTTGCAAAATTTTTGTCCAAGCAGAATGCCATAGGAAACTGAAACATCAGTCACCATGACTATCATTTTAATCTTCTTAGCTAGAAAAGCTGTAAATGCAAATTGGGCATCTTTGATATGACCTAATAGAGGCACTTGTTTATTTTCCATAGAGAAACATATCTCAAAAGTTTTAGTTAGAGTGACGCCGAGAGAATCTACCACCTTGATAGGCATGACATTGTCAGAAGCTCCTGAGTCAATTATGCAGTTGCTCAATTTATGTCCATTTATCAATAGGAAAACATAGAAAGGTTATATTTTTCCAAGGGTAATAGTAGGAGTAATGACAAGATTATTTTGGGTGGATGTGTTATTTGGGGGATCATGAGCCTCCTTTGAAACATCTAGTCTTGTAGGGATGGTTGTGTTCTTGATACAATTAAATAACCTATCTAACTACTTAGGATTGGCTTGTAATTATTTAAACTCAGTCATTTGAATCTTAGTCTTCTTAGTATGGTCAATTATATCGAATGACTGGAAGGAAATAGGAACAAAGGAAGGAAGTCCATCATTTTGAGTTTTATTGGGAGTGGTACTAGTCTAAAAAATTGAAGCAGAAGGTACAGGGATATTTGAGGTACTTAGTTTTTTAGTGATCATTGGGTCCTTTAATTGGAAAGGCAGAGAAGTCCCCCATTTCAAAATTAAAATTGCTGGTCAAGATTCTTCCCCTCATTTTCCCTTATCAGCTTGTTGAGTTGATTGGTTCTGGGACCTGGTAAAAATAGCTAATGATCCATCAAACGCTTCTCCCTTGCTTCGAGCTTCATCTTGGTAATTCAAGAAACTAATGTTAGAGTCACCAGCTAATTCTTCTTCCCCTTCTATGAAGAGATTAGCATCATCTTCTTGATCAAACTTAGGTTGGAAAGAGGAATCATATTTAGTTTCATGATAACCAACTGTTGAGTTAGCTGGTGCTACTTCAATGGCAAGCTTCCCCTGTGGGGGAGGAAGATGATTTGGTTGCCCTTGATTCCTGGCAGTGTTACCTTGATATGGCTAGTTGGAAAATATCCTCCTTGGTATATCCTGATAAGAAGGAGGAGCAGACATCCCTTGTGCCATTTGATTTTTCAGAGCTAGCAATTCATTTCCTAGCTTTTGCACCATAGGATCCGTGGTGCTTGTCAAAAAAATTTCAAAAGATTAAGAAGATTTGTTTATGTTAGGATTAGGATCTCTTATTATCTTTCCTACCAAGATAAGATCATCATCAACCTCATTGGCCAAAATCTGAGTTGCAACAAGATCTATATGGCTAGCTTTCCTCAACAAAAAACTCACTTCAAGAAGTTAAAAATTTATGAAGAAGCATTTAAGATTTTTAGGTGTTGGCTGAGCAATTGTAGGAATCTTGTTCCTCAGCTTGTCAAATTTAGCAATGAAGTCTCGCATAGGTTTATGAGGCTCCTTCTTCATTTACATGAGCTAAGCTAATAGGGTGTGTGAATTTTCTATGATTTTGAATCTAGCTTCAAACTTGGCCTTGAGAGTGTTCTAATCAATTACTATTTGTGCTTGCAGATGATAGAACTAGTCTGCAACAGCACCTTGTAATGTTTCTACAAATAATCTGACTATTATGTCTTCATATTCAACACCTATCACACCACAGGTTATGTAGAAGGTTGTAATATGCTTGTCAAGATGAACTCTCACATCACCATAGAATTTGGGAAAATTATTCCTTGAACTGTGGGTTAGTTCATGTAAAGGTGGGGTTAGATTTAGGTGACCAAAGGTATTACCCCAAGGGCCTTGGGCTACCATGATATGACAATGGAAAGGAGGGATAACAAATCTTGGTGGGATATGTATAGACAAAGCTCTAGTAGTAGAGGAAAGAGAAGCTTTACCTGGTATTGGAGACTTGACATTGGTAGGAGGAAAAATTCTAGTTCACTGAAGGTGAGTTTGTGAAGGGAAAAGATAAAAATTATTTTGCTGCACAAACTCAAATACAGGGTCAACAATACCTTGAGTTCTCTATATTTGTGTATACCACGGATTTGCCAGAGTGTAAAATGGAAATGGAAAAGAATTGGAACTAATTCAATTTGAAGCTTGAGGCTTCAAACTATGCATTCTTCCCCAGTAGAGTCACCAAAAACTGTTGGGTGAATATTTTGTCATCAAGTAACTGACAACAAAATGGGTATATCAACCACAACACAAGGAGATTTATACGGAAAAATGGGTATGTCTACCATAAAAAATAGAGATAAATCTCTCCTCTCATTAAGGAGAGGTTACCTATAAACTACTATATACTAATATGAATTGAAAATACACTCAGAGGTGAAATCGCACCATCCATCTCTCTTTTTTAGAGATGATGTTCACAAAGTAAAGGAAAATTCTTATGTAACTACTGAAGGCATTTCTCTTCTTTCAGAAATGATGTTCAACAAACAACAAGAAAATTTCTTGGGTAGTAACTATAACCACAAGAAATCCATGAAAGCACAAAGTCTTTCATTGTTTCCCCTACTGGTTTAGGACAAAGTAACATAGTAGAATTAAGTGTAGCCCAAAGTCTCCACTTGAAACTACAACAGAGTAAAATATTATGAAGGATAAGGGGAGCTCAAAGTCTCTCCAATATATTTTACACTAAAACACAAAACACACAGACTAAATACAATTATGGTAGCATAAAGTCTTCCACAATCAACTTCAGGCCATCTTCCAAATTATTTTCACTAGTTTTTCTTATTTGATTAAATGGACAAGACTATATTTAGGAAAAAGACATAAGAATAATTTCCTAGATGACACAAGCTATTTCAACACAAAGTCTGAAAGGTCACTTACTTTCTCATTCATTTGATAAAATATGATTAATAATCTGAGCTCAAAGTCTCAAGATTGCCTTTCAATTTGGGCAGAGTTTTGCTTCTGATAACAGAGAGATCTCCTTCATACAAACTGAGAAATTACAATATATAATAACCAAAGAAAGATTTTGGCACTTATTTTCATGAAATGGCCTATGATGTATTCAATGCATTAGAAACTCTATGAAGAGGACATGCTGGAGTAGGTCATTAGCCTTATCTTTAGAATTTTAAATTATATCAAATATCTCTTCCAAATTAAGGGCTGCCTGGTCTTCTTCAAAATACTTACACTGTTGTCCATTCACCTTTACTCAATGAAGAAAAATAGGCCACACCTTTGAATGCTTGTGCTCTCTGATGTCCACCTGGTGGACTATTCCACCTACAAGAATAACTCTTCTACAAATATTTTTGGATTTTGTGTAATTTTCCCTTTTTTCCTTGCTATATTTTGTCTCTTCTTGGTGATCTGAGCTCTCGGGCTATCTTCTCATTTTCTGTTGGCTGCTTCTTTGACTAGTCATTGAGTTTGTTCCTAGGTCTACATCTTTTAAAAATCAACAATTATTTTATTACCTTGAATTTGACGTCCGTGAGGACATCACTGGTTACTAGTCACTTGATCCATTTCTAACCTTGAACCTTTAAACCTGTCAGAGTGCACTGGTTCAATGGTTCAACAGTTCAACATTTTGGTGGTTCAATATTTCTTGCAAAGAGCCATGTTCACTTAGTCTTTTTTATGAGTTCAATATATGATTGAACCAACTATTTGAACCATTTGCTTGAACCTTCTTCTGGAATCTTCTACTTGAACCATCTACTCAAACTTTGAAATTTGAACTTTTTGAAGCTTTAGACTCATCAAACTCGTTAAACCTTTGAACCCTTTGAACTCTTTGAACCTTTGAATGCATCAGAGTTCGATGGTTCAACGGTTCAATATTTCAATGATTTATTCCATATCTTCGAACCCCACCATTGAAGATTCAAATTTTTTGAACTCTTTGAACCCTTTGAACTCATTGAAGTGGAGTTCAATGGTTCAACAGTTCATTCCTTATAATTTTTAGGAAATGCCTTAAGTGTTTTGAACTTTTCCTTGAAAAAGCTTGCCTATTGAATTTGTGATTTCCTTAGCTAAAAAGGCTTGTGTGACTAAAAAACTTGACTGCTCATAACATTTTTTGAGAAAGGAAGAGACCATTTTGGCCTACAAGACCAAAATGATTGACCAGTTGTCCACAAAAATAAGTGACAAATTTTGGGAACTATAATTCCAACTAAGGAGGATCGACCATTATATCTCTATATTTTAGTAATGGATCACTCCATCAGTGCTATGATTACACATAGGGATGACAACCACAAAGATCAAGCTATCTACTAAATAAGTCAAATGCTTATAGACTATAAAACTCAGTACACTCACACCAATAAAATTTATCGCATTTTAGTATTTGTTTCTTATAATATTTGACACTATCTCCTTAATCACAAGACCTACATCATAACCAACACTGATCCCCTCAAATATATGCACTCCAAGACCTATCAAAACTAGTGCATGGATCATTCGCTTATTCTTCTCACTAAGTTTTATTTAGAGTTTATTCATTAAAAATTAATTAAGGGGAAAATGATTGTAGACCAGTTGGTTGATGTTCCTCTTCTTGACATGCAACCTTCTAATTTTGAATTTCTTGATGAATCCATCAACACACTCTACATTGATGACACCACCTATTAAATGATGTTATTTTTCAATGGGTCCAAATGTCAAACCAGAGGGGTTATAGGGGTCATCCTTATTCCTCTCGATGGTGAACCCATGCCCTTATCCTTTAAAATATATTTTGAGTGCACCAATAACATGGCATAATATGAGGCCTTAGTTCTCAGGCTTTAGACATCCCTTTTCTTGAGGGTCAAGTCCATCCACATTTATGGAGACTCTTAGCTTGTGGTGAATCAAGTCAATGGCTCTTATCATTGTAAGAATGACATCTTACAATGGTATAAACACCATGTCAACACATTATTATCCTCTTTTGACCATTATATCTTGCAAACTATTCCTCATTTGACAAACAAGTTTGTTGATACCATGGACTCTCTTGACTCACACATTCCTTCTTCATCATCTTCTTCAAAGATTTACATTCTCACCCATCATCTAACATTGCCCTCTTACATTTCAGCAAACATCTTCTTTGTTGGTAATATAGACATCAATTCTCATGGTGTCTGGTATAAACAATTAGTGGACTATCTCACTTATGGTGTTGTCCCCTCTAATATTTCTAGCAATGGGAAGCATGATTTTTTCAAAAGCATTGTTCATTATACCATGTTGGGGGGTCTTCTCTATGAGCAAGGCTTTGATGGCCTCCTTTTTCATTGTCTAACTAGTGATAAAGTATCTTATGCCATCAAGGAATTTCTTGATGGAATTTGTGGTAGACACTTAAGTAGGAATGTGATTACTAAATGCATTCTTTGACTTGGCTATTATTGGCCAACCCTTAACCAAGATTGCTTGATTACATTCAGTGTTATGTCAAATGACAACAACATGTGAATCTTCTTCATATACCAAGTCATGCTTTTCAAGTGGATCAAGATTTATGTCCCTTCTCTCAATGGGGTTTAGATCTTATCAGTGAGATTAACCCACATTCATCTCTCCATCATCACTTTATCATCATAGTGACAAAATATTTCACTAAGTGGGTGAAAGCAATTCCCCTTGTCTCTATAAAAGCTAAAAAAATTATCGACTTTATCAATCATCACATTATTTTCCATTATGGTATTCCACATAATATCATTATGGATAATGATAAATCCTTCAAGAACAAATCTATCTAGAGGATCTACGATACCTTTAGAGTCAAACTAAGATTCTCATCTCCCTATCATTCATAAGTAAATGGGTAGGCAAAAGCTTCTAACAAATCTTTGACCAAAATTCTCATGAAAGTAGTTAGTGACTCTAGTAGGGATTGGCATATGCATATTCCCTTCAATATGTGGTCCTCTCACATTAGCATTTGAACCCCTATGGGTGCTATGCCTTTTTCTTTGGTTTATGGTATCAAGACAGTCCTATCTCTTGAGGTTCATATTCCTTCTCTTCATAGATCCTTACAAGATAACCTCTCTAATGATGATTTTTGCCAAGAAAGCTAGGCCCAACTTGAGTTACTTGATGAATATTGACTTATGACTCTCAACCACCTTCATATCTATCAAGAGCACATCAGTCATGCCTATAATAGGCATCTGAAAGAGTGAGATTTCAATATCAAAGATCTCATCTTGAAGGAGAATCAACATGTGACTAATATGGAGAAAATAAAAAATTACAAGTTTGATCCTAATTAGCTTGGACCATATATCATAACTCAAATATGGATCAGGGGCTTATCATTTGTCCTCTCTTGAAGGCAAGCCAAAACTTGAGCCTTTAAATGTGTTGCATTTATGACCATTATTTTGTTAATCAAGTGTCATGTTACTTCATGTATAACATGAGCTCGTCCCTTGAGAACACTTCTTACATGTATACACCTTCCTTTCACCCTTTTCCCTCTCACACTTTTGTCAATCTTTGAAGTATGGTGGCTTTGTCCTAATAAAAGGACACCCCTAAACCTTTATAGTCATGTCTATGACTAACATCTAAAAAAAAGTGGGATATAAAGCAAATTCATTATCTATTGGGTCACTATAAAAATGTAGACAGATCCCTTAAAGGATAACTATGTAGCACATTACTATTGTAATAAATAGACTACACCCTCGAAGGATAGTTATGAAAAGATAAAACAAATATATAAAGTATAGACCATTCCCTCAAAGTATGGCTATGTAAAATTTGTTATAGCAAGCATGTACATTGAATATTCCCATATTGATCAGCTTCACATGACCTAAAGAACCAATAAAAAAATCCCATACATAAACTTCTTTCATTGATCAGTCTATATATATATAAACAAGACTTATGTCATGGACTTGCCTATGAAAGCCCTTGGGTTACCTACAAAAAGGGAATATCATCCCACTAGAAGGTTTTCATTACCCATTTACCCCTTTGCTCATTATACCCTATTCCCCCATCTCTCTTACCTATTAAACGCAAACAAGGGACTTAGAGCTAGCTTGCCACGAAGTGAACTAGTCACTTATCCAATGCAATTATGGTCGATGGTGTAATGCATGAAAAGGGATTATGTTTGTATGCCTCCCCATGTTTCCTTATGTTCCTCATCAATGAAATATAATCATGCCTTTCATCTTAACCATCTTGTTTAGATGTCAGTTTTTCCTTTTACATGATGTGTTTTGAGGTGAAAACTTGCTTGTTTTCAATTCTTTGGTATAAGTTTTGATCGCTAAAATTAAAAATATATGCCTAGTATCAACCACATATATTATCATAATCATCACAATAATTGTTTTAGATAATCAACCTAACCATATTAACAATCTATATTTCAATAGTTCATTTAATACAAATGCAAGTTTGTGTTATGAGAATTATAATTAGCATTTTCATCAATAGTTTCTATGAATACCAATACACGTGGAAGCTATATCAACATAATTTTAATCATACACCATCACATATATGGAAAATACTGAAATGAAAACCCAAAATAGTACATTTTATGTATACACCGTCACATATATGGAAAAATGCTAAAATGTGTCTAAACATTTAATTATGCATGTACCATCACAAATATGGAAAATGCTCTAATAACCTGCTAACATGTTAGCATCATCATAACCATAATGGTTAACATATAACATACTAACATACTAACATCATCATAACCATAACCATAACCATAACATTTAACATCATAACAACATCTATAATACCATCATCATTATATATATCAAAATCATGTCATAACAAAGGTATCATCTCATATATATTGAATATCAAAGTATACATCAATGCTACATCAGTGTATATGTCTCTCTCTCAAAAATATACATCTCACATCTTTGACATGTAGGCTAGTATATGGTGTACATCATATCAAACTCAAAACTATACAAAACTAGCCAACTAATCCTATAGTAGAGGTGGTTGTGACCTTGCAGTGTCACCCATGTCCTTAACCTATTTATGGCACTAGGAGCTCAAAGCTATGTTGCAATAAATAGTCCACTATTGTACCAGATAATTATCATACTTGGGGATCTCTAGAAGCACAGTAAGGGCTTATGTATAATAATCAATCTCTGCCAAAGCAGTGTTGTATCTCTCAACTGACACTATTTGTGGAGGCCCCATACTCTTTACTATAGGTTCCTATGGTGTCTATGATGGTCCCATCATAATAATGGCAGGTGCTTATAGTACCTATGGTGCTTTTGGTTGTGGAGGAGGTGCAACTTCCTATCCATCCCTCAGGGCATTTCTCTTTGTTGTCATGGCATCTAGCTATGCCTCTAGCCATGTCAATTGACTACATAGAGTCACAACTTGTGACTGCACTACCACTAGCTATGTCTATAGGTTTGATGCCTACCCTATGACTATTATTAGCTACCCCTATAGTAGTGTCACCTATCCCTATATAACTTGTACCTATGCTACATCCCTAGCCTAGATCATAGCATCTCTCTATCTAGAAATGACCTATATATCAGTGAATGGTCTCCATAGGATCATGGCATACTATCCTACCCACTAGGCTCTATATGCCACTGTATGACTTGCATCATCGACTCCTCTAGTTAATAACTCCTCAAAGTTAGGCCCCTCTATCTCCTATGGTAGTGGTAGGGGTAGTTATATGTCATTCCTCTTATACCATGGCATGCTAAGAGGTACTCCCTATAAAATTCCATACTGGTACCTTACACACTCTACTGGTATCCTCTCCACCTCCCTAGCTCTCCTACCATGCATCCACCTCATGCTCTAGGTGCCTCTCAGTTGTATCCTCTACCATAGAAAAGGAGGGAGTGTCAGATATGGTCTTCATATGATATATGGTAGTATCAAAGAATCCAACATCCTCTTATAGTACTCAATATCTCTAATCAAACCATCTATCCATGCATGAGCCATGGACTCTCTCCAATGTCTAAAGTCAACTCTATAGCCTACAATGATGGTGACAGGGAGGCCTAATGGTCAGGTCACTATGATATGCTTATAGGCATATTAATGTAGAAGGTGACCCATGCAAAGGCTATACTACCATCATAATCTGATCCCCCATAGCTCCTTATATAATTATGTGAGGAATGTGATACCCCAAGCAAATACCATCCTTTGCTCTAGCATATTAGCTAGCACACCTATCAAAGCTACTAGAAATCTGAAACCATCTGCATCTAGCAATGCATAAATAGTCACTCTAATCATGAGCATGACTATGAGTTTGTGCTCATCATCATTAGCCTCATATAGGGCCTCATTTGTGAAGCTAGAAAAGTGGTACTCTATCTCCTGAGCATTCTCTCTAAATAATGTGACCATGAACACATCATACTTATCTCAAATGCATGTGTATAAGTTTTCACCATGTATTGATAGCCTCAATATCTGATATACATCCTCTGGTAGGACTATCATCTTACCTATAGGAAGATGAAAGGTGTTGGTGGTTGGATCCCACTGCTCTATCAATGCCACCATTAGGATCAAATCCCTCACAACTTAATCATATATTTGAAAGACTCCTAGGCCAACTATAATGATATGCTCCCACTTGTTGGGAGTCATATCTACTCATATCCTTGATAGAAAACTTAGGAGTTGATCCCAAAGTGTGAGCTCCTATCTCACCTATAACCATAAATGAACACATCATTAAAAACAAGAACTATTAATCTCAACTAACCTTCCCTCTAACCTAGTTTCCCCTTTGGGAGAATTACATCAACCTAAGACCCTTCACAAGGTTATGTAGGTAGCACTCAGTTGACATAGGGTATCCTAAGGTTAGCTCGACCATTTTCACCTAGTGATTAACACCTAACTAGTCTCTTTATGAACCCAACCTTTTCTTGTACTATGAATAATTATAAACCCTCCAATGTGCAACCTATGGTGTTCTAGATCCAACCTTTACTCCTTGGGCTCCTAATTTCACTCCTAACCACCCTCTTTCACCCCTCCCTACTTATACAGTGATTGATGTCAATCCTTACTTGACTGCCATTGATTCCCTAGACTGCACCTAGTCTTTTGTGGGTTTATCAACATCGATTAAAGCCACTAAAGTCAATGATTGGTTTGGTCCTAGGTTTGAACTGTTGAAACCCCCATACCCCTTTTCTACCCTAAAACTACCCTCATTCCTCTTCAACCTACCCAAATCTCTCCAATCTCACTTTCTAACCTATAGCTACTCTTTTACCCCTTCTTTCCCACCCCTTTCCACCCTATTTCAAAAAAATTCAAATTTTAAATTCAATTGTAAATTGGTTGTATAGTGGTCTTACCTCATCCACTCGATAATGATGGGCTAGGATGTTAGGCGCTGGGGTAACCACTCTAGCTATGGGGTCTTCAATCATAGGTGTAGTCATATCATAAGCAAATCTACCCATGTGGTCCAATGGTGTCCCATAAGTGCTCACCTCACTCCACTCACTCTCAAGTGCTCTACAACTCCTCTCCACCACTCAAACCTCACCACCTAGCTCACACATGACATGAAAGTGATGTTTTTATACATGAAACTCTAAAGTGTAGTGTTGATAATCAACAAATGAAAAATGAGCTTTTAGGGGGCTACTAAACCCTTTTTGTTGAGTTTGGTTAGCTGTCAGTATCATCATTTTTTTGCCCTAGGTAGCTAATGTCAATTGATACCCATTGACATTAGTCTGGTAGCTAATGATGGTTATGACATTGATGTTAACAACTTTACTAACATTGATCATCTTGTTATAGGAAAATAATTTCCAACCCTCCCTTCCTCAAATGTTTCTCTAATTAAGAGCACATGACCCTTTCATAGTCCAAAATGGACTACATTAGGGATAATTGGAGATCACACATATCTCCCAATCATGATAGCTAACCATGGGGTTCACTAACATCTTTGCTAACCATGATGGATGACTTGGAGATCACGTATATCTCCCCAACCAAACACACCATTTGTGATGGCATTATTGTTGTTGCTAAGCTAGCTAGCACTATGATTTCTTTGAAGTTGGATTTTTCATAGTCATTATAGATCACAACCCTGACTAGTCCCTATTACCTATGACCATTTTGTGTCTTCCAAGAGCACTTCCATTTTTGGATACTTGAGACACATTGACCATTGGAGATACACCCTTGACAATTTTTACCTAATCAGTTCTCACTTATATATGTTATGGATTAGTTATTTATTTTTGCATCCTCCTGACCTATTGACCATTTGACCAACTTTGGCATGAATTAGTGTACACATATGTCATGTTATTATTGTATTTCCACTTCCCACCTAACTTTACCCACCTATCTTCTTTCAAAATGATCACTGATTATGGTTTTACCACCATCAGTCCCCATTTTGAGGGGAGATACCTCATCCCATCCTGGGGGTAGCAAACCTTTATTTTTGTTTTGTAGCTTATAGATACAAGTTACAAGATAAAAATGGAAAATATAGACATTAGAATTATGCTAATCTCTTGCAAGATTACCTAGGTCACATTAACCCTTGACCCCTTTCTTATTTAATTCCCTAACCTATCTTTACCCTTTAGGCACATCTAATTAATTTAATTGTTTAATTAAATTGATTAAATCTCCTTTGGCCACCTCACTTGGACACCTCATCCTATGACCAATTCTCACTCTCTGACTCACCCTAGGACTTGGTCATTCTATCATAACCACCTAGGACTTATTCTTCCCCCCTCATAACTCCTTATCTACCTAACTACCTCTCGACCTCATGTTATGACCATTTTCTAATGGGAAAACCCATTTGTCAAAGTAAAAAGTAGGCTAAAATTACCTAGTCTTAGAAACCAACATCAATTATCCCAAAATTGACATTGGTGGGCCTGTCAACATTAGTTACTTAGGCCTACTTCTAAATTGGCCATAGGGTCAAAAAGTCATTCATTTTTAGAACATTATTTTCATGATCAAAGCATTCTAACATCATTATCAACATCTAGGCTTATCCTCACTCTACAAGAATTATTCCAAATCAAGAATTGACAAATTGCATATTGTTTTAAGCATCGTGGATTAAAAACATATGCTTTGCCTCATCTGTTCATGCACTAGTTCATCAAGCCTCATTGAAACCATCTATCTGACATATCTACTCACCTATCCAACCTAGCTAAGTACATTTTGGTGTTTTTACATGTTTTAAAATAGTTATTTTATATTGGTTCTATAAATATACTATTTAACTACTAATGAAACTCAAGCTTCCTCCATGGAGGAGTTGTGACACTCCCCCACCTCCATCTCCCTACCTCAATGTATTAACCTCCACCTTGAGCTTCTTGAGTCTTATTCACCCCCTCATGACTCCTCACGACCCCTTTACAATATGACAACTCTATTTCCCTTCCAAAAAAATCCTTTTATAACCCCACCAATATCATTACCCCAATTGATATTAGTTATTCAGATTGACATAAATGACCTATATTGACATCAATCACTTTACTAACATTGGTCACTATGTTTTTTACACCATCAACCCCCAAAAGCCTCCCTAACAACCTCACCAAAACACAATTCCCCTAACCAGCCTACACTTTATTATTCACTGACACTTTCAGACCTGTAGCATAGTAAATAGTATTCTAACTCTCACACTCTCTCTTTTCATTTATGATTGTTTTAAAAATCTATTTCTAAATAGTGGACTATCATCCCAGGGAAGTGTTTCACATCTTATAACAAGTGGGTAGCTTGGTAGCCCACACATATCTCTGTTAAGAGCAATTTTGTTTAGTGTTTTCTTATACATAGGTGTCTTCCTCCACAGCCAAAGAGGAGTTCTCACAATGTCTAGAATGGTGCACATCATTCTAGGTACTTAATCACTTATTCTTAGCATTCATACTTTTATTTATTCCTTTTATAATAAATAGCAAAAAATTGATGGAAACATCTAACCAAAACCACTACCCTTTGAGTAGACGAGTGTTTCCTACATTTAAATACTCTAAAGAGGTATAAAATTACACATAGTAATTCTTCTTAGTATGTATGAGATAATTCATTTAATACATGTTTAAATAAGTTTTAACTTAAGTCCTTATTTATTAGAATTATCCAATTGATATAATGATTTATTATTCCTTTATAAACTTTATAAATAAGCTCAAGCATAATATAATTCACATAAGTGTGTATTTTTATCTATTAATGATTTTCATTTAAGTAAATTCATGTCCCTAAAATTATTTTTAAATTTTTTTATATATAGTGCTCTCAAGTTTTAATTACGAAACTATTAGAACACATAAGCTAGCCCAACAAGACCCAAAAATATAAAACAAACCAACATTGTGGTTGTTTATCTCAAAAGAGATATGTAAATCATGCTAGAACATCATCGACAAACTTGGACCCTACTAGTAACTGAATAGTTTTATTCTACCAAAAATGTCAAGTTGAGCATATTGAAAAGAGAAGATAAAAATAAAACCAAACCATAGATCCTTGTGAAATGCTAGGAAATTTATAGAAAGATCAAATATAAGATCACATAACCAAGCCAAATAAATAAGAGAGTGAAATATGAAGACAAAAATGTAAATAAGTGTCCTATTCATATTGAGATTCCATATGTCTAAATTCACTCAAAAATCATTGTACAAATAAGGCTCATACTAAATTTGGGTGTCTATAAATGTGCCCATTTAATCTAGTATTTAAATGTAATATTAAATATTGGTTTAAAGGGTGAATATAAAATGCGTACTTGCATCACCATTTTTAACTTTGAACTTAATTTCCATATAATTTCATAATGACCCATGTGTACCTATAGTAAATCATGAACAAAATCATATAGATTACTGTTTAAAATAGATAAAATAATACTTGAAATGAAAAAATTAAATAAAAAAAGAATGACTACACTTTTTATTATGTGTCCTTTTGTTGCTCCTAAAGTGTGATCATATCATTTTGAGTGGAGATTCCATGGGTCCTAAACAAACTAAACTATAAGGTGAATATCCTATTAGCCTTGTCATCTTCTTGTGAAAATAATAAAACAATGGTATGTGAAAGTGGAAACCCAAGAGAAGTTTGTATGAAGAAGTGAAACCCTAAAACAAGTTGGTATACAAAATATGTGTAACCTTGAAATAGGTTCATATATAAAATGGAAACCCTAAAATAGTTTTGTATGTAAAATTAAAACACCAAAACATGTTTGTATATAAAAATTGGAACCCCAAAACAAGCTCCAATTTAAAAAGATCAATTGTTGTATAAGCTTATAGGCCCATCGATCCTTAATATATAAAATAGAATAGTGCTTGAAAGAAAAAAAATCATGCCCCAATATGATTTATTCATCCCTCAAAATGATATAGAATATCAACATCTATCTTTCAAAATGTCATAAAAATGTCTCAATTGTTCCTCACAATCTTGTAGAATTTCCCTAAGTATGTCTAAGATTTCTCATCCAAACCATGTGAATCATCTAAACTATCTTAGAATTTTAATACTCTATATGCTATGACCTAAATTTTTAAAATAATCCTATTGTATGCCCCTATTTGATATGACAAATAAATCTTTTGAATCAATCATCTCAAATGAAAGAGTTATGTGCATCATGTGTTATATAGAAAAATATGATCATGTAAAGTATGTATTCAAACATGATAATATATGTCATGATAGAAATATTATAATAATTTTAAATCACATATGAAACTTCCAATCCAAAAAATGTAATTACTTAGCACAAAATATGTAATCATGATAAGTTAGTGTATGTAGTTCCTATTAAAATTAAGAATTGAATGGTTATCACAAACATGAATTTTTAATGCTTGGATAATGTTATAGTTGTATTTGAGTGTTTACATCCTTAATATGAGTGGATTTACATATATTATTTGAATTTTCATTGATTTAATATAGTGGGTATCTAAAAATCATTGATTTATCTTTAAAAACATCTCATAATTTACCTCCAATCATAATATTTTAGTGAATGTTTGAGGATTACTAAAGAAGCCATGTATATCCTATAAATGTGTGTAATATACCCTAAAATTTTCACCATATATAATATCATATTTCACATATTCCATGAAACTAACGGGATGTGGAATGGATATATTAGCCTTAAGATATCATGAATTCCATTTTATCATAAATTAATAATAATAACCTAATTGTTGCAAATAGAAGCCCGAAGTCTGTTTAATATGATTAGATTTGTGATTATTATTTTTTTTCTAAAAATCATGTGTACTCCACTCACTACCTAATTTTTTCTCTTCTCCTAAATCATACCAATGTAATTAGGTATTATCTCCTCTAGATTCAAGCATCTTGATTCACACCTACAAGTAGAGGAGCCACTAGGCCTATTATTCTCCAAAAACTTAGTGTTTTTCTAATTTTATAGAAAAAATTATTTATTATTTTTATTTAATTTTATGTAATTTAAATTATGTTAAATATATTATTAATAACATCCTTTAGATGTTGGTATTTTCTAACCTTTGCCAAAATTATCCAAAAATATGTTGGCAATGTCTACTACAAGAGTGATGTTTATGGTGTAGACGTCTACTGAGAATGAATTATTTTTTATCAATAAAATAGAGTTGAAGGGTCTCTCACCCCTTTCATTAATATATGAAAATATTATTACAATTTATTCCAATTTTTCACACTTAACAAGGCAACAACCAACTTTTATAAAAAATATTACAAACTTACTTATACAACCTTAAAGCTATTGTATTCAAAAATACCTTAATTTAAAAAGGATAATGGTCTAGAAACATTAAAAAAAATATATAAGAATAAATAAATTATAATATTTTTCTATAAATATACACTTCAACACATCAAAAAGTTTGTCTTCAAGAAACAAAATGTAGATGTACCATAGGAAAGGGTGTATTCTACAATGATAACCCAAATTATTCCATTGCCACTTACTAAAAGCTTCAATAGCCACTGCACAAGGTCTTCCACAACCTCTACCTACTATTTTCCATAGCTAATATGAAAAAGTACCAAATATATAAAAAGGGTTCTTCTACATTATTGGAATATATTGTGCAACCATTATTTAGACCCAAAAGCATACAAAAAAATTAAACACAATTCTATCATGTCTAACCAAAGATACAACTATGTCTACATGTCCCTCTCATAAATATCTCTAGATTATACCACCATAAAGCTTTTTCTTGAACAATGGGTAAAACCTACAATTTTTTTCAAACTCCAACATCAACCAAACTTTCCCATGTCCTATTCACTAGTGTTCTACCCTTCCAATCCAATCATGAATTCAAAAATAAAGGGAATTTTAATGTCATTCCAATCTAGGATACACCATTTCTGCACATCACTCTTATATATATATATATATATATATATATATATATATATATATATATATATATATATATATGTATGTATATATATATATATATATGTATATATATATATATATATGTATATATATATATATATATATGTATATATATATGTATATATATATATATATGTATATATATATATATGTATATATATATATATGTATATATATACACATACATATACATACATATACATATACATATATATACATATACAGATACATACATATACATATATACATATATATATATACATATATATATATACATATATATATATATATACATATATATATATACATATATATATATATATATATATATATATATGTATATATGTGTGTGTGTATATATATATATATATGTATATATATATATATATATATATATATATATGTTCACCCTCAATCTTGATTCCTATAGACAATAAGGATAAAAGGGTTAATTCCTTATATGGTCTTATGTAATCTATATCCATCTAAGACAACATGTCTTCAAGGCCTCAAATCCTAATTCATATTGGAATTTATTGCCTACAACCAAAAATTCCTATTTGACATAACAAAATTTCAATTTAATATAATCATTTTTTAGCATACTGACATAATATTTCAATATTTCTCTAGGATTTGAGTATATTTTATACATATATATTGTTCCCACTCCTCTCTATTTATGATTTCTTTCTAAAAGTAATAGATAAATATTGTTAGGAATACATTACCAACAAAAGGACTAGGGTTTCACTTAAGTTCATTGGGAAGAATAAGGTTATGAACATAAAAATCACATTAAAAGTTTTATTTGTATCAAAGGGAGATAAAAAGACCCAAATTTGTTTTCTTGGCCTTAATACATAAATTATTAATGAATAAGTGATCCTTAATAATTATAGTTTCAACTAGTTCTCTTTCAAGATCAAATAATGCAGTCTTGAAAAATCGTTACAGGAAGATGGTTTAAAATCTAACTCATAAGTAAGAGTCATCTTATTTTTAAATTTATAAATGGATGCATATTTATCCTTTAATTATTCAACCATTTTATGGGAATGTGCATTAAAATTTTCTAGTATCTTTCTTTCTTTTTAAGTTACATATTGCAACTAAAGTTGAAGCTACCCCACAATTTTAAGTCCTCAGTATGATGAATTTGTACTATCTTATCAAAGTGCTCCATTGAGATGTCTTTGAAATAATTTATTTTGTTTGCTTCAGATATGAGTAAAGACTTGGTGACATCATGAATAGGTTGTGAATGAGGCCTTAATGGAACATATTTCATAGCATTTTTATCAACTATTACTTTAAAAACTAGGATTTTATTACATACTATAGATATTAAAATATGGTATTAAATACTTGACAGTGACAAGATTCACATACATTTACCATGCATGACTTGTGCACATAAATATGGTCCTAAATATCCATTCTCTGACACCTACATGTTACCCTATGAGTTTTATCCTTCTTTTTTACTATTAAACACCTTCATGAACCTCATTATCTATTTTAAACTTGATTAATATCCAACACAAACATCTCCAAACCTTTAGTTTGGTTCTCCTATGCATTGTTTGATAATGTCAAATTGGGTCAGTATCACTAATCAATATTAGCCTGATCTAGATAGTACCAATCATCTCCTAGAAATAACTAATTTTTAAAATAAAATATATCCTTAGGGTTGACCCAATTACCTAGTGTGTCAGTGGCATGATAAACTACCAAATCAAACTTGTGTGCATGTGCATCTGTGTGTGTGTGTGCATGTGTGTGTGTGTGTGTGTGTCTCTGTGTGTGTGTGTTTGTGTGTGTGTGTGTGTGTGTGTGTGAAAGTCTCACTTAATATGGAACTTGGAAATTATCCGGTACACATCTATATACTATTGCACATTGAAAAAATGTACCTTATTATTCAAAAAATTTAATAAATAAAAGGGAAAAGTCATACAAAAATTTTGAATCATATTAAATACAAGTAAAATCAAACATTGTCAAGTATCAAACCCAAATCATTAGTTGAATCCATATAGTGAAGCAATAAAATTTCATAGTCACACTATGTGGGAGAACTATGTGTGGCTTGATTTACCTCCTCGGAGTATTATATATATATATATATATATATATGAAAAGGTAAATAAAAAATGGAATGATTGGTATCATCTTAGCCCATTACACTTTCCCTATTTTTTAGGATTCTATCCCTCACAAGCACACCTAAGGTTTTAAGGTGAATGAGATTGGTTTTCAAAGTTGTGCGCATCATCAGGGTTCAGCATCAAACATATACATCTTACATAGATAGGCAAAGGTTAAAATATAATCACATATGACTTTTTTAGCATAATTCAATACTAAACACTCAAGTTAGTATCAAAATTCAATGGTGACCAAGATCTGATGGAACCCATCCAACATAGGTAGAAACACATTTCCTAAACAAGATGAATCATAGGTTGGCTTAAGGTTTTTTTCATAATTATATTATAGTCATAGTTATATAGTCAATTAAAAAATATAAATACCCATCCCCTTGTTTTACATCTGATATTAAACATATTCCACTTGACAAATCATTACAATCAGTTTATGTAATTTGCATTTAGATATATGTTTGAATGCCATATTTATCAATTTGAATTATTTTACTAGTTTCCATCCTATTGAGGTATATAAAACCAATTTAGTGTAAAATATATATAGTAGATAATTCATGTATCCTTTCTTTAAGGGCATGGGTCTTTGCTTCCTAGTTTTTAATTTTCTGTTATACCTTTAACCAATTTTAATTTGGATCTCAAGGACCCACTTTTTCCTCATGTTTCATACCTTCCACAACACTGATTTTCATTGGTTTAGAACCCTTAAAATAGAATACTCTATAAAAATTCAAGAGTGTGATATGTTGTCCAGAGGACAATTTTTTAAACCTTTATCAATATCCATTTTGGTACTCAAGATATTTTTCCTTATCTTAGAATATATTTAAGAAGAGTAGTTGGATGAGGAGGATAAATAAGGAGGTAGAATTAAATTGATTATTCTTTTTCTAGGTGTACTATGTTCTTCATAGTCATAAATTTTTGAGAGTTGAACTTCATCAAGGAGTGTGTGTGTGTGTGTGTGTGTGTGTGTGTGTGTGTGTGTGTGTGTGTGTGTGTGTGTGTGTGTGTGTGTGTGTGTGTGTGTGTGTGTGTGATTTTAAAATTTACAAAAATAAAGGTTTTTCTAGGCCTTGGTGATTTAAGGCATTAACATTCATTTTTTTTATTTCAATGGTCATCCATTATAATAATTTAAAAATAAATAAGAATATATTAAGCAAGTTATTGTATATAAAGTGACAAAATAGGTTGAATTGGTAAGAGAAAAGAACAAAAAATCAACCTTCTCATGTTATGTATTTTTGAATGAAAGTAACTACTTCAATCCATAAATAAAGAAGGGAAGATATTCAAATGTCTTACCTATATCTCTTACTTTCTCTCTCAGTTCAAAAAAATCATCCTTGTAATGGCATCCCCTTTAATTTACCATGTGTAACATAAGAAAAAATATTATTAGATGGTTAGCCAAAATCCAAAATACATGGAAATTCTAAATAATATATTCTAATGTACTTTAGATGAGATATATAAAAAATAAAATAAAATAAGGGAGGGTTAAAAATGTAACTTCACTTACTCTTTTTGTATATTGGATGTTTCTTAGATTGATTGTGATTGTAGTTGAAAAGGATTGATTGAGGAATGCCCATTATTTGGAAGCACTTTTCGTTATAATGTTGATGTTTAATTGATTGGATTGATGAGTTGAAGATTTGATAGATAGTGTTTGGATGGAACTTCATTGTATAGCTAAAGCTTAATGAAAATAGAGGTGATTGGCTCCATTTATAGATTGGTTTGATTATTGAAAGGCATCAATCCTAGTTGGAGATTAACATTGGAAGATGATTGAGTTGATGGGAGATTATTATATTGTGTGGGAATCTTAAGAGTGGTAAATAGGTGGGGCCATTAAAAGTATGGAATATTAAATGGGATTATTTAATTTGATAGTGGATCTTAGTTTAATTTGAGGTAGATTATGAAATTTGGAGAGAGAAATATTTAGATTATAAAATTTAGATAATGGGGGACAGGTAGAGCCTATGATATCATTGAAATTTGGAAAGAAGAATCTTTGGATTATAAAATTCAGATGATTGTTGGTAGGTAGAGCCTATGACATCATTGAAATTTAGAAATAATGATCTTTGAATTATAAAATTTAGATGATAGGGACATGCTGAAATTATGGCATCATTGAAATTTGGGGAGTGGAAGGGGGTAGAAGATGATGTCATGATGTGGGTATTATTTGAATTTTATATTTTGATAATTGTGGATATTAAAAATCTATATAATTAGGGAAATATTATTTAATTAATTTGGATTAATTAACTAATTAAATAAGATGAAAATTTTATGGGATTGGAGATGGTTATGGAATAAATGAGATAATTATCTAGGGGCTAATGAATAGTGAAGTTTAGCGATGTTAATGTGAATAGAAGATGGATTAGTTAAAATTGTCACAAAGTGCCTAAATTTTTCCCCTTTTTAAGAAGGCATTATGAGGTATGATGATTAGAGTGATGAATTTTTAAAGAAAGAAGAAGATGCAAAAAGGTGGACAAAAAATTACATGATGATGATGAAAAAATGTGGTGGATGATGATAAAAGAATGTGATGGATGATTCCCCCTCAAGAGGACATGTAGGAATGAAGGATATTTATGGATTATTGAAAAAGATATAAATAATCTATAATTAAATAATCAATTGGTAGGTGATGAATAAATAAGGGTTGGGATGTAGGATGTGATGATGAGATGAATATATGGATGCACTTAACCCACTTAAACTAATGTTTGCATTCTTTTATTTTATATGATGATGGACTGTGTTACACCAAACATGTCTGATCTAGGAAATATATATCCTGAGATAAGCTACACACTTTGATTTTCCCCAAGTAGGGTAAATGTGGAGAAAATATCCCAATGATTGAATTACAAGATTGATTTTCCCAAAGTAGGGTTAAAGTTGCATGCTTAGATGGATAACTAATTATTTTATTTATTTACAAGCATAGATAAAGGTTTTATCATGTTACACATATTGATAATGAGATCATGGAAATGGGAATGTGAATTAATAATGGTCAAGCTTACCTCATAAACCCATGTGATTGTGTGTTACCTATATATTCCAGATGGATCTTAGGCTAAATGTAGTTCTCCCTTTATGTAGGTATGATTATGAATATATTATATTAACCTAGGGATGAAATTAACTCACTTGATATAATTATTTTTTGTTTTTAATGTTTAGATGATGGTGAATCAATTTTACCTAAGTAGGGTGGATTTGATATATGTTGAAGACTTTGATGTGCCTCAAGTAAGGCAAAAGTTGTGTGTTTGGATTACAAGAATTGGTTTAGGAGTTAAGTGATTGAAAATAATGATTAAATATCATATTGATGAATATTTAAAAGGTGTGATATGTTGAATCAAATGTATATGTGGATGACATAATAAATTTGCAAAGAATGAATAAGCTAAAAAAATAAGCACACAAAGATGGCCCAAAATGATGAAATAATGATTTGAAGAATGATGTGATGATGTGTTGAGGAATAAATATGGTTATGAATATGGATTGGATATGGAATTCGTATTTCCACTTTAACCTATGAGTTATTGAATAAATCAAGTTCAAAAAAAATTATGGACTTAATTCATCTTAGGGCATAGATCTCAGTATAGAAAATAACCAATGTCATTGAGAAGAACATAGCCTATGAGGTGTAATGATGGGAAAATAAATTTTGATTCTAAGTGAGTAACTAGGAAAATATGATTGGAAGAATAAATAGAGATTCATGTGCACAACATGAAAAAAACTTGAGATGCAAGATGTAGATGTATCAAGATGTGAACCTGATCAGATTTCATGCTTTGAATAAATAACTAGAGGTCATGGGTAAAAATGGATGTAAAATAAGTATGATCCAGTGACCATACCCTTAATGTTGATGATAATATAGATGAAAGAGGATGAAGGGGATAACAAGGTATTAGATAAATGGATAATGATGAAGATGAAGAATTAGGTAGGGATGAGTAAGAGTGCTTACTCAAATAAGAATAAAAAGGAAATTATGGAAGGCTTCTCAAAGGATAAATACATTTAAATGGGTTATTTTTTAGAAGGACTGATATGTAACTTTGAAATTAAACCAAGTAAAATCAAGGAAGATGAGAAAAATGAAATGAAACAAAGAGATGGGATGAGCAAAAAATGCCAAAAATAAAGATGGAAGGATGGTGGTGATAAATAAGTAGATTCAAGAATTGAAAGTGACTGTGATATAATTTTAGTTTTCATGCAAGGAAATGGGATGATGAGAGATGTGGCAAGAAATGAAAGTAGTGAAAAGAGATATAAAATAGATCAAAGATAAAATGGAATGGTGATGAAAATGAAGGATAAGGAAACACATGGAATAAATTGATATTGGCAAGCAAAGGAGTGGAAGAAGGAAAAAATGATGATAGTAGAGTGAAGAATCAAACAATATCATGATCAACTAAGAATTAATAGTAAAAGTGATGGTAAGGAAGGTGATGGGTGAAATGACAGATCCGATGATGGATTTGGAGATGAAAATGGAATGGAAGATGTCAAAGGGGTTCATAAAAATGGGTTGATGTAGATTTTTGGTGGATATGGAAGTGTGGCATGTGGATGACTATCAATCAACTTTTTAAAATAGATTGATAGGTTAGTGACTAGTTATAAGATACTGATAGGGTGAAAGGGATGACGTGATGAGTATATGGGTAGTGATGAATTGAATATTTTACTATGGAGTAGGAAAGGGATGAAATTATTAGGACAATAATGGAAATTAATGGTAAGAATGATAATAAGACTGGCTAGGCTTACCTCAGAAACCGTATGTAATTGAGTGTTGCCTACATAGTCCAAATGGACCTCATGCCAATATAGTTATTCAAAAAAGTGAGGGATGATAATGATTAATATATGTTGATTGATTTTGATGTCATTTTTATTGTTCAAATATGGATGAATTAATTAGATTCAAAAATCTATGTTAAGGTGTGAATAGATTTCTATAGGGAGAATATACTGTCATTTTGGCATGCCTCCTAATATACTTTACAACCTAATTTTTTACGTATGAAAAAATGGTATGCATCATGATAAAGAAACACCATGATGACCTAGCCACAATATGTGTGAGGACTGATCGCTGATCCAATAGATAAATGATACAAATACACCATGATATGTAAAAATTAGGATGACATTGTTATTGTATGTTGATGGATGGAATCAAGTATAAGTGCAAGAAATAGCCATGATATGGTAAAAACATGATGAACCTATTGAAGTATATGGACTGAGTTAAGGCACAAATATAAAATCAAACAAACAAGTAAGCAAGCAAACATATAAAAGCCTGAAAATAAAAGTAACATAAAGCATTTTATCATTAATTAAGTCAAAATCTTTGTGTGAAAGCCTAATTCTATAGCTGCATGGTACTCCAAGAAAGGATAAATGCAAGGGAATAAATGTGGAAATAATGTTTTTGATGACCTGACTATGATCTAGGTCGAAATTGATCAAGGATTTAATCTCAACCTAAAATGAACATATATTATGTTTCTATTTCTGAGTGTTTATGGGAACTATGAGTATTTTGGCTTTATATCACTATTTTTAGTATTTCTATATTTTAATAATGTTTTTATATTTTTTGAATAAACATATTCAAAAGGTTTGTTAGTACGTGTGTATACAAACTATTGACAAAGAAAAAATTTACTCTACTAGTGGATGTGGAAAGAGATATGGGATGTGAAGGATGAATGAATGGATGTGGCAAAAAGGAATCTCTCCAAGGATCACAAGATATGAAATATTCCCATTGTGTCACTCTGATATCATACTATAAATAAATTAACCACACATTGATCTATCAAACATATTGCACCTTATAGTAGTTGTAAATCACCACTAATGTCAAAATGGGAAATGACTAATTAGATAACGATATGGATTGGATAGAGGGATGTGGAAGGATATGAACCTGAAGCCAAGCACAAAGTTATTCATATACATTGTATTGTAATGCATGGCACCAATAAATTTATTTTTACCATGGTACTTATCCAAGATGCCATAAAAATGGTTTTCACCTTTGGATGAACTATTTCTCTTTATCTTTTATTTTATGGATGGACAACAAACATAGAAACACTTTAAATGCATGATATTCATGGGCTCATCTAGTTATTTTCCATCTACTATGTCTAATGTGAAATCACCAAAACTATACCTATTAGTGATGATGTATGGACCTAGCCAATTAGGCTCAAACTTGCATTTTTTCTCATGTTCCACATTTGTATTCCTTTTATTTTCTGTAAATACAAGGTCACCAACTTCAAACTCTTATGGTTTGATTTTCTTATGATAATTATGTTGCATCCTATTTTTATAAGCTTTGAGATGATTTAGTGATGTCGATATTTTCTCATCAAGGAGTTGTAACTCTTATAGCCATACAACTCTATAATATTCATCATTAATGACATCCTATAATGAAATACACAAGGAGGGTAACTTGATCTCAATAGGTAGGATTGCTTATAATACAAATACTATGGAATATGTTTTAGCACCTATGGGAGTGTGAATTTTTGTTTAGTAAGCCCACAAAATAGGAAAGAATTATAAATTATATTCATGACCATCATCGTTAACAATCTTTTTATGGATTTTAAAGATATTTTTTTGGATGTCTCAGCTTATTTTTTACCTTATAGATAATAAGGAATAGACCATCTATGTCATATATGAATTGGGAAAAAATGGATTTACTCTTTATTATTGAAGAATTTTTTAGTATCCAAAATGATGTTAGATGGGATCTCATACCAGTAACTTAAATGATTAAAAATAAATTTGGATATTTGCTTCCCAATTACATAAGTGAGAGGTATTTCCTCAACCCAATTTTTAAAATACTTGATAGCAGTTAGGATGAATTTATGACTATCATATGAAGTGGGATTTATCTTCCCTATGAGATCAAGTCCCCATGTAAAAAATGGGTAAGGAGTTGTAATCAATTGTAATACTTATGATGAAGCATTAATTAGGTCACCACACTTCTAGTAATTAATGTACTTTTTGATGTATGCACATGCAATAGTTTTCATAGTCAACCAATAGTATCATGCGTGAAGGATTTTATTAGCAAGGGCCATCCCACTAGTATGGGTCCTACAAATCATATCATGAATGCTTTTGATAGTTAAATCAGCCTCTCTTGAATTTAAGCAACAAAGCAGGGTTCCATCATAGCCTCTACAATAGAGTGTTTTGCCAAGTAATTTATATCAAGATGTGTTATTGATGAAGGATTTGTGTTTGTTACGTGATAAGTCTTTTAAAATAATGTGATCATGAAGGTATATGTAAATTTTTGATACCAAGGTGAATTGGGACTAATTATCTCACATACCATTTTGGATTTTGGATGATCATATGATGGGATGATGAGTTGTTCAATTAGGAACTAATACTAATGTATATTTGAAGACATTTAAAGTTGTGAACTAATATTAACCATGGCATCTATTAACCTTTTATTGGCCCTTGGTACTTTCTCAAACTATATGTGCTCAAAATATTGATTAAAGCTATCTTCCATGGCTTTTCATGGCATGATTTTGTCATATTTTGTTTGATATTGAAAATTTACTTGATTGATGATTAACCTCAAATCACCAAAGACTAAAACATGTATAATGTCCCATTAGATGGTAATTCAAAGTATTACAAAAAAGGCCTCATATGTTTCAATGTTATTTATACATGGGAAGTTGATGTGAAAAGCCTTGGGGATAAGATCTCCTTGTGGTGTGACCAATAAAAACCTGCCCCTAAGCCTTGAGATGTGAATGACCCATAAAAATAGATCTTTTATTGTTTTGATTCTTTAATGTATAAAATGGACTCATTTGGAGACCAAAATTTTAATGGTTATGTATCTTCTAATGGAGCTTTTACTAAGTGATTAACAAGGATCTACCCTTTAATAGCTTTCTGATTGGTGTATTCAATATAAAATTGACTTAATATCATAATACATTTGGTTATACAACCTGTCAATACTAATTTAGATAGAAGATACTTAAGTGGATCAACTTTTGAAATGATGATGTTCCAATTATTGAGTATGTACTATCATAAATTTTGGGAGGTGAAAAATAATCCTAAAAAAGGCTTTTCAAGAGATGAGTAATTATGTTCATTGGTGATTAATGTCCTACTCATGTAATAAACTAATATTTCTTTATCATTTTTATTGTGTTGAGCCAAAAGTGCCCCCAAGGCATGCTAAGTAGTCGATATGTAAAGTAATAATGGCTTGCCTAGTTTTGGAGAGGCTAGCACTAGTGTATTCTCCAAATTTGATTTTATTTTATAAAATACCTCTTAACAATCATTATTCCATTGGAATAAATTTCCATGTTTTAATAGGTTTTTGAAGGGATGACAATAGTTTGCAAGTTATGAAATGAATCAATGAATCACCTAAATGTTTCCTTGCAAGATACATACTATTTTAGATTGGATGGTGGAAACATTTATATTATGGCCTTGATCTTATCTGGGTCCACTTCAATACCTCACCTGAATATGATGAAACCCAAAAACATTCTTGATGTGATACTAAAGACACACTCCTTGGGATTTAATCTGGCCTTATATTCTTGAAGTCATTCAAAGATCCTACATAAAATTCTTGGATGTTTTGATTTTGTTTTTTGAATTTCCAAGGATATCATCCACATAATCTTCCACCATATTATTCATCATGTCATGGATTATAAAAATTCATGGTTCTTTTATAAGTTGCACCAGCATTATTCAGGTAAAAAGGCATGACCTAATAATAAAACATTCCTCATGGGGTAGTGAACATAGCCTTATGTTGATCCTCAAGTGCTATCTTGATTTGGGTGTAGCCTAAAAATCCATACATAAATTATAGAATCTCATATTTAGTTGTGTAATATACTATCATATCAATTTGGGAAAATGAAAATCATCCTTGCTCAATCTTTATTGATATCATGCAAATTAGTTCAAGTGCATATTCTCAAGGGTTTTTTGTTGATAGGAATAATGTTAGAGATACACTCTAAATAATCAATAGGTATGATGAACTTGGATTCTATGAGTTTTTTGAGTTCTTTCTTGACCAAAATGGAAATAAGTGGATGCATTTTTTTGTAATTTTTTCTTGATGGGTTTGGTATCTGGATGCACTACAAGATGATGGATGACTAAGGATGGATGTAATCCAAGCATGTTGGAATAGGACCATGCAAAGATATCAATGATTTATTTGAGGATAATAATAATTGGCTCACATTATTCTTCAATTAGTGAGATAATAAGCTTAATTATATATGGATTGTCCTTTATACCAAGGTTAAACTCAATGGTATCTTCCATAAGTAACCTGGAACCATCCTCTAAAAAATTAAGTATCAAAGAGAATTGATAATCTTCATCTGATTGTGACTAATTTTTTCATTGAGCTCACCCATATAAGAATAATTAGAATCATTCATTTTGGTTAATGGCCACTCATTGAATTTCTATGGATATTCTTAGACCAACAATTCAAATGTGTGTTTCTCCTTAAGACTAACATCTAAACTGAAGATGATGTAGGAACTTCTATAACTATTTTTTTAAGAAGAGAGTGGATATCCATATTCATTGTCACCTCATAAAGGTTTTCAATAATAAACATGTCTTTATTTTTACTTTTTACACTATCCAATAATGCCTTAAAGAGGTTTTCACGATAGGACATTAAATTTTTATTTGATTTGTTTTCTTGACTAAGGAAATTACCTGCTATTTAAAGTAGGTAGTAGGGTACAAAATAATTTTAAATCCCATCTTGTGGTCCCCATGTGGGAAACCATCTCTAAGTCCAAAGAATTTTGTAATTGCCTCGTCATTCTAAAAAACATCCAAAGGTATGTGATCCTGTTGGTCCAAGTCTATGATGTCAGGATAAGGGAGGTCTATATGGATGGTAAGGATGTTGTTGGTATCAAAACTATGATTATTATAAAAGGTTATTGTATATTATATAAAATTTCTATGTGTCACTACCATTGAGTTCATCATTACTCATCATAATTGTATCACTTTCAAGATTAGTTGGTCCCCTTTGATTGGTTTGTATATAGTGCCATGATTTCCTTCATCCTAAGTAGATGAGATAGGCTCAATAATTCCTTAATCCTTGGCTCCCAAGCATGTACCCTTGTAATTTACCCTTTCTAAATATTTCTTGTAGACTAAGAATTTTACTCAAGAGAGGATGTTTAGTATCGTGTTAGTTCCAAAATAAAAACAAATTGACAAAAATAGACTAACTAGCATGACATCTCTAAGCCTAGTCACTAGGGGGAGCTTAGTTAACAAAACTAATGATAAATGAAAACTAAAATGCAAAATAAACCTTATTTCACCTTCCTTGGATGCTACAAAATGATTTTTGTAATGGCTTTCTCAGTTTTGTGCTCATGAAATCTATATCAATGGAGTGTGGCTACCTCCATCTCTCCTTGGCACCTTGTGTGGCTTTGGTTTGGCTTGGCTTAGATTGGGCTTGCTTGGATTTGGATCAATATTTTGGCATTATAACACTAAGATGTAATGATTTTTTAATGAATTTGGGCATTATAAGTTTTACATAAAATAGCTTAAAATTCAATAGGCAAGGCTTCCTATTTATAGATTTTTGGATTAGTTTGAAGATCAACCATGACCATCCATCTCAAGATTGAGATGTGTGGCCATGAATAAATATAAATATAAAATTTATTATACAAATATACCCATTATTTGGGATAGAGGGGAATTGAATAGGCATGAAGGGTCTTGATAAGGCATGTGAAGGGTTAACCTTGATATTTTATGCATTTATGGCCTAGGGATGTCTTCCCAATAAATGATGTCACCTGATGATGTAGTTATTCTATATTCATTTACAAAAATAAATTATTCAATAAGTTCCATGGAATTCTTAATTAGGCTCATGATTTGGTTTAATTATATCTTAATCATGATTAGTCACTTTAGTGCAAATTTTGGCCCTTTGGTGCACAAATTAATCAAATTGGTCGAAATATCTCATTATTGGCTCAAAATTTGACTGGATTGGAATTGGAAGTTGATATTAGATGTGTTGGAATCATATTCCCATTTAGGATGTTTCCAACACAAAATAAAAAAAATCATGTGTCTCGTGTAAGAGATTTGATAGAAAAGAACAATCCAAGGCACCCAAGTGCAAAATTACTATTTTGAATTGAAATGATTTGATCAAAGTTAGTTGGACCATAAATTGCATTGACCTATTTAGGGATATTTTGGCCAAAATTGGTATTTTAATATGTCAATTTCAAATCTTTGAATGTGCATTAGTGTTTTTAGGCCAAATTATGCATTTTGAAAGAAATTGGTCAAAACCCTGATTGGAGGTTATTGGTGGCCAGATTTAGGTGTTTATAGTTTGCCCCTATTTGGGAAGGTGTTTCAAGCTATACGCGTAGTAACATATTCTCAAATAATGAAAAGGTCATGTATGACTACAACTATAATGATGATGAACTAACTATATGATGCCCCCTTGAGGGAATGGTTGGCATAAGTAGGTTGGCAAATTGTCCCTCAAAAAAGAAAGAAGTGAAATGAAGGAACCAAAGAAAGGAAAATTATGGGGTGAGAACACAATGAGTTTTAAAAATTAGTAAAAATCACTGAGAATGCAAGTGGGATGGTGTACAATTATTTGCCCAAAGGCAGTTATAAGCATTGTACCCTGATAGTGGTAACATGGTATGATAACACAATGATTTTCCCAAAGATAGTATAATCATTGCAAAGATGGAGCTGCCCCAATTAGGAAAAAAAAACAAGATAACAACATGCCCCTATATGGGTAGGAAAAGTAAAGGGGTTACAAAATAATGATTTGCCCAAAGGTGGTTAGAATCATTGAGTAATGCAGGTGGGATGGTGTACAATGATTTTCTCCTAGGTGGTTATAATCATTATACCCTGATTATGACAAATATAATTTATTGAATGATGATGATGACAACTTAACACAGAAGGTAATGATGAATTGGAACAACCTGCTAGTAGGGAAATGCTCATCTAAAATGATAAAGGTTAAAATTCTTTCATGGTTAATTACTTTGTTTAGGATATAATTAGGATTGAATCGACATGCTGGTGCTAAAGAGATATTGATACTGCCACTAATAAATAAAATTCTTGAGGCTGAGGTTTTTTGTATCATGTATTGATAGGGATCATGGTATAACATCATGAGGACTTGGCTGAAATATGTATAAAGACTGACTCTTGTAATCCAATTCTCAAAAGAAAACAAGGCACCAATGATATAAACCATGATACCAATGTAGATGTATGAATATGGATGGATTCAAGTGTAATTTCATAAAATAAATGACCCAATGGATGCGCATAGACCAAATCAAGGTAACAATGCTGAAAGTAAATAAATAGGCACATAAACAAATAAATGAGCAGAAACAAACAAACAAACAAATCAATATAAACCATACAAACATTTCCCCTAGAAAATAGGCATTAACTTAATAATCTAAAAATAGGGGAATAGAAGAAAGCGAAGGGGGTGGCCGAGATATCTCCATATGCACTAGGCAAGTGGACACTGCTTACATAGTTTCGTGGACATAATATCCATTAAAAACTTTAGGTTAAATGTAGTTCTCCCAAGAAATGGGGAAAAAATGACAACTGGTGAAAACAAATAAAATGGATGTGATATAAGAATAAGAATGGTCTTGAAAAATGGCAAGTGTGTGGTAGAAAAGGCCAAAAAGGATGGAGAAACTAAGGAACAAGTGATTTATTTGTACTTAGTATAGGTTTCTAAAATCTTTAAGGCAAAGAAGTGGTCAATGTTTTTGGTTTTTTCTAATAGTTTTAAAAATATTTTAATAATTTTTGGAGTATCTCAACTTGATCAAGAATGATGAGACACTAAATGGTTCAAGATCACAAAATGGCAAGGGCGTTACTTAGGTTGCTTTAAAAATGGTGAGAGCATTTAAACTTAGGTTTCTCATAAAATGGTGAGAGAATGGTTTAGGAAGGGTGATTGAGTTAAACTCAACAAGTATTGAGCACTACCTACATAGTCCCAGAGTAATACCTCAAGTCACTATAGTTCTACTCTATAATGGAGGAATTTGACTAATGTAGCAGTCAATTCAAATAAAATAGGCACAATTGGTATAAATTCATAATATGACATAGGAAATGGTAAGTTTGTATGTTAAGGATCTATAAACAAATGTTGCCCCCAATTTTCCCATAGGTGGTTATAACTAGGACATAACGACCTAGTTCAATGGTACTAATTTGCTCATAGGTAGTTATAATTAGTAGCAAGATCAGTGATAAGAAAAGATCAACAAATGAAGGATACAACTGCTAAAAATTATATCATACTATTCCAAAATACTATTTCTATATAGGATGCTTAAAATAACTACTAAAATTGATCGAACTCATTAGTACTAAAAGGTGCAACCAATGGTGAAACCAAGGTCAAATGGGCTAGGTAGATAGGATTTAAAATATCAGTGGTCGATAAAATATAATGGTAAAATAGATAAGTAATAGGCTTAATAGAAATGATAAGAATGGCATTCATACAAAAAAGAATAGTGATATAGTGGAATAACTGAAATGGTCCTTATAGATAATACACCATAGCACTCAAGCATAGTACTACTTGAAGTGAATAATATTCATCAACTCAAGAAATTCATCTTTGTCTAGTGTGGTGATCCTATATGCTCATGATCCATAATTTATAGTAATAATGAAAGGCCCTATCTAGTTTCATTTGAATTTACCTTTATGCTTCTTCTCGACTGTGGTATTCTTTTGGTTTTTTTTAAGAACAAGATCACCAAGTTCAAATGTTCTATGCTTGACACTAATTATAGTGGCCGTTGAGTCAGTTATGATATGCCTAAATATTATTGAGTACAGTTATGCATTTTTTATCAAGTAGTTATAGATCTTATAGGTGAGCTACTTGATAGTCATGATCATCTAGGACATGCTTGAAAGATATGCGTAGTGAAGGCATCTCGACCTCAATGGGAAGGATGGATTTTGTATCATAAATAAGTGAATATGGAGTGGATCTTGTGGGGGTATGGTGATTGGTATGGTATGACCAAAGGGTGCAAAATATCTAAAGGTGTAAATCATGTCTGATATCATTGACAATATTTTTGAGAATATTAACAATGGTTTTATTTGATGCTTTGGCCTGGATATTACCTTGAGTGTAATATGATGTATAAAAATGTTGTGTTATTTTATATTTAGTGCATAACTTGTCGACATCCTTATTCTTGAATGATCTTCCATTATCAAATATAATATTGGAGGGGATATCATAGATGCAAATGAGATGATTGAAGATAAACTTGGAAATTTGCTTTCCAATCGCGTAAGGGATATAGCTTTAACCCACTTAGTGAAATATTTGGTGGTGGTAAGGATATGTTTATGGATATCTAAAGATGTAGGATTGATTTTCCCAATGAGTTCGAGTCCCCATGTATCAAATGGCCATGGTGTCAACATTAGTTTTAGATTATTGGCTAGGGCATGAATCAGATTAGCATGCCATTGACATTTGTCACACTTCTTTACATATACAACTACATCTATGTCTATCATGGGCCCATAATAACAAATATGTAAGATTTTTTTGGATAGGATGACCCTGCTATAATGGGATCCACATACCCCTTCATTAACTTCTCTTAATGCTAGTGTAGATTTTGCCAAAGTTAAACAATGAAGCAAAGTTCTATCAAAACTGCAATGGTAAAGGGTTGATCCAAGTAGAGTATAACAAGCGGAGTGATGGGTAAAGGCTTATGTTTGTTTTCAAGATAGGTCAAGTGGTATAAATTGGTCATGAAGATAGTTATAAAGATTTGAATACTAGATAGAATTAGGACTAACAATATCACAAATCATTGCCATAGTTGAAGGTTCATGAGCTGGTGTGACCAAATTCTTGATGAGGAACTAATACTCTCTAGCTTTGTTTGTTTGTCAAATCATAGCTTATATTAGCCATGGCATATGTAGTTCTATTACTATCATTTGGTATATGCTCAAATTGGATATCAACAATTTGTTATTTTAGAGTGTCAACTATAGATTTGTAAGGAACCAGCTTGTCATCTTTAGTTTGGAAATAATTTATGACCTAATTGATGATTAATTGAAAATCACCATAAACCTTGAGATGAGATATGTTCCAATATACTACCTATTGAATTCCCACAATAAGTACTTCATACTCAACCATGTTATTTGTACAAGAAAAAATGATTCTGAATGACTTAAGAATTAGATCCCCCTATGGTGTAATAAATAAAAGGCCTACCCCTTATACATGTGCAGTAAATGATCCATCAAAATATAGCTTCCAATGATAATCTTCAAGAGGTATGTCAATGATGGTGATTATGGATTCATCCAAAAATTGGGTTGTGAGTGGCTCTACGTCTACAAGGGGTGCTTCAACAAGCTGATCTACAAAGACCTATCCCTTGATTTCCTTTTGATTGATATATTCTATGTCAAACTCACAAAGAAGCATGATCCACTTAGCTATTATGCCTTGTAAAGCTATTTTATATAGTATATACTTGAGCGGATCTAATTTTGAAATGGCCATGGTCTTATTGTTCAACATGTAGTGTCATAATTTTTGAGCTATAAAGACTATGACTAGATAGGATTTTTCAATAAGCATATAGTTGTGTTTATATGTGACTAATGTACAACTTAAGTAGTATATTGCATTCTCTTTTTTAGTTTCATCATGTTGATATAGAAGTTCCCCTAAGACACTATCTATAGTTGATAGGTACAACAAAAATGGTTTTCCTAACATATGGGTAACAAAATAGGTAGATTTACTAGGCAATCTTTGAGCTGATGAAAAGCTATTTAGTAGTGATCATCCTAGTGGAATGAAACTTCCTTCTTTAGAAGATGTGTAAATGGATGAAAATTGTTTCCTAACTGAGGTACAAAGCATTGGATTGACTAGATCTTACCCTATAAACTGTGGAACTACTTCAAATTGGTTGGTGGTGACATCTCTATTATAGCTTGGACTTTGGCTGGATCAACTTCAATGCCTCTATGAGACACAATTAAGCTGAGTAATTTGTCAGATGTTACTATAAATACACATTTCTTTGGATTCAATCAGACTTTTTACTCACACAATATTTCAAATATCTTACGTATCATTTTTAGATGGCTGACCATGGTTTTTGATTTGCCTAGTATGTCATCGATGTAGTCTTGAAAAATATCATGCATCATATCATGGAATATGATGGTCATGGCTCTTTGATATGTAGCTCTACTATTTTTAAGACCAAATTACATTACCTAATAATAAAACATTCTCCATGGAGTGATGAATACTATCTTGTGTTAATCTTTTGGTGTTATTCTAATCTGGTTGTTTCCTGAAAAGTCATCTATTAATGAAAGCATTTCATAACCTACTATGGAGTCAATGATCATGTCAATGTTTTGTAATAGAAAGTCATCTTCAGGTTAAGATTTTTTTATATCATGAAAATCAATACAAATTTTGATTCCTTCAAGTTTTTTTCTAATAGGTACAATATTAGATATCCATTCTGAGTAGTCAATAGAGTGAATACATCCTGCTTATAAGAGTTTTTACAACTCTTTCTTTACTAATACAATAATGTGAGGATGCATCTTGAATAACATTTGATTAACTAGTTTGTCATCATGATTTACCACAAGGTGATGTAAAACCAAGCTAGGGTCCAAACCTGGCATGTTAGAATATGCCCATGCAAATATATCTACAAATTATCTCAATAGAGCTGTAAAGACTTCACATTCATCCTCAGTGAGGGATCTACTTAATTTTATCCATTTTGGGTCTGATGGAGTCATGATGTTTATCTTTATTATATCTTTGATAAGAAGGGTTGAGATATCTTTTAAGATAGTAGGCAAAGACTTGAACGATTGGACTATATCAGGGTCTTTTGTTAGGACTTGCTCTTCAACTTCTCATAGGCATGATGAATTTGAGTCCCCCAATGGGAGATCTAGGCATGTGAAAAAAATAGTCAAAATTTATTTAAGAATTCAATCAAATGCTTATTGTTTGCTTAAAATTGAACTCATATCCATAGGCAAGTTCATCATTGGTGGTTTCTTGGTATAAATTTAAAGAGGAATGAACACTCCCATCTAATGGTGCCTAAAATAGGTTTTCACCACTAGATTGACCTTTATCTTTACTTTTTCCCTAGTTAGAAAGCACCTCAAAGAGTTTTTCACTTTGGAATCTTAATGTTTTATTTATTTATTTTTGGCTAAGGGTGTTTACTTGCTTTCCAAAATAAGATTTAGGATCTAATGTGATTGAGAATCCTGATTTATGATCTCCCAACAAAACAATGTCTCTAAGGCCTAGAAAATCATAGAATGCCTCATCATTCTAAAACTCATCAATTGGTAAAGTGAATTCTTGTTAGTCCTAATTTATCTATTGGGGATAGTATAATATTAATGGTTTATTATGAATTATTGGGATAAGGGTACATATGGCATTGTTGTCAAATAGGTTAGTCTTGGCTAGGTCATCAAAGATAAGTCTATGATTAGACTCTGCTTCACTATTGACATCATCATCACTAGCCACTAGTGATGAAACTTGAATAAGATATGTGGGGTCACCCCCAAGTGGTTTAAATCCAAATCCATAAGGTATTTTGTAGTTAGTCATGGAAATTGGCTCAATGGTTCCTTGTTGATTCGGTCTGAGGCCTCTTCCTTCATAATCTTGATGTTCCATGATCCTATTGGGAATATGATACTTGGTACTCTTAATTTGTCATTGTACAACCATGATTCATCTCTTTCAAGAGGGTCTTGTTCTTGGCTAGATACCAGTATAAATGTGATTAGTCCTAGATTATGAAGTTTATCTTTACTTTTCATTACTAATGCAAGTGTGGGGTGACTTTAGGTCTTTCAAAGGTCTTGGGATCCTACAAAATATTGGTGATATGAAAGGTATCATGGGTCATATATGCCCCTAGTCCATTATCTAAAATGGTGATATGATTGGAAGCTACAGGAGGTGGCATGTGGGAAAGGGAAACTAGGGTATTAGGATCTATGCAATTATCTTCTAGAGGATCAATAAGTATGGCCTTTCCTTTATCCTATTTGGAACTTGGATTCATGCCATATTGGTAATTATATATTTTAAACTCAGCCTCAAGATGTTTGTAGTGTTAATGGGTGTAAATCTCTTAGAATATTTACCTCTATTCTTGAGTGGGAAAAATTGATACATTGGTGCAATGTAGATGGGACTGCATGAATCCCATGTAACTAAGGCCTACCTAAAAGCATATTATATGAAAACTCAAGATAAAGCACATGGAATAGTGTATCATGGGTCAAAGGCCCAATGATAACTGATAGGCTAATGACACCTTGTGATTCTCTCTCTTGATTATTGTAGGCTTTGATAATTATCATTTTTTATTAGAAATATGCCATTGTGTACCAAAGAAGCTTGATGAGATTTAGAGACACTATGTTGAGGCCTGATCCATTGTCTATAAAGATACATTTCACTTTGTGCCTTTTTATATAAACTTCTATGTATAATGGATTTTTATAGAGTGGACCAAGGGAAGACATATCGCTTTGGTTGAATGTGACTTGTTCAGTTAAAGCTAGGTATCCAACCAAAGCTTGAAATTTATCAGGGGATATGTCACTGGAAATAGTGGATTTGGTCAAAAAATCATTTAAAATGTTCTTGTAGATTATCAAAGTTTGTAACAAATCTAAAATAAATATTTGGGCCAGTGTCTTCTACAATTGTTCTATAATATCAAACTTCTTTTTTGGGTTAGTGGTAAATGGCTTATTCTGAGGCTGAATGGTTGGTTAGATAATGGGCAAAGTGGAAGATGGCTATGGGCTTGGGATGGTAATCCTTGATCTCTAAGTTTTGATTTAAAAAATGGGATTAAATTTAGGACTATGCCTGCTAACAAATAGTGGTAATGGTGTGGGACCAGATAGTACAAGTCTGAATTACTAGTACACTAATATATGGTCACAGAGTAAGGATGAGTTAACGGTATAAGGTCCAAAAGTAGAAATCCTAGTTTTTTGGTTCACCTTTGTGTGTTCCTAGGTCAAAGAAGGAATATCCATATAATTTGGTTGAGTGGCATTGTTTAGCAATGGTCTAGATTGATTGGTGCTTAGTCTAGGATTAATGAAGATGGTGTTAATGCTACCCCTTGTAATATGACCTACAACCCTATTGTAGTCATGTGAAACTACATAGTAGGTTTGTTGGTTGTTACCATTTTGACCTTGATTTTATCAATTATTCTAATATTGTTGGTTCTACTATTGATTCTACTAGTTTTATTAGTTCTATTGGTTTAGCCTTTGATTTTGATACTATTGATTTTGTTATTGTATTGGTCATGGTTGTTATTGTTGTTAGTTTTGGTTATGCTATGGAAAAGCATTTTGATAGATGCCAAGATTTTGATTAGAGGTGGAAGCACCAATATCCAATGTGATCTCCCTATTCTCCAACATATTTTCAATTAAATTCTTGATTTTCACACATCTTCATAAATTGTACCTGTAGACCCAATGATACTCATAGAATTGATTTTCATGGTACCAATTAGGATAAGGAATGCCTTGAGGATAATTCTTTGGTATAGGCCAAATAATCAAATTAGCAGTGGTAAGTTTGTGAAATAAAGACTCAATAGGCTCTCCAAGGTCACTAAAAACATGATACATAGGCACAATTCTTCTTAGAGGAGGGTTTTACAATGGTAAAGGTCATGGCATTTATTGTGCAAGTCTTGGTTGTTGTGCTTAGAGTGTTGGTTGAAGAGGTTTTTAGATAGGAGTGAGTTGAAAAGATGGTGCAGATGATGTTTACACCATTTGGACATGACATGACTTAGTTACTTCATTTCCCACAACATTCCTATTGTGGTTGAATTTTTTTGGTCTATCTTGGTTATTGGCATGTGCCATTTGTGATACTTGTGCTTGGATTGGTTGTTGGTTTTGGCCACTTCCCTAATTAGTACTTTGGTTCTAATTTGTTAAATTAAGCTTGATGACTCATTTATTGATGAGCACCTTCTCGATCAACAAACTTTTGTCAATGATTTATTTAAAGTTATGTGCATATTACAGTTCTAGATGATAAGCTATCTCACTATGGATGTTTCTAGTGAATATAATAACTAATTGTTTATGTAGTAAAATATGATTGAATTATCTTGTAATTACTCTCCATCACTATAGATATCTTGCAAAACTTTCATCAGCTTTTTGTTTAGCTTGTGTCAAATTAACCAATGAAATATCATGCTCAAGATTATAGGAAAAGTGTTGCATAAACTTGTCTAAAAGATCATCAAAATTAGTTACCAAATTCTTAGGCAACTTTAAGAACCATTATAAGGCTTGTCTAGCTAATCTACTTAGAAACAACAACAAAAGGCATATATCATTATATTTCACTAGTTGGTATGCGACAAAGAACTTGGGTAAATTGGCTTTAGGGTCACTTTTCCCCTTGTATTTATCAAACTTTGGTGGCTCATAACCTAGAGGGAATAGAATCTTTAAGTACTCCATATTGAAAGGATAGGAACACACATCGTCTAACTTAAACTTTTTAACATGTTTCCTCACTTGCATGGCTGCAATTACATCCTTCATTTGTTGCAATTCTTGGGATAGGAAACTAGAGGGAATATTGGTTTAAAGGGGAACATTAGCCTGGGTAGATGGTTGAGTGGTGATAAGTGGAGTATTTTGACTAGGGTATGATGGGGGTATTTGGTATACTTTGGATTGGTTAGGAAATGAAATCAAAATATGCATACATGGATTAAGATTTACTTGTTGAAATTACATGTTTAGATGTGTGATATTCTAGTTTGGGATGGAGATGAAGGCTTAAATTGGAGGATTTTGAGGTTAAGATGGAAGGATATAATGATACTATGCTTATTATGGTTAAATAGGGACATGTTACTGACTACTCAAACCTTGTTATTGAGTGGGAACATGTGAGCCAAGACCCTATCTATGAACTTGTGGTATGCCCTACACAAAAAGAAATTATTGCCTAGCAGGTATTTGAGAGACATTAAAACCCCTTGTTATGTGAATCCTAGTTGGGAAGTGGATGCATGTTGGATATTTGGCACCTATCGATGACTAACATGAATATGTTATTGATTAAACATCATTTGGTTTTGAATTGGCATGCTGGTATGTGAAGAAGAAGGTACATTTGCTACTACCAAATGAGGTGGAACATTATTTTCCACTTGTTGAGGTGGTAATGTGTTCAGCCTCTACTACATTGGTATATTCATTTGTGTTTGTTGTTATGGAATGCTACTCATCACCTATTGAGGAGGAATAGGATTTGTCATATTCTATTGTTAAGGCACAACATTGGTTACTAGTTGACTACTTGATCCTATTAGTTACGCATTGATAAAGTAGTTGGTTGAGGTTGGGGTGAAGAATCTCCCATTCCTAAGTTTTTTGAGCCACTCATGGTATTAACTAAAGGCACACGTTATTGACTAATTGTTTGCATATTAGTACCACTTTAATTCAGATTGGGCATTGCTTGTGCATTATCCACTATGTTTAGCTCATTATTCTACATAAAAGCAAAAGACACTTCTTCAATAATTAGTTTATGTAACAATTTATCTATCAAAGTGTTTTGTATGAATGGGTCTAAACTCTGATTATGTGACTAGTTAACTCTATCAAAAATCTTATTGAATGAACTAAGTCAATAAGAGGTTTAATCAATATGGTCATCTGATTGAAATTGCATGCTAGATTCAAGTAGGTTTGATATGCTACCTGTATTTGGTTAAAGTGGTCTTCCATGAGGTTCATTCCTTTTTTAGGCATATTAGGATCTTGATACATCATTTGGACTAGAGTCTAAGGATTTCTAGAAGCCTATTGACAATACAATATGTTGTGAGACATTATTACTAGGCTTGGTAAACTTTCATGATGGAAGTCTGCTGGAAACTTAGCCCCTACTTCTATGGCTCTAACCAAAATCTTGTATTTGTTCTCCAACAAATGACGCTCAAACAAAAATGGATCATATGTAGAAGGCATATTAGTAGAGTAGGATTTTTGAGGAACTAATTCTTTAGCTATTAGCATCATAGCTGGGTATTATACAATTTTCTCTTAGTCTTGTTCTAAATATGGTGGTGTATTAACCAAATAGTCATCCAATGGATCTTGGTTTTATTCCCCGATTTGAGTATTATAAGAGGGATAAGGATTCATCTCAGAAGCAGTATTATCTATGTAGAGGTCTTGCACCATTTCTTCTTTTCAACTACATTACTAATCCATAAATTATACACGAATCCACTACGAGTGTAGGAATACATGTTGGTATCCATAGTGAATGTTTCATAATAGAAAGATAAAAGAGTTTGACAAACTCTAAAAAGATAATGTCTAAAAGATTATGTTCAAATTTGGTCTAGATTCATCAAAAGAATAGAAAGGTTTATGCAATGATTTGTGACAAAACAAGCTAACATTAATTATCTAATGTTACATGTCTATACAAAAAGATTAAGTAAATAGACCAAAAATTGAAATGCCAAACTCTAAGGTCGAAGTGTGTTTCACTAAATTTTGTCTATTTCAAGTTTAAGGAAAATAGAGAATAATGATAGGGATATGTGATTATAATGAGCCTAGATTGGTTTGTGTATCATATCCAGATGTTGTAAGAGCTCCTCTTTGGCTGGGGAGGACTACCTGTAAGTAAGAAAACACTACTACAAAATGTTTGTTAGTAGATAAATGAGTGGGTTGCCAAGCTATGCACTTTTTTCAAGAAGTGTGAAACTTATTTAGAGATGATAGTCCACTTTTGAGAGACAAAAGAGTAATAAATAACTAAAAGAGAGGTAAAGAGAGAGTGAAAGAGAGATAATATTACCATTATTCATAACCTGAGTGTAGCAGAGAGTAATAGGGTGCAGGTGGTATATTTTATTTATATTTTAGAAGGTGTTTGGATAGGTTTTAGAAAGGTTAGGAAAATCCACAGTTGCCAACATCAGTAAGGGAATGATTGATATCAGTTATTCTATTGAGGTTGACTGGTGAAGGTGACTAATGTTGGTTATGTTGCTTGGGCCAGTAGGGGCAATAATTGCCTAGGATCTTGTAGAAGGCTTTTCTGGTTCTGGGAAATGGTTTTGATCAAGTTTAGGAGGTTGGGGAGAGTTATGAGAGAGAGAGAGTATGATTTGGGTAGATTTGGTTAGAGGTTTGGTGTGCCAAGTCAAGGGGAAACAAGTAGGGATGCTTGGTAACTCCCTCACAGGGGTTCAGTCAAGAATGTGTAAAGCAATGAACAATGGATGTAAAGTTATAGTAAAGTAACAGTGTAAAAAACCTATAGAATAAGTGATGTACTTAGCCATAGTAGTGACTAAATGATAAGTACCAGATTGATGGATCTTATCAAGTAGTCCAAATTGATGCCCTGAATAGAGAAAACATGCAGGCATGGTTGGTCTTCAAGAGCTTTGTTACTAATCATGATTGACTTATGCAAGGTAACAATAAGCCAAGATGTTGAAAGTTGAATGCTTAGAGCTTGAATGCAAGTAAGAATCAATTTTTTTGATTTCTATTAACCTAAACTTAAGGTTAGAGTTTAGATTATATAACCAACGTCGATGATTCTACTAACATCAGTCATGGGTTGATCAATGTCGATGGCCTTAAAATAGGTAAAACTTACTATTTTTGGCCTATTTTATGTTACTCTTCATGCCAAGTGTGCCACCCATTATAAAATGGTAAAAATAAGAGGTTAAAAAGGACGTAATTGGTTAGAAATTTATTTTTGAGGTGAGTATAAGTCTTGGGTAGCTAGGGTGAGGGGACCAAGTCTTGAGGTGACTCATGAGGTGAGAACTAGTCTTAAGGTGAGGATGCCAGGTAAGTTGGCATAAAGGGTTTTTAATTAACTTAATTAAGTATTTAAAATTAATTAAATGTATGAGGGGTAAAAACATGGGTTAGGGAGGCTAATTATTTTTATTAGAAATAGGCTTAAGGGGGTTTTGACACAAGGAGTTACGCACATGTGTGTGATGTAATTTTGGTGTGTACATTTTCTGTTGGAATAATGCATATTTAAGCTTACCTAGGGTTAATAGGGTAAGTTATTTATTACCGAGGGTAAAATTTATTTACCTCAGTTAATTTATTTTATTGTTGAGAATTTCTCAACAATATATTTGTTCGTAGTATGAGAAAACAAATAGTTTATTTTCTCTATTTTGTAATCATTACAAATAGTTTATTAACATGAAACAAACTATTTGTATTATAAATACTTTCCATTATATGAGAAATTAATGAGAGATTATTGAGAATATACAGAGAAATTTTTGGATTATCACCTATTTTTTAGGTGTGACAAATTTATTTATTCTCTGGAAATATTTGCAGGTTATTTGTTGTGGGTTCTCTCCCCTGGATTGATCCTGTGGATCCTGTGTATCTCCTGCTCATTCCTTCATGGTATCAGAGATTGGAGTTCCATTTGAAGATCCTCTTCCCTGAAATTTTTCATCTTTTAACACATTCAAAAATATTATGTTATTGATGTGTTACAGATATTTTTAATTCTCTCAAATTCTGGTTCTTATTTACTATTTTTTTTGGAAAATTATGTACTTTATGCTCATTAAATGATCGTACAGATGTCAAAAATCAGATTTTTTTTCATGGAGGTGTAGGAAATAAAGTCAAGAATCCATTTCAATTTGAATTTTCACATTTGAATCAGGACGTACAGCTCTTTCATTCAAAAACTTGCAGACTGGTCCCTATTGGCAGACTGTTGGCAGACTGCAGTACCTGTCCATTTTTCTGATGTGGCAGATCGTACGGTTGACTTTTTTCAAATATGAGACCTGTTAATGAAAGTTGACTCTTATATATTTCTATCCATATAAATTTTAACGAATTTGGATCAGGCCGTACAAAGTTTTGGAAGCCAACAACAGGAAATTAAAAACTATTTTTTTGCCTGTTGTATAGCCGTACGGATTTCTCATTTTTGAATGCCTTATTATATATAAAATCAAAATCTGAGAATTTCATGTGATAGAAGACTTCCAAATATTTAATTTCATGCTGAGAAGGATGGATTTGGAGCAGGCCGTATAGTCTTTTTTGGCAGATCCAGTGGAGCCATTCTGCATTGTTGAAAGGTGTTTTTTCCTTGGCTATTTTTCTCAAATATTTCCCTGACCACCACGCCTTTCTGGAACAAGAGTTTATTTTTGATAAATCCAAAGATTATTCAGCTGATATCTCACATGTGTGAGTCATTTTTGGCCTTTTTTTAATTAATTATTTTAATTTTTAGTGCTTCACTATATTACTTACTCAAAATATTACACACTTATTACAATATCCTTGTTTCAATTTCTGTTTTCCTGGATCCTGAATGATTGCTAGTTCAGGGTAGACCTCTTCTTCTTCTGGTTCTACTTCTACTTCTTCTTCTTGGAGATTACTGCATTCACCAGGACAGTAATCTTGGTCGGAATATAAAATGCTTGTTTAAATGCAAGTCTCTAGCTTTGAAAGTTCAAATTTGACTTTGCTAAAGCGGCTAGAGATATTTTGTTAAAAATTTGTAGGGAGGTCTTGGGGTCAAATCCCCCTACATTTTTTTTGCATAAAAGCCATTTTTTATTTTTGTATAAGCCAAGGCTAAATTTTTTTTATTTCATCGGGAGATGTTAAATTGTAACGGGAGGGGTGTTTTTTTTTGAGGAAAAACAAATGTCTAGATTGTTCTTGTCAACTTCATCATCTTCCTCGGGAATGGAATCTCGATTGTTTGAACCTCTAAATTCTAAAAATTACCATGTTTGGAAGCTGAAAATGCAACAACTCCTTCAATCAAAGGGCTTATGGAGAATTTTTTCTGAAATGACACCTGCAACATTCACCACTGAAAAAGACAAATATGCATATGGTTGTAAGCAGGATGAGGCTCTTGGATTGATTTGCCTCAACGTCTCAGATAATCTTCAATCTCACATTGCAGATGCTACTACACCAAAAGAGGTATGGGAGAAATTTAAAAACCTATTTGGCAAAGTTAATGAGTTTAAAATTTTGCAATTAGATGCAGAATTGAGTGCTCTCTCTCCATCAGATTTCCCTTCAATAAATGAATTCTTGGCAAAATTCAAATTTATAAGGTCACAATTGAAAGCTGGTGACAAGGATAAAAGTGATCAGGAGTGCATTTTCATGATTTTTTCAAAGTTGAAAGGACCATATAGTGTTTTTTCCTCTGCTTTTTACACTATGATGGATACATTAGGCGATGAATTCAAATGGCCTTCCTTTGAAGTTTTTTGTGAAAGATTGACTAGGGAGCAAAAAAAATTAATGGCCTTAGATGCTCTACCTAGTCCTAGTCATGCTCTAGTTGCTAATTCTTCTAAAGGAAAACCTTCACCTAAGTCTAAAAAGCAAGCACCTTCAAATAACCCTCTAGAGTCCACCACCCAATCACCTCATCATTTTAAATCTACTAAGACCAAAAAGTCCTTTAAGCAAAAGAAGAAAACATTTGGTCCATGTAATTTTTGTGGTGGTCCTAATCATGATGAAAGTAGATGTTTTAAGAAGATGGAAGCATTAGAGGCAGCGGTTAGACAACACAAAATTTCCATTCTGTCTCCATCTCCTTCTACTTCTGCAGGAAAAGGGAAAGCACTTTTAGCCAGGGCTATATCTTCATGTCAGGATCAGTGGATTTTTGACTCAGGTGCTTCTCACCATCTCACACATTCTAAAGATCTATTGTCTTCTCTTACAGATTGTAGTACATCACATATTGTTATGGGTAACTCCTCACAGATTGAAGTTTTGGGATCAGGTACTGTTGATAAACAGGATGGATGTTTTAACAATGTATTGCTTGTACCTCAAATCTCTTCTAATCTTCTCTCTGTATATCAAATATGTAATTCTGGTACTGGTAAAATTGTGGAGTTTACTTCACATAATGTTTTAATAAGAGAATGTAATGATCCTAGTGAGATAGTTGCTACAGGTACAGCAGACCATACTGCAAGACTCTATACTTTTGATAAGTTTGAGTCTTTTGTGTCTTTTGGTTCTTCACTTATAGCACATGGTAATAATCTCAGCAAATTGTGGCATGAGAGATTGGGACATTTGAGTTATGGATATATGCAACAAATGAGTATAAAACATCTTGTAAAAGGCCTTCCTAAGGTCTCTTGTATTGATGGGGTGTGTCTTGGTTGTCTAGTTGGTAAACAGCACCAAGATCCATTTCCAGTTGGTAAGGCCACACGTGCAAATGCACCCTTAGAGTTGGTTCATAGTGATTTGATGACTTTTCCAACTCATTCTTTTTCAGGGGCTAAATATGCACTCAGATTCATTGATGATTTCACTCATAAAACTTGGGTATATTTTCTCAAGTTGAAAAGTGAAGTTTTTGAGACTTTTAAGGCCTTTAAAGCCTTTGTTGAAAAACAATCATCTCTTCCTCTTAAGAAGATATGCACTGACAATGGGGGGGAATATGACAGTAATGCTTTCTATGATTTTTGTATTAAGCATGGGATACAACATCAGTTCACTGTACCACACACTCCTCAACAAAATGGTGTAGTAGAGAGGAAGAATCGAACATTGAAAGAGATGGCTAATTGTATGATTCACTCTAAAAATTTGGGTCCACAATATTCGGCTAAAGCTGTAAATTGTGCAAACTACATTCAAAACCGTATGCCTCATAAAGCTGTGCAAAATATGACACCAGAAGAAGCTTGGTCTGGGATCAAGCCTGATATTTCAGATTTTCGCATCTTTGGGAGTCAAGCATGGGCATTCATTCCTGATGACAAACATAAAGCATTGGAGAAGAAAAGCCAACCACTCATTTTTGTTGGTTATTGTGAAGATGTAAAAGCCTACCATCTTTTTGATCTTGTCACACATGATGTGTTGTTTCGACGGGATGTTCAGGTTGATGAGCTACCCACTCCACAGGAGTGTACATCAAGTTCTTCTTCTTCCCCTCCTTCTTCTACTGAGGATAGTGAGGATTTGCTTTCTATTGTTGATGATGATGATGTCGCACTTATTCAGCCACCATAGCCATCTTCTTCACCACCTTTGCCTAAATGGGCAAAGAGCACTCTACATGCAGCTGGTTCTTTTGTTGGTGATCCATCTGATTCTCGTCGCACTCGCTCACAGACATCTAGTATTGCTCTTTTGGGACAAGCTTGTACAGATGATCCAGTGTTGTTTTCTGAGGCTATTGGTATACCCGAGTGGGATGTTGCTATGTATGATGAGTATTCTTAATTAATGAAGAATGATACTTGGGATCTTGTCCCTCTTCCTAAGGGAAGAAAACTTGTAAAATGTAAATGGGTCTATAGGACCAAATATGCTATAGATGGATCAGTAGATAAGTACAAAGCTAGATTAGTAGCTAAGGGTTTTTCACAGGTTGAAGGGGTTGATTACTCTGAGACCTTTGCCCTTGTAGCTAAGATGGATTCTATTCGGCTTGTACTCTCTCTTGCTGCTTCACATTCTTGGTCTATTTTTCAGATGGATGTGAAGAGTGCTTTCTTACATGGTGATCTCCATGAGGAGATCTATATGGAGCAGCCTCCAGGATTTGTGCAGGACTCATCCTTGGTTTGTAGACTCTATCGTTCTCTTTATGGCCTCAAACAAGCTCCTAGATCTTGGTATGAGAAGATGGATAGTTTTCTTTTGAGTTTTGGTTTTATTCATTGTGAGTCAGATCACAATGTATACATCCTGAAGCAAGGTGAGGAGCTTGTCATTTTGGTTTTGTATGTTGATGATCTCATCCTCACTGGCAGTTCAGATTCCTTGATACATGACATCAAGGACAAGTTGGCAGATAGGTTTGATATGACAGATCTGGGACTTCTACATTATTTTCTTGGTCTTCAAGTTTTTCAATCTTCTGAGGGCATTTCTATTGGACAGCAGAAGTATGCGACAGATCTTCTTCATCGATTTGGCATGGTTGATTGTAAGCCTGCACCCACTCCATATCAGTCAGGTATTGTGTTGTCTGCCACTTGTATGACTCCTCTTGTTGATTCCACTTTGTATTGGCAACTTGTAGGTAGTCTTTTATACCTGACTCATACCCATCCCGACATCACATTTGCTATGAACCTTGTCTCTCTATTCTCACATGAGCCTCATGAGAGTCATTGGCAAGCAGTCAAGCGTATTTTGCGCTACATTCAGGGCACCACTCACTTTGGTATACATTACACACCATAGAGTTCTACACAGCTTGTTGGATACACTGACTCTAATTGGGCTGGTGATGTTGACACTCACAAGTCCACTTGTGGATTTGCTTTCACACTTGGTTTAGGTCCAGTTGCTTGGGCATGCAAAAAGCAGACTGCTATTGCATTTTCCTCTACTGAGGTTGAGTATCGAGGTGCTATCAAAGCTAGTCAGGAGATACTTTGGCTTCGATAGTTGCTTGGAGAGTTTGGCTTCACACAGTAGGGTCCTACTACTCTTTGGTGTGATAACCAAAGTGCGATTGCTATTTCACGTAATCCTATTGAGTATCAGCGGACAAAACACATTGAGATTCACATGCACTTCATTCGACATCTTATTCAGGATGGAGTTCTTTCTTTGGAGTTTGTGCCTACAGCTGAGCAGATTGCAGACATCTTCACTAAACCTTTGGCTTCTCCTCATTATCTTCAGTTGCGAGCGATGCTTTGGGTGAAGGAAGTTGTCCTTGGGGGGGATTTCCCATGAAGTCCTTCCTTCCTTTATTTTTCATATATTTTGATTGGTTTGTACATGGGTACCTTATCAGGCCTAGTAACCAGGACCCATCCTTGTTTGTCATTCTCCCTATGTTTTGCTTAAGGGAGGGTGTTGAAATAATGCATATTTAAGCTTACCTAGGGTTAATAGGGTAAGTTATTTATTACCGAGGGTAAAATTTATTTACCTCGGTTAATTTATTTTATTGTTGAGAATTTCTCAACAATATATTTGTTCGTAGTATGAGAAAACAAATAGTTTGTTTTCTCTATTTTGTAATCATTACAAATAGTTTGTTAACATGAAACAAACTATTTGTATTATAAATACTTTGCATTATATGAGAAATTAATGAGAGATTATTGAGAATATATAGAGAAATTTGTGGATTATCACCTATTTTTTAGGTGTGACAAATTTATTTATTCTCTAGAAATATTTGCAGGTTATTTGTTGTGGGTTCTCTCTCCTGGATTGATCCTGTGTATCTCCTGCTCATTCCTTCATTTTTCCCTTTTTGTCTTTTAATTTATATTGACAAGTTGCAACACAAAAATAGGAGTTAGATGCTCCAAGTATTGGATGAGGTATCCCCCCTCAAAGTGAGAATCAATAGAGGAAAAATTAGAATTCGGTACCAATTTGATAAGGAGGTAATTGAGTGAGTGGTGGAAAACTAAGTATCACTTCATATGCATATACTACAATGAGCTATAGTTGAAAAAGTTAAGAATAGTCAAGGTTGAGGAAGACTCAGATAGAAATAACCAAAGCACAACTTGTAAGTGATAGCTAATAGGTCAAAACAATTAGATTTGTAGCTCCATTGGTTGATGTGTCCCAAGTATTTAATGTAGGAAGTGCCCCTAGAAAGCACAAAAGGTTATAGGTGATAAGATGAGCTTGTTTGCCATCCAAAAGACCTAATATACATGCATTTATATAATATCCAACTATAGCAGAATAGTATAACCAGTTAAGATAGGTGATGCAAGGATGGTGTAAAAGGGTGAATGAGCGAGGAGATATTAATGATCTTTAAGTAAAATCATCATGGGGGAGATGATGTCTTCAAGCGTGATTATTAGGGTTGGGTAGATATATATGATCTCTAAGTTTGTGGTTGTGGTTAGGGAGATATATGTGATCTCTAAAGTGCCCCATTCATGGGTAGAGTCTAAAGAGTGGTGGTTAATGGTGGAAACATGAATGCAATGATGTCAATGTCATTATATGACTGATGTCAGTAGTAAATGGTGTTGATGTCAGCATATCAAGGCAATGTTTTCAATGTTGGTAGGCATAAGTGTTGACATCAATGGATTAGGTCAAGTATGTTGACATCAATGGTTGAACAACCTCAACAAAAGGGGGTTTGGTGACTGACCAAACTCATTTGTAACTTTTTATTGGAGAGAAAAAGAGCTGTAAGAGCGACTGAGATGATTGAGCAAGGAGGTGACCCAGTGGGAGGTGTACCACCACAAGAGCCAATTGTGCTAGATCAAAGGAGATAGAAAGATGAGGTAAGAGTCTCGATGAGTTGTTTTGCAACTTGATTTGATTATTTTGAGTTTTTAGGCTAATTTAGAAGTGGGGGATAGAAAATCTTAGTAGAGGGGTAGGTTATGGGGTAGGGTAGTTTTAGGATAAGTTGGGTGGAATTTGGGGTAGCTTTCTAAGTTAAAATTATAGTGTTGGGGATAGGTCATTTGGCCCTAGGGCCAAACTAGTCATTGATGTCAATAGGGTCCATTGAGATCAATCAACATGATACCAAGGTTGGTAGGTATATGTTGACATTGATCGACACTTATGCCTATAAATCACTAATGTCAACATTAAAATTGACATCAATGACTGTGAATAATCAATAAAATAGAAGAAAGGGTTAATTTGGATCCATAATAAAAGTAGTCAACTAGTTTAATTGTTGAGCTAGACTCAAAAGACCTCATGTCAACTGAGTGTTGCCTACATAGCCTAGTTCAGGGCCTCAAGACAATGTAGTTCTCCTAGAGCTTAGGAAAAATATCTAAGGTATGGTTGAGGTTGAGATAGGTCAAGAGGCCTAGGGATTAAAAGAGAGAGTATTGGGTTAAGGGTCAAGGATATAGGCTATGAGGCCTAGAGTTGTTATAGGTAATTGGGCCTAAGGTTGGGATAGAGAGGGAGTAAATCTTAGGGTAGAGAGGGAAGAGTAGAGTAGATAGTTAGGTGGGTATATGGTTGAGCTAACCTTAGGAGAACCCATGTCAACTGAGTGTTGCCTCCATAGCTTAGTATAGGGCCTCAAACCAATGTATTTCTCCCAAAGAGAAGGGAAAAAGGTGGGGGTATTTTATATTAGAAAGCACGTGACTTGAGTTGTGTGTGTATGGATGCAAGTGAGGATGGAGTTGACATTGTGGGATCACTTACTAAGGCTAATGACATGGATGAGGAGCAATGTCACCATAGATGAGAGGGAGCATATCGCCACTATGAGGTTAAGAGGAGTGCGATGATATTGTCGAGTCACCTGAGATGTGAGCCTTATGATAACATTGATCGAGAGGTGGGATCACACCACCAACACCTTCCATCTATTAATTGGAGTATTGATAGTGACCTAGGAGGATGTCTATAGGATTTTATGGTTACTACTATAGGGTGAGGATCTCTTCACATGCTCAAGAGACGAGCATGATATATATATATATATATATATATATATATATATGTGGTCATATTATATGCAGAGCATGTTATTGAGGTGACCTACCATTCAGTGAGTTTTTATTACAAGCTACTGTATATGGTCGATGAGGAGTAACATTGACTGAGTATCTTGATGATGATAATAATCATAGTGTATGCATTACCCAATGTAGATGGGGGTAGATTTTTTATTACATTGATAGGTGTGCTTGTATAGATGGTTGAGTAGCTAACTATTTTTGCATGGGGTCCAATATTTTTGGCATAGTTATATAGAGAACTATGGGGTTTGAGACTGTGATGGAAATACAGTTTGCATATTGACCATCTACTACACTACTTAATATATGATCACATCATGGTGACCCAATCATTAGGGTTACCTACTATGATTCTAGCCAGCTTCAGGGTTGGTTTTAGATGTTGGAAAGAAGGCATGACATAGACCTGAGTGGATGGTGTAGTACATGATATTACATATTATAGATGCATGATTGAGGGTTTGATCTTTGTGGATGTTTTATGGAGACCCTACCTGACATATCCCATATTTAGAGGATAGACATAGTAGTTGTTTAGATTATAGAGCTCATTATGGGTTAAGGGGAGATGAGCTGGTGAGTTTGACATGGTACTTATGGCATAGGTCAAAAGGTAGTTTTGTCTAGTATAGGATATACTACCTACCTTCCCTTGATATAAGAGGTATTACATAGAGTCACCCCTACCATTACCCTAAGAGATAGATGGTCTAGATTTTGAAGAGCTACTAACAGGGCTAGGTGTTGGATATCTAGGGTACATAATGGTGTATATAACTTGGTGGATAGGTTTACATCCCATGATGGAGGTTAGGAGGCCACCACCAGATTTATATGGGTTAGTGAGAGAGAGGGATGAAGCCATATAGGCACGAGATATAGTAGTGTAGGCTAGAGATATAGCACATGCACATGTATTAACTTTACAGGGGTAGGTGGTGATGTTGTAGGGCTAGGTTGGGGCACTATATGGCTAGGTTGTAGCACTATAGGTCCAAGTCAGAGTCTTACAAGGTCAAGTGACTATAGTGATAGTAGAGAGGGATATTTTGAGATTAGTAGGTCAGGCTACTCCTCTTCTTCCACCATAGGGACCAATATAAGATGAGCCATTAGTAGGTGTTATGGGACCACCACAGACCATGTCTTTGGTGATATATATGACTGCCTTAGATGAGATTGCTTATTATGAGAGGGCCATCAAGGAATTTTTATATATTCAAAGATATTTAAAGTTTAGAGAGTGGGAGAGATCTGTGTCACATGCCATAGCTTCTAACTCATGTAGACGTAGACAGGCAAAGAGTGTTGATGACATTACTTCCACATGACCATGTGGAGAGCCTCGAGGACCCTAAGTGTTAGAGTTTGCCTTTTTGGTTATGTATGTTATATGTACACCAACCTATGAGTTGAATATGCGAGATGTATATTTTGAGAGAGAGAGATGATATTATGATGATGTATTTATGGACATGTATTCTGAGCATATATATTTACATGAAATGTTTATTTATTATGATTTTTAGATGTATTTATTATGATTTTGAGATGTATTAATTCTAATTTTGAGATGATATTGATGTAGATGATGATGATATAGATGATGATTATTTAGATGATGATTTTATGATATGTTAATTTGATTTTAATGTTGAGCATGTTAGTTGAGGTGTACTTAGCATTTTCCATATGAGTGATGGCATATACATCATTGGTTGGTTAGCTTCATCTTAGCATTTTTCCATATTTGTGATGTTGTAAATTTAAAATGAATGGGCTGGTTATGTTATTTTATTTTAGCATTTTTCCATATTTATGATGGTGTATGCATAAAATAAATGGAGTGGGCTTTGATAGTGTTGGTATGACATTGTTTTTCATCTCAATAGAGAGATCAAAATGTGGTTTGGATGGGAAAATAAAGAGGAAGAATGCTAATACATTGGCAAAGACCATAATCAGAACATAAATAGGCTCAGGAAAATGAGCCTCTTTCATGCGTTATATCTTTGAACCATTATGTTTGTTATGGAAGCATCGTGTTTACCTTATGTTAAGTCAGCTTCATAGTCCCTTGAAAGAGTATAAGGGAAAAAAGTGTAAAATGAGGGAAAATGTTTGGGTAGCATAACCTATGAAGTGGGGATGATATGCCCCTATTGTGGGTGACCTGAGAGTTACTATAGGCAAGTCCATGACTTAAAGCTTTTTTTTGTGTAAGCTGATCAATGCGGGAAGCCTATAATGGGATTTTGTATGCATTAAAGTCGTATAAAGATGATCAATATAAGAAGGTTTTTTTTTTTGTATTTATCTTTGAGAGAAAATCTTGGCTTATCCATCCTTCAAGGGAGTGGTCTAAGCATTTATTTTTAAGTTTAAATTATTGTCCTTCAAGGGAGAATTCTATTGATAGTAACAAAGAGAAGTTACATAACTATCCTTCAAATGAGCAGTCTATGTTGAGAATCATGACCTGAGAGCTTATAACTTGTCACATATCCCATTTGTTTTGTTTTTTTAGCATTTAGTCATGGACAAGACTATATAGACTTAGGGGTTGCCTATTTTGAGGGAAAAACCATACCACTACGTAAGTTAACCAAGTGTATAAGAGCAAGGGTGAAGAGGAAGGGAAATGAATGTAATAGGGATGTTTAAGGGATGAGATCAAGATAAACATGAGGTGAAGTGATGCTTGGTTAACAAAAGAATTGTTAGAGGTGTAAGGCATTTAAAGGCTTGGTTTCTAGCCTTCCTTCGAGAGAAGACAAGTGATAATTTCCTAAGCCATACTTGTGAGTTATGATATAGGGTCCAAGAAAATTAAAAGAAAACTTACCCCATTTGATTTTCTACATGTTTGTCACATGTTGATTTTATTTTAATATGAGATCTCCAATATTAAAATTTCACTCTTTAAGGTTTTCATTATAAGCACGTTTGATATGCTCTTAATAGATTTGGAGGTGGTTGAGGGCTATGAGATGGCATTCATCAAGTAATTCAAGTTGATCCAAATGTTGTTGGCAAAAGTCATCATTAGTATGGATGTCTCTAAGAGAAATGCGAAGAGAAGGAATTTAGACCTCAAGAGGCTAAATATCCTCCATCCCATGAACCAAGGAAAAAGGGGTAGTACCCATAGGGGTTTGAATGCTAGTGTGATAAGGCCATAAAGCAAAGGGAATGTGTGTGTTTCAATCCCTGCCCATATCATTGACTAGCTTCATGAGAATTTTGGTCAATGTTTTGTTAAAAGCTTCTACCTATCCATTAGCTTGTGGATAATATGGTGATGAGAAGCTTAATTTGATTCCAAATGTATCGCAAAGACTTTGAACAGTCTTATTTTTGAAATATTTCCAATTATCTATTATAATTTTATGCAGAACACTAAAATGATAGATGATGTGATGTTTTATAAAGTCAACAATTTTGTTTGCTTTAATAGAGATGAGAGGAATAGCCTCGATTCACTTGGTGAAGCATTCACTGGTAGTAATGATAGAGCAATGATGGAGGGATGAATGAGGGTTAATCTCTCTTATTAAATCCAAGCCCCATTGGGAGAATGGATAGAAGTCTTTGGTGACTTGTAATGCATGACTCAGAATGTAAAGGAGGCTAGCGTGTTATTGACACTTGATGCAATGCTAAATGTAATCAACACAATCTTGATGGAGTGTGGGCCAATAATAGCCAAGTCAAAGGATATGCTTGGAAACTGCATGACCATTGAAATTTTCACCACAAATCCCATCATGGACTTCCTTAATAGCAAAGGGAGTCTCAGTACTAGTGAGGCATATAAGGAACAGTTTGTAAGAGATAAGAGTCAAATGATCCTAAGAGCTTATCTACACAATGTTTATACCACTACATAATTTCATTTTTGCATAGGTAGGAACCATTAACTTGGATAACCACTAGTTGAGAATCATCGAAAATGGTTATGGATTTGATACCCAAGAAAATATTTATTTGAAGTCCTAAGATCAAAGCCTCATATTCGGCCATATTATTAGTGCATTCAAAATCTAGTTTAAATGACAAAGGCATAGGTTTGCCATCTATAGGAATAAGAATGACCTTGGACCCCCATCATGTTGACATTTAGACCTGTCAATGAACATCATCATTTGATTACAGAGCGTTGTGATGGATTCTCTAGGGAATTTAAGGTTTGAAGGTTGATTTTTAGGTAAAGGGATGGCAGCTAACTAGTTAGTCATTATTTTCCCTTTGATAGACTCTTGTTAAATGAATTCTAAGTCAAATTCAGTAAGAGTCATGAGCCACCAAGCTATATGTTGGTTGTGATATCGATTAGAATGCATGTATTTGAGGGGATTAGTATGGTTGACCACATAGGTTTTGTGATTTTAGAGATAATGGTGAAGCTTAGAGGTGAAAAAGACCAACAGAAGGAAATTTTTTTAAGTATGGGTATACCAAGTCTCATAATCAATAAGTGTGTAGCTTATGTAGTAAACCACCTTCTCTCAATGTTGATCATCTCGATGTGTAATCATAGCACCTAGATAATGGTCTATTGTGGAGATGTATAAGTTGAAAGGCTAATTTTTCTTAGGTGGAATAAGAGCTGGTATGGAAAGGAGATATTGTTTAAGTGCGTCAAAAGATTATTTTCAATCTGTATTCCAATAGGAGACATCCTTTTGGAGGAGATGGTGAAAGGGTTCACAATGATCTGACAACTGAGAGATGAAGTGATGAATTGAAAGAAATTTTCCTTGTAAGCTATAGATTTATTTGACATTAGTAGGAGGTATCTCTAGGATTGATCTAACCTTAATAAGAGCAACCTTGATACTAGGGAGAGAATGATAAAACCTAAGAGCTTATCAAAAAGAACACCAAAGACACATTTCTTTGGGTTTAGTCAAAAATTATATTGGAAGAGATGAAAAAATATAATTTCAAGAATTTTCAAGTGATTTTGGTAAAGTTTAGACTTACTAAGTAAGTCATCTATGTAATCTTCCATAATTTTATGTAGGAGATCATAGAAAATGTAAGTCATGGCATGTTGATAGGTGGCAGCAATATTATTCAAACCAAAAGGCATGACCTAATAACAGAAATCCCCCCATGGGGTAATGAAGGTTATCTTGTGTTGATCCTCAGGAGCAACCAAGATTTGATTATATCTAGAGAATTTATGTATAAGTGATAACATCTCATGGCTGGCCATTATATAAACAAGTTGGTCGATACTTGGCAATGGGAAGTCATCTTTTGGATAAGCGAGGTTTAAGTCATGATAGTTAGTGAAAATATAGATTTCCCTAGTCACTTTTGTGACAAGAATGATATTGGAAATCCATTATGGGTAGTTGATGGGTTGGATAAGGTTAACAAAAAGGAGGTGTTGGAGCTCTTCTTTGACAAGAAGAATAATATGAGGGTGCATCTTGCAAAGATTCTAGTTTACAATTTTGGCATCTCAATTGGTGATAATGTTATGGGTAAAAATAGAGGGCTCAATGCTAGGCATGTCATTATAAGACCAAGCAAAGGCTTTGATATGGTTATTAAGAAATGTTTTATGATCATCTTGCTTAAAAGAATCTAAAGATTGGCCAATCTTGAGGACGTGGGGGTTATCATGAGAGGGCAGGTTGATGTCAATGGTTGATTCATTTAACATAGCTTGTGTTTCAAATGAGAGTGATCATTGGATATAAGAATCATCTACACCCATGTATGTTATAATTGCATCATCATATTGACATTAGACAGTGTTAATAGTGGGAGAATCTTCATCAATTATTTTAGGATGAATGAGAGGAAGGGACCTTGTTTCCTTATCTTGCCTATAGGTGAGAGGCCCCAAATGGATGGAATTTATTGAAAAAAAAATTAGGAGGTATAAAGACCTCTGATTTGATAGGTGATGGTGGAGAAGAAGGTGGAGAAGGAGAGACTGGTTCTTCGATAATTGGTTCATGGAAAGTTTTAGTGAGTTTATTTGGTTCATCATAATCCACTCCATGCCTCTTTTTGGCATTTTTAATGGTGTTGCTAGTAGGATATTCAATAGGCATATGGAAATAATGTTTGTAATGACCCAAAAAAAATCCTTTCTAGGGACACTAATAGAGATAGGTGTGGAAAGTCACAAGTAAATGGTTGTAGCAAACAAGATGGATTGCCAATAGAAGCTTGATCAATTACCTCATATGTGAAATTTTTTCAAAGGTTAGGGGGCCATAAGGGATGACCATCCCAATGTGAAGATCATAATTTGGATGCATGTGAAGCTTTCCATACTCTTGTGGAGTTTATAACATGTCAAGCATCAACAAATGATATTTGCTAAGTGACAAATGTTGAAAAGTTTCCTCCATGGGATCCTTATTAATAATTTGTGTTACCGATATTTATGTAATCATGGGAGTGGACCTTATAAAAGCTTCAAACGTATCATGTGGGGAAGATGATGTCTTTAATGGAATGAGAACATCATTTAGACTATTAGTCATGTTGCATATTTTAAACAGAGGTGGGTCAATGAGTATAACATGCACTTGTCCATCATGTTCAAACTTGACACAATGATGCAAAGTTGAGCGCACACATGCCATGGCACATATCCAAGGTTTCCCAAGCAATATGTTATATTGTAACTCTCCCTCCATAACATAGAAGAGCTTAGGAATAGTGTGGGGACATAATTAGATATGTAAGACAATAGTGCCCACCATAGCAGTTATAGTATTGTTAAAAGAGTGGAGTACCATGTCAGTTTGAGACATGCAATTGTCAAGAAGGGCTAGTTGTTTGTAGGCATGGGTGAAAATAATATTAATACTAGCTCACCCATCAATCATGACTCTTTTGACACAAGTCTGACCAATATATGCAGTAATAAAAAGATTAGAATCCTAATCTTTAGGATATTGAAGTGGAATTTACAAATTATTGAAAAAAATTAGGGAGATGGAATTAAGAGAGCTAACCAAAGCTGCAAGAGGTTGGAGATCATCAAGCTATACTTCAATAGCTTGTAAGGCACTAATCAAATCTTGACAATGTTGGGATGAGTTTTGGATTAACTCATATAAAGACATTTTCATAGGAGTTTGGTGAAGCTATTTCACCATTGAGCTTTGAATAACGTCCAAAGATGTCAATTTAGGGAGGCCCAAGATGGAAATCTTGGGATTAGGAGGTGTGTCTTTAGAAAAAGGATGAGCCCAAGGAGCCATAGGTTTTTCCTTACCTTTATTTTTGGTTTTGTGACTGTGTGGCTACATCAATTGTGTTGATTTGAAATATAGGTGAAGGAGGTGGCAAAAGGCGTACAACCACATCTTTAGGTTTGAATTTAGGTCAAATAGTAGGATTCATTGTGATGCCAAAGGTGGAATAATAGGAATGTTAATGAGATTATCATCAAAGAGAGTGTTGACATCAAAGTATTATCGAATGACTGTTATGAGGACTTTACAACTCTCAATATCATGTCCAGGGGAATGATGATATAAACACACTTGTGTATTATCAAACTAAGATGGCCTCATTCCAAGAGGACTATAAGGCTTAATGATAGGAAGAGTTATTATATAATATTAAAATAACTAACATAGAAAAAGCTTCTAGAGCCTATGGGTGGGCTTGCACTTGTTTTTCTAATAGAAGTGGACACCTTCTTTTGTTTAGGAGTCATAGGGGTGATTTTATATGGTGCCTTGTTTGGTGGAGTTACATGTTTAACTGATACTTTCTTGGTGTTAGGTATCATGGTGTCATATTTAGAAGTCCTACTAAGTGGTAAAGGTAGTAGTGGAGGTAACTTAATCTTTTGTTTTACTTGGGTTAGTGATACTCCAACTAAAGTAGAGGGGTGTGGTCCTTAAATTGATGGTAGAGTTGAGGGTTGAAGTGGAAAGGATCTAGGGAGCTTAACATTTTTTTGTAGCTTAGGCCATGAAACTCTAACTTTTAGTTTAGGATTTAAATCTAATTTCACTTGTGGATGAATCAAATTAGAGATGGGGCATACACATAAGGGTTTGATGTACTTTAATATGGCAGATGTTTATGAAGGTAAGGGTTTTGACATAGATGGATGAACTTTTGGTGATTTTGGTGGAGAAATTATAAATTTTTAAAAGACCTTTGGGTAAATTTTAGTTAGAGGATTAGCTGTAAAGGTAGGCATTCATTATTTTGGATAAGCATTTTTAAGCTAATCCCAAAATGCCATGTGATCTAGCTTTTTGGAGTCAATAAATTCTATACTTTTCACTAACCACCAAAAGGGCTTAGATGTAGTTGAAATAGGCTTTACAATTTCATATTTATAAGGTCTCTACTACTTCAGACCAAAGACGATAAAGAACCACAACAGGGTCCTCTTTGACAAAGATAGGAGAAGAGGTATGGTCTTCCAAGGGTGGAGGAGAGGTAGGCAAAGAAGGTTCCTCAAGAGGGTAAAGAATAGGTATAATTAATCCCTTAACATGTGGGTGAATAATAGGTAAAGTATGATCCTCCATAGGTAAAATAAGGGGTAAGATTGGTATAATTGGAGTAGGCACAATAGGTCTCTTATCTAATGTGGAAGTAGACAACACTGACTCTTCTAGGTGTAAAGGTGGAGTGGTTGGGGTACTACTCCTTATTGGTGGAGGAGAGGTAGGTGAATAGGGTTTATCAAGAGGGTATAACATAGGAATGAGGTTCCCTTCAACATGTGGTTGAGGTGTGGGTAGGGTGTGGTCTTCAAGTGGTAAGTGGATAGTTAATATTGGTGCAAAAGGAATTGGCATTATAGGCTCCTTTGGTGACAAAATAAGTGGTAAAGGAGGATCTTCCTCACAAGGGAGTGGAACATGTGAAATAGGATCTTTTACCTGAGGAGGAATAACATGCAAAACAAGTGCTACTTACTATGGGAGAGGAGTCAATAAAATGGGTGTCTCCTATTGAAGGGGAGGTTAAACTAGAGGTAAAGGAAAAACCATATTAACCATATGGATATTATGATCACCTAAATTAGTTATGGTATGAACAATATTTTGATTGGGTGAATGGTTAGGAAAAGGCTATTTAAACGTGTCTATATTTTGATTAGCAGGTGCATTAGGATTATCCAAGACAAGATCACCCCTATCAAGCATGTTTTGAATAATGTTCTTGAGTGTCTTACAACTATTAGAATTGTGGCCTTTAACTTGATGGTTGCCACAAAACTCATCTTCTTTATACCAAGTTGGAATAGGATGAGAGTGGTCAAAATGTATAAGAGGTTTTATTTGAGGAAGGGTTATTACACCTTGTTGCAATATTTTTTCTAAAATAGATGGATATGACTCCCCAATGGGAGTGTATTGTCTTTATTCATACCATTGTTAGAATTACTTGGTTGGATTTTCGAAGGTCAATTGGTTTGTGGTTGTAGAAGAAGATGACTTAACAACCACCATGTTGGTGGAGCCTTTAGCTTTTTGGTTAGAAGGAAAAATTTTAGAAGAGGAGTCATTTGATTTAGAATTGGGGTTTTTAATGTGCAACTTGACCCTGCCTTCATCGATAGCCCAAATCTTGAGTTTTCATGCCATTGTAAAGGCCTCATCAAATGTATAGATAGTTTATATAGAGGGTGGATGAGATGTGTTTAGAACATGCCCTTGAGAAGAGCTCAATAATCTTAGGTTGGGGTAAGGATAAGGAGATTTGATTAATCAAGCCTCTCCAGTGAGAAACAAAATATGTGATAGATTCGTCATCAACTTGTCTAATAGAATAAAGGTTTGTTATAGAAACCTTTTTAAAAATGTTAATAGAAAAGTGGTCTAGGAATATTTATGTGAGTTGGGTAAATAAGAAAAGGAAGTGCTGAGTTATAGAGTTATACTAATCCAAGGCAACACCTAAAATAGACATAGGGAAAGTGTGAAGTAGTAACACATCACGTGCCCTATTAAAATAACAAGCATGCCTAAATGCTTGCAAGTCCTATTATGGGTCCTATTTACTCTAGAAATTAGTAAATTTGGTAAGTTATCATTGGCTTGGATAAGGGTGAATAGGCATAAAAGTATGGATGGGTTCATTTCATATCTTTTCACAACATAATACATTTTTGAACCAAAAATGGATGTCTCTAGATTAGACATCTTGTCCATCAGCATTTTAATGAGGTCTAGAGGGAGATTAGTTTGGGGGATACCTCCTAAATTATAGGTAACCTAATAGGAAGTAGAGGGAGCGTATGACATAGCTTGATGAGGTTGTGTCGGGGCAACATAAGGATAATGAGTCATAAGCTGGGGTGCAAAAATAAAAAGGGCTTGTCCCATTGGGTTAGAGGCTATGCTTTGGTTGGTTATTGTTATTATAGGTTGGATTATTGGCCTGGTTAGAATAGATGAAGGTGAGTCATAACACAAGTAATTAAAGGCACGAAGGTAGATGGAATAGGTACCACTAAATTTTTAAATGGGGTGTGACTTGACTGAACTAGTTGTGATTATGAAAGCAAGGTAGTCATGCCAGGGTTTAGGTGGGACTGGGTAATTGGTGATGCTAAACTTTGGACATTATTTAGAGTTGGGTTACTTGTCAAAGTGGTGGTTTGAGTAACCATGGGTAAAATATTGAAGGCAATTGAAATTGGATTTGTCTCCATTAGAGAGGTTGGCATACCAATTACCTCAAGAATTGTGGGTTTGGCTCATGGTAAGGTAATGTTGAAGGGATACCACATTATGATCATGAAATTTAGAAAAATATTGATATCCTTTAGGCACAATGGGAATTTATTTAGGGTTGGGATTATGCTCTGTATCTAAAGTATGCTCTATGATAGACTTAAAAATAAGAGGGAAGGTGGAAGTGGTTTCCAGCTTGCATGATCAGCAAGAATTTTGGCTTGAGCTCACATCAATACCATGTAAGAAGAAGTATAAATAGTCTTAATACCCTGTATTAGTGAAAAAATAAGGAAAAACTAGGTTTGGGTGTAGGTAAGTGGTTTGTTTTATCTTTTTATTTTAAGTAAATCAAAATTACATAGTCACTGCCATCGATCTCTTGATTGACGTCGGTAGTAAAAGTTTGCCAACATCGATGAGGTTAACCAATGTTGGTAACTAAATATCTACTGATGTTAGTATATTTAACCAATGTTGGTCACTATGACATCTTGGAAGAGAAAATCCAAAGTTTTAGAAAACTAAAATTAGAAACTAGGTAAAATTGTGGATGGAAGAGGTTTGTGTAAGAAGGAAGAACACTCAAAAAACTTGATATAATAGGTTATACAAACTGAGTATTAGAAAAACTATTGATTTTATGAATCAATAGGAAAACATCTTTACTAACTCCAAAATATAGAAGGCAATAAAAAATTAAAAAAACATACAACCAACAACTATTAGCTCCTAGAGATTAATTTTAGACTCATGTTAGCTTATGCCTTAATCAGATAGTGAGAAGAAAAATATGGTTATTTAAGGTAATAGAAAGCAATCTAGAGCCAATTTTAGGTTAGTTTTAGTGATCAAGAGGAAATGTATGTTAAACAAAGTATGTGTCTTGTTATAGGGGCTTACTCCTTGCACTTCATGGACTTGAAGCCAAGCCAAGCTGCTTAGCCAAAATTTACCTTCTGCCTAGAGTTTATACTCTGCCAAATAACAGAGTGTGTTCTCCCCTTGGTGGTGAAATCTAGGTAGATAGCTAGGTAGGGTAAGGTAATCCACCAGGTGACAAAATCTTGATGGGCCTTTTCTTAGGTGAGTTTATATGTTTGTTTGTGTGAGTGTGATTTGGTTGTGTAACATACGTGCACTACAATTTATTCATAATGCTTGTAATTAACTAGGTAATATAATATGCAATAAGAAAATAATGAAATGTAGTAAGTTTTAAACCCAAATATGAAATGTTTAGACTCAAATGAAAGCAAAGATGAAATAGGAATAAAGAATGAACTTCACTATCCTAATGTTCATACAAGAAAGAAATAAAGAAGAGATTAGTTTTAACTTGTAAGGAAAGAATGATGAATTACTTTTAAAGGAAAAGAGAAAATAAGAAAATTTTAGTTTATTAACTTTAAACAGAAAATAAAATGTTGAATTTTTTGATTTAAGGGAGAAGAGAATGAGAAAGTGCAAGAAATGAAATTTCCACTATAATACACCTACATGAATGCTTAAAACAAGAAATGAACCCAAGGAAAACTCCATGGTCCCACTGGGCATGCCAAAAATGTTTCTCTAATTTTGTCTATTTCAAGTCTAAGGAAAATAGAGAAGAATGATAGGGATCACTGATCAGAATGCACTCAGATTGGTTTACATGTCATATCCAAATGTTTTGAGGACTCTTCTCTGGTTGGGGAGGACTACCTGTAAGTAATAAAGCACTACCAAAAAATATTTGTTAGTAGATAAATGAGTGGGCTACTAAGCTACGCGCTTGTTCCAAAATGTGTGAAACTTTCTTAGAGATGACAGTCCACTTTTGAGAGACAAAAGAGTAATAAATAACTAAAAGATAGGTAAAGAGAGAGTGATAGAGAATATTACCATTATTCACAACCTAAATGAAGTAGAGAGTAACAAGGTGTAGATGGTATACTCTATTTTTATTTTAGAGTGTGTTTGGGTAGGTTTTATAAAGGTTAGGAAAATCCACAGTCGTCGATGTCGATAAGGGAGTGACCAATATCAGTTATTCTGCTGAGGTCAATGGGTGAAGGTGACCGATGTCAATTATGCTTCCAGGGTTGGTAGGGGCAATAATTTCTTGAGAGCTTGTAGAAGGATTTTTTGGTTCTAAAAAATGGTTTTTATTAGGTATGGGAGGTTAGGTAGAGTTATGAGAGAGAGAGAGAGTATAAGGAGTTATTAGTCTTAGGGAGAGGTGGCCAGGTAAAATGGAATAAGGGGTTTTTAATTAACTTGATTAAGTATTTTAAATTAATGAAATGTATGAGGAGTAAAAACATGGGTTAGGGAGGCTAACTGTTTTTATTGAAAATGGACTTAAGGGGGGTTTCAACATAGGGAGTTATGTACATGTGTGTGACATAATTTTGGTATCTACAAAGTGCTTCAAATTAGTCTAATCTAAGAAATAAATATTTGTTGGGTCTTTTGGCCAAATGTAACTTCAAAAGCTAGGCTCACACAAGGCAAGTGCTAGGACTATTGGCCAAATGATGTCTAAAGCTAGACTTTGAAATAGATGAGATTTTAATCTAATGGATTTGAAACACTTCTAGCAAAAACTAGACATTTGAATCTTGGTCATGATCTCGATCAGATAGGTATAAGGTATGAAATAAAATGAACTTTAGAGATATTTTTTTTCTTGAAAATAATGGTATAAAACTTGGTTCTTTTGATAAATAGGCTAGACAAATGTGAATGACATAACTGTGCTAGACAAAGATTCATAAATGTATACCCGGATTGGCTTTAAAATGTGCAAAAAATTGAAATTTATGAAACAATGTTTGAAATGTTTTGGGTAGCATAACAATTATAGACTACTCAAAAGACATGACAAAATATTTGTTTCAAAAAATCCTTAAGGCAAAGATGGTTTCTCACAAATTTAGAAGCATAACACTACCTTTCTTAACTCAAATGACATACATACCTCTAAAGTTTTGACAATATCTCTAAGGTAAAAAAGTACTTATTCAAATGATCCAAGGTAAAATGGGATGGTAACACAAAAATGTTTGGTTCATAAACTCAAAGTGCAAATATTTATCATAAAATAACGTAAGCCTATCAAGTGGTGATAATGATTATGCGTCTTAAATGACCTTCAATTCAAATGGAAATTTGAACCTAAGTTAAAATAAGTTTAATGTGCAAATGGCAAACCCACTTGACACATTAACCCTTAGAACTTATAAAGGTTCAAATTCGAATATGAATTATCAATGAAGAATATTAAAAAAACTTTGGTAAAGATCTATACTTAATTGGACAGCATAACTGCACCAAACTGGATGATATGACTCCAATTTTTTAACTTTGAACAAGTCAAATTGATGATTCATGTGGGTAGCATAATACCTCTTTGTTAAAATGAAAATGAGGACTATGTGTTTTGGTTTGTATCATTTTTTCACACCAATTTTTGACTCCAAAGAAGACTTTAATCTATGACAAAACCAATTAATTAATTGCTCTTTATATCCTAAATTGACAAGGTTGATTGGTATTATTGGAATATTTTAATATACATCATTTACGAGGATTTTTAGTGTTCATATAAAGGTAAATATGTATTATATAGTACGGTTTTTATACCCACCCTTCTCTCAAATGACAATACTACGACATGGACCTTGAGGCACACCTTGTACTAACAACACTTCCATGGCCAAAAGGGATTTTGATAAAAACTATAAGTTATCAAATGTTTTTAGGGGAATCAATTACACAATGACTTTAATGTCACGATGTAAAATAAAATCACATAATTGGGTGTCTACGGCACTTGGCTTGTTTCAAAAAGGTCTTATCTTTTTTGCAAACACTACATCTGTCACTTGCTTAGTGTAGTGTAATGTCCAAAGTACAGATACATCCCATGTGAAACTCTAATAGTAGAAGGTGGTTTAACGATTGAAACCTATGATCCTAGTGGGAGCGGGTGAAGTCAATGCTGAGAGATGAAACACCAGATCAAAGCTTCCCTAAATAACTTGTGGGAGGTAATGAATTCCCCTTCACAAGCCAAGATGTAATGAAATAAATGACTAAGTGAAAAAGACTTAGAGGTTGTGTCTAGGTCACTCAAGCCATGTGGGTCCTTGAGGAGAGAGTTAACAATTTATCTTTCAACCTTTGACTAAGGCACTTTGCAATAAATATGCCCCTTTGATCTTAAAATTTTCATAAAGAGGATAGATGGGAGAGCATACATGCAACATATTTCTTTTTGCTAATCAAAATCTATTTAAACAAATATTGAATAAAAAAATTGGACAAATGAGTTCAATTTTAAGCAGTAAAACCAAAGTTTGGTGATGATCTTTTTGGCCCTTTGGCCTTAAGTTATGAACTTTGAAAGGCAATCACAAAACCTAACCAATAAAGCACCCTAAATATTTTCTTTAAATAACAAAATGAAGGATTATAATTCATTTTAGACATCCAAATGAAGTTTGAAAAGATTAATTTAAGTTTTTTTTGTCACTTTGTTAGGTATATCTTGCAATAAAAAGGTCATCACTTTGTTTAGCCTTGAAACACATTTATCAAATGAGGTAAGTAACCTTGAAGGGCAAAATTTGTTAATCTGAAGGCAAAATATAAAGAAATCAAATGTGTTAGATTAGACTTGGTTATAAAAAATATCAAGAAAATATTTTTAAAAATAATATTAAACATATGAACACCTATAAACAACAAATTAGAAGGCTAAAAATAAAACATAACACATAAAACATAAAAACCTGCAGTCAGTATTTTTAACATAACTTTCAAAATATATATCAATTTGCCATGGAATTTTGAGAGGTTGTCAATAACTCCAGGGTGTAATTTAATGAAAATTTAAGGTCCAAAAATTCAATAAAAAGTTATTAACTCTGTTCTAACCATTTTTACTAGAAAAATAAAAAATAAAAAGTGACAGTCACTAAAATAGTCATAACTTCTAAAATATAAAGATATTTTTTTTAATTTTCAAAGAATATCAATAGAATATTTAGATATATCCCTAAATAAATTTATAAAACAATATTAATTAAATAAAAAGTTACTAATTCTTTATAGGCCATTTTTACTCTAGCAAAGTAAAAACAATAAAAAAAGAATTAAAACTATGAATACAAAGAAATTTGTGGGTTACGCACCCATGAAGATAGTTTCATTGGGAATTACATCATGTAGACTAAGAATTTGACTCAAGATATTATGGTTAGTATCATGTTAGTTCCAAAATGAAAACTAATGGACAAAAACACACTAACTAGTATAGCATCTCTATGCCTAGTCACTAGGGGGAGCCTAGTTAACAAAACAAAATAGAAAGCTCAACTAAAATGAAAAAGAAACCTTATTTCACCTTTATTGTATTATCCAAAATTATTTTTTTAGTGGCTTGATCAATTTTGTGCTCATGAAGTCTACATCAATGGATTGTGGCTACCTCCATCTCTCCTTGGCACCTTGTGTGGCTTTGGCTTGGCTTTGGTCCAATATTTTGGCATTTTTGGCCAAATATTTTGGCATTATAAAACTAAGATGCAATATTTTTTTAATGCATTTTTTAATTATAAGTTTGGAATAAAAGATCTTGAGATTAAATAGGCAAGGCCTCCTATTTATATATTTTTGGAATGGTTTGAATATCAATCGTGACCATCCATATCAAGATTAAGATGTGTGGCCATGAATAAATCCAAATATGAAATTCATTATATAAATATCCTCATTAATATTTGGGATAAAGTGGAATTGAATAGGCATGGAGGGTCTTAAATGAGACATGAGAGGGGTTAACCTTGATATTTTATGAATTTATGGTCTAGGGATGCCTTCCCAAGAAATGATGTCACTTGATGATGCAGTTATTCCATATTCATTTCCAAAAAGAAATTATTCAACAAGTTCCATAGAATTATTAATTAGTCTCATGATTTATTTTAATTATCTCTTAAGCATGATTAGTCACTTTGGTCCAAATTTTGGCCCTTTGGTGCACAAATTAATCAAACTAGTCAAAATGTCTCGTTATTGGCTCAAAATTTGATTGGATTGAAATTGGAAGTTGATATTAGATGAGTTAGATCCGTATTCCCATTTATGATGTTTCCAACATAAAATAACAAAGGCAAATGTCTCATGCAAGAGATTTGATAGAAAAGAGCAATCTAGGGCACCCAGGTGTAAACTTATTATTTTGACTCAAAATAATTTGATGAAAGTTAGCTTGCCCATAAATTTCATTACTCTATTTAGGGATTATTTGGCCAAAATCAAAGCTTTAATATGTCAGTTTCAAAGCTTTTAATTCACTTTAGTGTTTTTAGGCCAAATTTTGCATTTTGATAGAAATTGGTCAAAATCCTGGTTGGAAGTTATTGGTGGCCAAATTTAGGTGTCTACATTTCTAGGGATAGGATATTTATTGTTTTTATAGCATGAATCTATTCGATCACCATATAACCATGAATTTCCAGGTTATTTTAACTCTTCATTATCTAGAAGACCATTCTTGGAAAATGAAATATAACCTACCTTATATGAATAAGATTTCTTTCACCACACCATGTTAGGCCTTCCATGGATTTTTGTGGATAGTGTAAGTTTTAAAACAAGAAAATCATCTTTTAATTCATATTATTCACAACTTTATCTTTGATTATAAAGTGTGCAAATTATTTTGGATAGGTACTATTGGAGGTGGACAGATGATTGTCTAGATGAATGTATGTTGATTTTAGATTTGGAAGCACATTTTTATTCTTTTTAGGTGAATATTCTATAATGGGATAATGATGGCTGTGGAGATGTTTAGATTCTATCATCTTAAAATACTAATAAGGTTATGTATTTCTAGGGATTGTGACCTTCATACCTGAGAGTGGGAATTTTAAACATTGATAAAAAGTAGGAGCTATGTGCATGTCATGAATACATGAATGGCCAAGGAGGAGCTTATAAAATATCTCAATGTCAAGGACATGAAATAGTGTTTGATGTGTGATAGGCCCAAAAATGATGGGTACATAAATAGTAATAGATTATTCTCTTTCAACATTATCATATCCCTTGATGGTAAAGATGTTTGATTCCATGTTTGATTATAAATACCTAAGGCACTTGATCAACTTGACTATAAAAATGTTAAATAATGGCACATTGTTTATGAATACCCACTTGATTTTATACTTGGAAATAATCATCTCTATATAGAGAGTATTATTAGGGGATGGTTCCATTGGTGAAATATCACTATGACCACAGGTGATTTGTTGACCTGAGGATAAATGTCCTACAAGTTATTAAACTTATGAGGCTTAAATATCAATAGGGACCTTGTTGTAGGTTTTGATGTAAGATGTCCTTATGAATGTAACATGTTTGTAACATATCCAAGATGAAAATCTATGCAAGGGTATTCTTCAACTACTTTGTAAAGTCATATTACTTTTAGCTTGTGGATGTGGATGATTTTATTTTGGACATAGAAGGATTTGGTATTTGATTATGTGATTTTAATGTGGAAGGTCCTTGAATTGTGACCTTTGGGTGCCAATTTTTAATAACATATTCTTAGGCTTAGATGGGTTACTAGATTGGGACGTAAAAGGTCTGAGTATAGTAACTCTAGAACATTGAGTTGTGTTAGGTTGATGCTGGGAATTACTTTCGATAGTGTCCATAAAGTTATAATAATTATGTGAGATTTTGCTATAGTCCACACAATTTGTGTGGTTTTTTTACCATGGTGGTGATCTTGATTTCATTTTTTTAATTCTCATGATCATGTTTTGGTAATGGATCCTTGAAAATTCCCATGTTTTGATTTTGTGATGTCAATGCATTATTTTTTGTTTCAATGTCACCACAATCCAATAGATCCTCAATATAGTGGTTGAGTTTTGTACATTAATAGATAGTGTTCCCTTTGATGTGATGATAATCACATTATTCATATTTTTTATACCATTTTGGCGTAGGTTATCCCAGTTCAAAAGGCTTTTTTGGTGGGAACACAATAATGTTTGTCGTAACAAGATGTTAGAAAAATGATTACATAAGTTATTTAAGAAGATCAAAGATCCTCCTTTGATATGGAGTATTTATAGGTGGTATATTAAGAGTGAATTTTGGATTGGATTGGATGTTCTCAACATGTATTTTTTTTAAATTTTGCACAAGTTTAAACTTTGTAACTCCATCACCCATTACATTTTTATAGTTATTAAATAACTTGGGTTTTTCTATTTGCATTGTATTTATAGAATGTTGTAAGCACAATGACTAAGAGGGGGGTGAATAAGCCCTTGAAAAAATTTACATCTTTACTTTATCATTCATGAACTATCAAAGCAATATAGTGAACTAACAACACATCAAGAACCATTTATATGAGCATGAGACAAGAGCATAACACATAGAACACTTATTTGAGTGAGAAAAACTCAAGGGGAAGAAAAACCAATGATATCTACAAATATAATATATTAATATAATACAAACATCAATATTTATTGAAGCACCAACTTCACATAGAGCACCAACCCCAACTAACCAAGCACTCATATGACTAGGCTTTAAGAATCACCTACTTGCAAGGAGGTACCAACCCCCTAAATGACTTAGAACCAACTCATCCACATGATTGATTTGATCACCTTTAGGACACCTTGTTTCTAAACCAACTGATTATGACCACTTATTCAACTCTTCACACTGTTAGCCCTCTCAAACTTCCTTTTAGGATCCTTCACTCAACTAGGTATCTTTAAGACAAATTAGGTCATTTGACCTTGATAGTAATCTACAATAACCATGTTATATATTAATAATAGTTTATCTACACCATTTTTATGGTCTAAAATGCCTCCTTCATCTCTTCAAAGTACTATATATTATGCTTCAACTGACTCATTCTCTAACTAGTCAATTAAGCCTTGTTCTTATACTAGGCGTTTGCTTATACACCTATTGGTCAGCCATACAAACTTTACCACTTATAATTTAAATACAATAGTTATTAGGACATGAAAAAAATATTAATAAAACATTACAATAGGTCAGTCATAACATATAGGACCAAAACCTCTTTTAGGCCTTAAGGAGACCTAATTCATTTAAGCCTTCATTAACACATATTACACTTTGATCTTCTTGGAGAAATTTAAAATTCATACACAAATAAAACTTCATATTATAATAAAATATAAACATAATAATATAATATTATTTCCATGACACCTTTTAGGTCCAACAACCACTTGAAGCACGCCATTAGTAATGTTCACAATTAGGCCTATGCATACCCAAAAAGTCTGTCTTGAACTACTAAAGATAAAACACCAATTAGATTAAAAAACCATGGAAATAAATCATATAAATATAAAATTTAAGACCTAAAAAAATTAAACATGTGAATTATACTGCATTACTTAGGGAAAAATGACTCAAAAACACTCCTATAACTTGCTCACTCATAACTATCAATTTTCCTTTAAGACCAGTCATGGTGATTTTGACCTTCAATACCTATCTGACCACTTTAAAATAATATTGATGAGTGTGGATGATATTATGTGATAATAATACCATTCTCATATATAAATATAATATGGTCAAATGGAAATATTGGTCTTGTAGACCAATCTCATAATCTTGTACTTTATTATCTCATCTGAATCAGATAGGTCAAATTATGAGCAACATTTTCATCATATCCACTAACCTCCAAATATTATATCCAACATGAAAATTTCTTGAAATTATTTAAAAATTTATACATGTACTTGTATTAATCTCTATTCCATGGTAACACATTCTTAATCAATTTATCACTGTTGCCTAGGTTTCTCACTATTTTCACCATTAGGCTTATTAGCGTCTGGTCAACTTGGATGACCAGTTTTGAAAACTTGAGGGTTTAAAACTAATCCAAAAACAATAAAAAACATAAAATATAAGTTTCAACCTTATACGTATAATTATTTACATACTTTAACTTGGTCAAATATGATTGCTATAAAAAATCTCTGAGAAACTAGAACATTCCTATAGGGTCTACTCACACAACTAACAAGCCAATCACTCTTGGAGATGTTTGGTAGAGTTGAACACATGATAAAAAAAAATTATAGTAATTTAACACAATTATGGTTTGTTTTAAATAATATATTTCACATCGGGTCATTGTTAGGATTTTGGAGAGGGTTAACACTATTTCTAGTGTTAGCGATTGTTCATAAAAGATTGTCCCTCATTTCAAAAACTAATGCCTCAAAATTTGATATATAAACCTTTCTAATATACCATTAATATATTAGGTTACTATTCATAGGTTACATGTTCCAATGAATACTTTAAATTTTTTCTTGGGTTGAGAACCCTTCATTTTGTGCACATGAGAGACCTTAAAACACTTTTTCAAGCCTAAACCTTCAAACTTTAACCTCAAACTTAGTAAACACACATAGGAAAATATATCACACTATTGATAATGATGACATTCTCATTATTATCTTGATATATGAATCTCATACCTCATTTTTCTAGCATCTCTCTCTTTGTTTGCTTAGACCTTGACTTGCAAACCACATTAGGCCTTGAAATTGACCTTCATGCCTCTTTTCATGTGTTATCCACCTCAATCACATAATAAATTAATCTCTCTCATTCTCAAGCACTGATTTACATCCTTCATATACTTTTAAAATAGATCATGATGCCTCATTATGCCAAGTACAGTCTATAAGTGGTCTAGTTACATACTAGGTCTGTACATCCTACCCCTATAGGCTCACCCTAAAAATCACATGTGTGATAAAATTCCTCATATACATGATCAATAAACCTCATATATACATTAATTGCTATGTGCACTCAACTTACCAAGCCATCATACACATACCTTCTCACAAGGTCACTTCATGTTATGACTAGTGTCATGACTAGGCTTTTCAAGCACTTGAAACTTTACAGCTGACCTTAAAACACTCCTTGATGATTTTATACCTTGCTCACATGCCTTACATGCTCCTCAAACAATTTCATACCTCTCAATGATGCTCTAAAATAATAAAATTCTTTAATGACTTCATGCAAACCTTTCTTAAGAACCTTTGACATCAAGGACAACATCAATGCCTAACCTTAATAATAGAAACAATGTTGAATAGTCTCCCCCTTTGTCATTGATAGCAAAACATATTGTAAATTGATCATTATTATCTCCCCATTATTTTATTTCTCCCCCTTTGACATAAATGACAAATTGATGTCTATAACTTCTTGGATCACATTCCTTGTAACCAAAATACTCAACACATAGGACTATGAGTTTATGAGACATAAAACAAACATGTTCCCCCTATCTCCATGCATACCTTCTTGGAAAAAATCACCTATTCTTGGATAAAATGAACCTAATTATCTTTCCCTGATTAATTTGGCTTCTTCAATGCTTTTTAGGCGCAAAAATTACACCTAGTTCTTGTCTTAGGTGTTCAAATGCTACCTTTGGAAGTGGTTTGGTCAAGATGTCTGCAATCTGATCCTATGTAAAAACATACTCAATTATGACACTTTATTCACTTACCTACTCTCTTAGAAAATAATATATAATGGGAATGTGCTTTGTCCTTGAGTGCATGATATGGTTATTTGAGATTCTTATAACACTTGTATTATCATAATAGATAGGGTTATGACCACCATACTCCACCTTGTGGTCTTTTAGGGTATGTCTCATCCATAGGAGCTAAGTGCAACATGAAGATACTAAAATTTACTCTACCTCATAATTGGATAATTCTACTGATGGTTTTTTCTTGATTATCCATAAAATTAGGCACCCACCTAAGAAGAAATATCATTCACTATTACTCTTCTTGTCATCTATACTTCCTACCTAGTCTACATCTATGTAGGCTATCAAATTGAACTCTTTACTTCTTGGATACCACAATCCATACTCCATAGTCCCCTTAATATACCTGAGTATTATTTTTACTTCTTGTAGAGGATTCTCCTTTGGATCTACTTGAAACCTTCTCATAAGACCTACTATTTGCATAATGTCAGGTCTAGAGGTTATTGTGTATAATAAACTTCTAATCATTAACCTATATTATGTTTGATTGACCTTTGAATACTCATATTCCTTAATCAACTTACACCCTATGATCATGGGTATAATCTCTACCTTAAAATCTTCTATCTCAAACTTATTCAACATCTCTCTTATGTACTTGTCTTGTGAGATGAATATACCTTTTTTAGATTGAGTAATTTACAATCTAAGAAAGAATGATAGTTCTCCTAGCATGGACATTTGAAACTCTTTATTAATCACCTATGTAAAGGCATTTTTCATATTCTTATTTTTTCCACCAAATATGATGTCATCCACATAAACAATTACTATCTGCAACTCCTTTTTTGAATCCTTGATCCAACAGATACTTGTCCAACCTAGCATACCAAGCTCTAAGAGCTTGATTTAAACCATAGAGAGCCTTTTTCAATTTGTAAACATAGTATTTATCATTTTATAGTGATAAACCTTTAGGTTTCTCAATGTAAACTTCTTCTTCCAAATTCCCATTCAAAAAGGTAGATTTGACATCCATCTAGTATACCTTGCATCTTACATATGTTATAAACAATCTGATGGCATCCAATCTTTTTATTGGTGTAATGTATCCTCAAATTCTACATTTTCAACTTATGTATATCCCTTACATACCAATCTATCCTTCTTCTTAATAACTTCTCCATCTTTATTCACATTATTTCTAAACACTCATTTTGTGCTAATGACATTCTTCTCTTTACGCCTAGGAACTAGTTCCCAAGTCTCATAATTTTTTATTTGGTCTAACTCCTCATTCATATAACCTATCCAAAATTTATATTTGATTAATTATATAATACTCCTAGATTTAATATTGGATAATAGAGTGACATTCTCTTGATTTAAATTACTTACCAGTCTTCTCCTTATTTGCATACCTACATTCTTGTTGCCAATGATTTGAGATTCAAGATGATCTATTTAAATCTGTATTGAGGGTCCTTTTGAGTATTATCTCTTTTAAACTTATTCTTCTTCCTCATAAAACTCTATAGTATCCTTTTCATTCTTTAAGTCTAGTGTTATGCCCTTAATCTTTGGCATGCCTAGAGATATGTGTGGCTTACATACCTCTTTTATATTCTTATTATATTTATCTATTTTCTTAGTTAGGTCAGCCTATGGAATAACCATGGATAAGTAGACTATATATAGGAGGTAGTGGTTAGTCTTTGATCATCATATCAATTATTTTTCTCTCATTGAATTTTTTTGGAGGTTGCCCCCTTAAAGTGGATATGTTATATTATCTAATATTCTACTCTGCTATCAATTATTACTGTGTGATATCTTATATTTAATTATTTTGTACGACATATAATTATTTTATGCAAACTTATAATTAATTACCTTAAAATTGGTATTAGAGCTTCAATTTGGGAAAGTTTCTTGCAACATTTTTTTTGGATCTGGCAAGGCGTTTCTTCTGTGAGAAGTGAAAAATATAACTTGTAATCCTGGAGGAATTAATTTTTTTGTTAATGTATTATTGTTTGAAACACTTTTTTGAAGAAAAATATTTTTAAAAAAAGTCTAGAAAATAATTTCCCTTTTTACATTTGTAGTCATTGTTTTCATCTTGATAATATGATCATAATGGTATATTCTACCAGTACACTTTTTTGTATGAAACGTTTTCACCCTAATGTACAAAAATAGTCATTGAATTCATATTGGTGAGGTGATCATAATGGTACCATCTCATGGTACACATTTTTTAGGTAAAAACCCCTCCTAGGGTTTGTGCATGGTGGGTTCTACTACTCAAGGAAAAAAACGGGGTCAAAAAACTCCAAAGACTCTTAGGGATGACATAGAATTTGGATCTTTAGATCCAATGATTTCTCAACTTCAGGCTGACATAAAGGGCTTGGTATGGTAGGATGAATTTTATGTAGTTTAAACTAATGTTTTAAAGATGTATAAATAGATTAATGGGGTGCATGCTCAATTACATCATATCACTATGCAATTGACTGCCATTTCATCTCAGTTATAGTCAAACAACACTCCACTTCATTATTTGGGTCCTCCTCCTCTCAATACTAATAGCTCCAATCTTGGTTTGAAACTGATGTTGCCAAAAGTAGATATCCATAAGTTTGATGATAAGGATCATCTCATTTGGATTACCCAAATTTATAATTTATTTGATCTGCACCAAACTCCTAGTTCTCAAAATGTGATAGTGATGTCTTTGTATCTAGAACCTGAGCAATTCATTTGGTATCATTGGTTGTGTGATTAAAATAAAAATAATTTTGCTCATGTTACATGGTTTATTTCCACTAATGATTTTTTGGCTCATTATCATAATAATGCCTCTAATAACTACTTTTGTCAGTTACCCAAACTACATCAAATAGGAACTATCCAAGATTGTATTCATCAATTTTAAAATCTCTCCTTATGGGTGGAAGACATCATTAAGGCAAATTTGACAAAAAAAAATTTGGGTCGACTCAAGTATAACATCTAATTAGAGGTTAGGATATTTAATTCATCATCTATATCTGAAGTAATCTTAAATGCATGTATCGCATAAAAAAATAGATGGTTAAATAGAAAACTTTCACTACTAGTCATGATTACACCTTTCTATCACCATCATTTCTTCAACCCACCAAATTGAACCCTCAATAAATTGAGGATAAGTGAGCCAAAGGGTTGTGTTATGGGTGTGATAGTAAATGAATCAAAGGACATCACTATGATAAAAATAAATTTTTTACATCAAAGGTGCCAATGAGGATATAGATGATGAGGAAATAATTGGTGAGGATGTAGAAGGACCTGAGGAGGAATTTGAAGACTCTCAACCTACGATTTCATGTCATGTCCTCTCAGATATTAGTAATCTTTAAAAAAAATTTAGTAGTGGGTTTTTATAAGAATTAAAAGGTCATTGTATTGATTGATTTTGAGAGTACACACAACTTCATCAATAGTAAGTTGGTTTCTCATTTGAAATATTTCATTTATCTCACTCCAAAATTTTAGGTCATGATTGTAAATGGTGGTATTGTTAGCTATTCAATAAAATGATAGTATTAAGTTAGCCATTGGAGACTACCTATTATATTCTTCTATGTTTTTTATTCCCATGGGTGGACTCAACATTGTTTTGGTAATACATTGGCTCACTACTTGGGTCACTATTGAGATGAATTTCAAAGAATTATTCATGCACTTTCGTCAGAGGGAAGGACATTTTAGATAAGGGGATTAAGGGTTAAATATCTACAACTTTTTAGCTTCCATCAAATAACCAATATTATCTAAAATGGTACTAAAGGAATTGTGGATCACCTTTTTTCCATTAAATTCCATTCAACTTAGCCATCTACACCTCTTGATCTACAAAAAGAGATTGACACCCATTATGTTATGTTTGGTGACATGCCAAAAAGACTTCTACCCAATCATACACATGATCATGCCATCAAAAGTATTTTTCATAGTACACCACCCAACATTAGGCCATACAAGTATCCTTATGCCTATAAAATTGAAATTGAAAAGATGGTATAGAAGATGTTGGATGCAAGAATCATTCACCATAGCTAAAGCAAATATTTTTCACCAGTTGTCATGGTGAGAAAGAAAGATGATGCTTGGAGGATGTGTCCTAACTATAGAGAGCTCAACAAGTACACCATCAAATATAAGTTTTTTATTCTTGTCATTGATGATTTACTAGATGAATTAAATGGTGGTCTTTATTTTACCAAGTTAGATATATATTATGGGTATCATCAAATCCAGATCCATGATGAAGATATACCCAAAACAACTTTTATAACTCATGAGGGCCATTGTGAGTTTATGGTTATGCCTTTTAGTCTAATAAATTCACCATCTACCTTTTTAGAGTTTGATGAACACTATTTTTTGGCCATTTTTGAGGAAATTTGTTTTGGTTTTTTAATGATATCCTCATTTACAGTAAAAATTGGGGAGACCATTTGTAGCATATGAAATAGGTACTCTCAATTCTAGAACAACATCAGTTATATGCTAAACCTTCTAAATGTACTTTTGGATCTCATGAGGTTGAGTATTTGGGTCATATGGTTTCACATGAAGGAGTGAAAGTGAATCCTAAAAAAATCTAAGTAATGGTGGATTGGTCGGTTCCTAGGACACTCAAGTAACTAAGAGGATTTTTGGGGCTAATTGGTTACCATCATCGATTTATAAAAAATTATGGTAGCATTGTAGCCTCACTAACATCTTTGTTGAAAAAAGACTCCTTCTAGTGGACTAATAAAGATACTAAGTCAATTGAACAATTGAAACTAGTTATGTGCACCACTCCTGAATTTTCTAAGAATTTTGTGGTTGAATGTGATGCATCTGGATATGATATGGGTACTATTCTCATGCAATAAGGTAGACCACTTACATTTGAAAGTTGTCAATTTAAGGGTAAAAATCAGCTCAAGCCCATCTATGAGAAGCAAATGATGGCCATTCTGCATATAGTCAAATCATGGAGACCTTATTCGATGGGTCATCACTTTAGGTAAAGACTAATCATGATAGTCTCAAATATTTTTTAAAACAACATTTGTCATCATAAGAACTATAAAAATGGGTAAATAATATGTTAGGCTATGATTTTCAAATAGTCTACAAGAAAGGCAAGGAAACTGTGGTGGTAGGTGCACTATCTAAGAAGGATGAATCAATTGAGGCATTGTTATGTGCCATGGCCATTTGGTAGGCAGATTGTTTAGAGGAAGTAAGATCAAAATGGGAAAATGATAGTGATACCCATGATTTGATTCATAATACTCAGCAAGGTTTGGGTGGATTTCAAAAATTCACATGGAAGGGTAATGCATTATGGTATAAAGATAGATTCTACCTATGTAAGAATTCTCTTCTCAAACAAAAAATCTTTTAGGAACTTCATGCAACTCCACTTGGGGGTCGTTCAAGATTTTTAAAAATCTTTCATAAAAATAATTAGGATTTATTTTGGGAAGGAATCAAGGGGGATGCCTAGAAATGTGTGGTTGAATCTATGATTTGTCAATAAAATAAAGGTGGAACCATCAAAACCCTAGGTCTTTTGAATCCTTTATCCATCCCTAGCCAACATTGGGAAGAGGTGTCTATGGATTTCATTACAAAGTTACTGATATCTGATGATCAAAATGTTATCACGGTTGTTGTGATCATCTTAGTAAGTATGCTTATTTTTGTTCTTTATCATAGCCCTTTATTGCTAGTACAGTAAATTCTTCTTTTCTCACTATAGTTTAGAAACTACATGGTACTTTTAAGATCATTTTTAGTGATAGTGATTCCATTTTCACTAGTAATTTTTGGATTGAATTATTTGCATGTTTGGGCACTAAGTTGACTCATAGCTCATCCTATCATCCTCAATCAGATGGACAAATTGAGGTAGTCCAAAAATATATGGAAGGATATCTTCATTGTTCCATTTCTTATAAATAGGATTAATGGGTTCATTGATTATTGTTAAGCATGAGATATACTAAGAGGAGGGATGAATCAGTATATCATATATCATATAAACTTTCCCTTAATCAAAATCCAATTCAACATACATTCAAGATATGCAATAAAACTAAAATAATAAACATCATACAAGATAGAGAGAGACACCAGATTTAATGTGGAAAATCAATGTGAGAAAAACCATGGAGAACAATCTCAAGTATATGAATGAGCACCAACTCAAAACACAATATTCACAAGCACCAACTTGTAGGAGTACCAACCCCTTTACTAAATACCAACACAACAACTATTCATGAACACCAACTCATAGGAGCACCAACCCCTTTATTGAGTACCAACACAACAACAATTCGTGAACACCAACCCATAGGAGCACCAACCCCTTTATTGAGCACCAACACAACAATAATTCGTGATCACCAACCCTTTTTGTGTATACCACACAACTATCTCTCAATGTTTCTATCTCAATAAATGATAGTTCATTACAATATCTCATTCCTCTCTCACCTTTGCTCTTATAAGCTAGATATAACAAATATAAATCATACTCTATCTCCCATTGCTCTTCTAAGCTAGATATTACTATCTCAAATCAAACTCTCTCTCACACATTACAAATGGCTTCTCAAGCCTTTATTTATAACTTTTCAAATGACCTTTGGCCTTCCCCCTTTGTGACCCTTCAATCCTCATGGAAAATGGCACCTAACTTGCATGACCCTTCATATCTTTACATTTAAAAAGTCATGTGGTGACCCTTCATAAGCAAAAATGTCCTTTCCTCTTTTGTCCTTATCTTGGTGACTTTTTATTTTCCTCAAAGTGTCCCTTCATGATAAATTATGCCCTTCCTCTTTTTTCTTCACTTGGTGACTCTTAGCATTCCCCAAGAAGACTCTTCGTGGGAAAATGTGTCCCATTCTTCTTTTGTCTTTACCCCGTGACTCTTTGACTTCTCCATGGGCCCTTCTTTTGTCTTATATGCAACCAAAAATATATTCATTAATATTAAATAAATATTAACACATATTAGCCAATATATAACTATTATAAACACCATTAAATGCAATGAGGCCTTTATCACCAATAATGCTAGACCTTTGACATCAATGACAATATTTCTAATAATCTCCCCATTTGTCATTGATGGCAACCTCAATCCTAAAACTGCCACATCTTGAATCCTACACATACTTTCATCTAAAAACATATAGTAACTCCCCCTTACTATAGTAACTTGTACCTATTCGTTGTACCTATTTTTGCACTTATACCTGTACCTATTATTCTCCCCCTTTGACATCAATGGTAAAAGGCCTACCTGGAGCTAACACTAAGCTCCCCCTCAACTGATGTTGAACCTCAATGGTAGGAAGTAACATAAATTACTCCCAACTCTTCTCGTAGATCCTTGAATGTGTCCTTTGATCGTGCCTTTGAAAAAATATCTGACAATACATATAAATTGTTGTCTATCCTTTGAGCATCTGCAATCAACTCATTTGAATCTTTTCTTCTAATCTCAAAACCTTCTACATGAAACTTTAATGTGTATCCCTAATCACATATTTGAATTACACTCAATAGATTATGCTTAAGACATTTTACATATAAAACATTCCTAGTCTTGGTTCTATCATTATCCAAACTCAAAGTACCTTTTCTAGCTATCTTGGCAGTGGTTTTATCTCTAAATTTCACTATGCCACCATTGATCTTCTTTAGAGTTTTGAACTTACTCTTGTCTCCTGTCATATGCCTCGAACACCCACTATCAATGATCCATGGTTGATCTTCATTTCTTACATGCAAAGCTATCTGAACCAACATTGAATCTTCAGGTTATTTCTTCTGCCATGAACATGTCTGAACCTTCTTCTTGATGAATGGAGCCTTGAAACTCTAGCCCTTCTTGACTAACTTGAACACAATTATATAGTACTGAGCTATGTGTCTGAAGTTGCTACATATGTAACATATTATGGCCTCTTCACCAAAGCTTGATAGAGGATCAAAAGAGTTGTAGCTTCTGCTTGACTCTACATGAATTTCCTTCTCCTTATTTTTAAAATTGTTCTCTTTTTCAACATTATAATTTATTATGATCATATCCATTACAATAAAAATATTAACCATAAAAATAAGACATGTCTATATATCTCTCATCTAATTTCCTTTTGTAGCTTTGTTCCCTCCAGCCTTCTTTGTTTGAAATGTCCTCTGTATTCTTCACTTCTTCCCTTTCTGTTTCCTCTTTTATAAGAGCTTCAACATAGCTCTTTTTCTTTTCAAATCAGGTATCTGTCTTATCTGAATTTGCCTTTTGACTTTCTAATATCTTATTCAATATGTTAGTGCTATCCTCAAATTTTGAATCACTAACTACTTTATCATTGACTGCTTTCTCAATATCTTCTTTTAAAGAGGCAATTTCCATAACATACCTTTCACAATTTTTTCTTACTTTTTGCAACTGTGATGTTAGATCTTTTTCATTCTTTTTAAGCTTCTTCAATGTGTGTTATTAGATCATCAATTATTTTCTTTGACTCGTTTTCATTTTTATCGATCTGGCGCTTCAATCTTCGATTCTTCTTCTCAACAGCTTCTTACTCTTCTAAGGCACAAATGAGTTCTCCTTCTAGATTCACTTCAGCTTCAACCTCTTCTTCTTGATCATCTGTACTTTTGTTTGCAGAGGCATCTTCATGTATGGCCATGAATATAATCTCTTCTTCTAAATCACTAACTCCACTAACTTCAGCTGAACTAGGATCTTTGGAATACAGGTTCTTCTCGAATCCCTTCTTGAATTTACCTTTGAAATTATTTTTGTATGTAGACTTTCCTTCTTCATCATCATCATTACCTTTATTTGGCCATTTAGTTGAAAAACATTTAATCTTTTCATAATTAGAATATTTAAAAGGTAATTTTCCTTTATATTTACATATTCCCTTTTTCGGCTTATGAATGAAAAGAGCTTTGTTGTCATCTTCATCATCACTGGAACTATCACTTGATTCTTTAATATTAGCTTTTTCTTTCTTTGATGTCTTGAAAGTTGTTTCTCTCTTTGAGGGTTTATCTTGTTTAGTCTACATCTCATATGTCGTGAGTATACCACGAAGCTCATCCATCTTTAGCATGGCTAAATTCTTCATCTCCTCGATTGCCAAAACCTTTGTAGCATATCTCATAGGTAGAGATCTCAAAACCTTTTGTACCACCATTGACTCTTCTAGTGTTTCTCCAAGACCTTAAATCTGATTTACTATTTGATCAACTCACAAAATATAACTTGCTATATCTTATTCTTCTTCTTCTTCCATCTTCAAACTTTTAAATTGTCTTCTAAAAGTATGAAGCTTAGTTTGATGAACCTTTTCATCACCTTTATAAATATTCTCAAGTTTTACCCAAGTTTCATGAGTAGATTTACATTGCATAACTTTAAAAAAATTAGATTCACATAAACCACATAAAATAGCATTAAAATCTTTAGCATTACTTTCACTTACCTTATTTTCTACTGGATTAATTACAAGTATCATGGCTCTTCATATTCCTCCACCACTGCTTGCCATATGTCAAATCCAATGGCCATCAAATAAGTCCTCATTCTTATGCTCCAAAAATCATAATTCATCCCATCAAAAAAAGGTACCTTATTTGTATAAAATCCTTCATGTGATCTAGCCATCGTTCTTTCTCGATCACCTTCAAGCTGTAAAACTTTTTCAAAAAAAACCTGCTCTAATACCAATTATTAAGCATAGGATATATTGAGAGGGGGGCATGAATCCGTATATCATATATCTTATAAACTTTCCCTTAATCAAATTCAACTTTAACATACATTCAAGATATGCAATAAAATTGAAATAATAAACACCACATAAGATAGAGAGAGACACCAAATTTAACGTGGAAACCCAATGTGGCAAAAACTATGAAGAACAATCTCAAGTATATGAATGAGAACCAACTCAAAACATAATATTCATAATCACCAACTTGTAGGAGCACCAACACAACAATTATTCATGAGCACTAACTCACAGGAGCACCAACCCCTTTGCTGAGCATCAACACAACAATTCGTGACCACCAAACCACAGGAGTACCAACCCCTTTATGTATACCACACAACTATCTCTCAATGTTATTATCTTAACAAATTATAGTTCATTAAAATATCTCTTTCCTCTCTCACCTTTTCTCTTCTAAGCTAGATATAATAAATACAAATCATACTCTATCTCCCATTGCTCTTCTAAGCTAGATATTACTATCTCAAATCAAACTCTCTCTCACACATTACAAATGGCTTCTCAAGCCTTTATTTATATCTTTCCATATGACCTTTGGCCTTCCCTCTTTGTGACCCTTCAATCCTCATGGAAAATGTCACCAAACTTTCATGACCCTTCATATCCTTGCATTTGAAAAGTCATGTGGTGACCCTTCATATGCAAAAATGTCATTTCCTCTTTTATCCTTATCTTGGTGACTTTTTATATTCCTCAAAGTCTCCCTTCATGAGAAATTTTTCCCTTCCTCTTTTGTCTTCACTTGGTGACTCTTAGAATTCCCCAAGATGACTCTTCATGGGAAAATGCATTCCATTCTTCTTTTGTCTTTACCCTATGACTCTTTGACTTCTCTATGGGCACTTATATATTCATCGATATTAAATAAATATTAATACACATTAGCCAAAATATAACTATTACAAACATCATTAAATGTAATTGGGCCTTTATTACCAATAATTCTAAACCTTTGACATCAACGACAATGTTTCCAACAATCTCCCCCTTTGTCATTGATGGCAACCTCAATCCTAAAATTGACACATTCTGAATCCTACACATAATGTCATCTAAAAACATATAGTAACTCCCCCTTACTATAGCAACCTATACCTATTCCCTGTACATGTTTCTATACTTATACCTGTACCTGTTATTCTCCCCCTTTGACATCAATGGCAAAGGGCCTACTTGGAGCTAACACTTAGCTCCCCCTCAACTGATGTTGAACCTCAATGTCATGAAGTAATATAAATTACTCCCAACTCCTCTCGTGGATCCTTGAATATGTCCTTTGATCGTGCTTTTGAGAAGATATCTGACAATACATATAAATTATTATTTGTCCTTTGAGCATCTAAAATCAACTCATTTTAATCTTTTCTTCTAATCTCACAACCTTCTACATGAAACTTTAATGTGTATCCTTGATCACATATTTGACTTAAACTCAATAGATTATGCTTAAGACCTTTTACATACAAAACATTCTTAGTCTTGGTTCTACCATTATCCAAACTCAAAGTACCTTTTCTGGCTATCTTAGTAATGGTTTTATCTCTAAATTTCACTGTGCCACCATTGATCTTCTTTAGAGTTTTGAACTAACTATTGTCTCCTATCATATGCCTCAAACATCTGCTATCAATGAACCATGGCTGATCTTTATTTCTTACATGCAAAGCTGTCTAAACCAATAGAATTTTCATGTTGTTTCTTCTTCCATGAACATGTTTGAACCTTCTTTTTTATGAATGCAGCCTTGAAACTCTGGTCCTTCTTGACTAACTCGAACAGACTTTTGTAGTACTAATCTATGTGTCTGAAGTTGTTACATTTGTTACATATTATGGCTTCTTCACCAAAGCTTAATAGAGGAGCAAAAGAGTTGTCGTTTTTGCTTGACTCTACATGACTTTCCTTCTCCTTATTTCTGAAATTGTTAGCTCTTTTTTGACATTCTAATTTCTTATGACCATATCAATTACAATAAAAATAGTAACCATAAAAATAAGACCTGTTTGTATATCTCTGACCTAATTGCCTTGTGTAGCTTTGTTCCCTCCAACCTTCTTTATTTAAAATGTCCTCTATATTTTTCACTTCTTCCCTTTTTGTTTCCTCTTTTATAAGAGATTCAACATAGCTCTTTTTTTTTAAATCCAATACCTATCTTATCTGAATTTGCCTTTTGACTTTCTAATATCTTATTCAATATGTTAGTGCTATCTTAAAATTTTGAATCTCTAACTACTTTATCATTGACTGCTTTCTCAATATCTTCTTTTAAAGAGGCAATTTCAATAACATACCTTTCACATTCTTTTCTTACTTTTTGCAACTATTTTGTTAGATATTTTTCATTCATTTTAGCTTCTTCAATGTGTGTTTTTAGATCATCAATTATTTCCTTTGACTCTTTTTCATTTTTCTCAATCTGGCACTTCAATCTTTGATTCTTCTTCTCAACAACTTCTAACTCTTCTAAGGCACAAATGAGTTCTCCTTCCAGATTCACTTCAGCTTCAACCTCTTCTTCTTATTGATCATCTATACTTTTGCTTGTAGAGGCATCTTCATGTATGGCCATGAAAATAATCTATTCTTCTTCTGAATCACGGACTCCACTATTTTTATCTGAGCTAGGATCTTTAGAATACATGCTCTTCTTCTCGAATCTCTTTTTAAATTTACTTTCAAAATTCTTTTTGTATGTAGACTTTCCTTCATCATCATCATCATTACCCTTATTTGGGAATTTAGCTAAAAAATATCTAATCTTTCCACAATTAAAATATTTAAAAGGTAATTTCCTTGATATTCACCTATTCCCATTTTCGGCTTGCAAATAAAAAGAGCTACATTGTCATCTTGATCATCACTAGAACTATCACTTGATTCTTGAATCTTAGCTTTCTCTTTCTTTGATGTCTTCAAATCCACTTCTCTCTTTGAATATTTATCTTGTTTATTCCACATCTCATATGTCGTGAGTATACCATGAAGCTCATCCATCGTTAGCTTGGCTAAATTATTCATCTCCTCAATTGCCAAAACCTTTGCATCATATCTCATTGTTAGAGATCTCAAAACCTTTTATACCATCCTTGACTCTTCCAACATTTCTTCAAGACATTGAATCTAATTTACTATTTAATCAACTTACAAAAGATAACTTGCTATAGCTTCTTCTTCTTCCATCTTCAAACTTTCAAACTATCTTCTAAAAGTCTGAAGCTTAGCTTGTTGAACCTTTCCATCACCTTTTTAAATATTCTCAAGTTTTACCTAAGTTTCATGAGAAAATTTACATTTCATAAATTTAACAAATTTATATTCACATAAACCACATAAAATAGCATTTAAAGCTTTAGCATTACTTTCACTTGCCTTCTTTTTTGTTGGAGTAATTACAAGTGTCTGTGGCTCTTCATATTCCTCCACCACTGCTTGCCATATGTCAAATCCAAGGGCCATCAAATAAGTCCTCATTCTTATGCTCTAAAAAGCATAATTAATCCCATCAAACAAAGGTGCCTTATTTGTATAAAATCCTTTATGTGATCCAGCCATCATGCTTTCTCGATCTACCTTTAAGCTGTAAAATGTTTTCAAAAGGAATCTGCTCTGATACCAATTGTTAAGCATGGGATACACTAAGAGGGGGGTCAATCATTATATCATATATCTTATAAACTTTTTATTAATCAAATTCCACTTTAACATACATCCAAGATATGTAATAAAACTAAAATAATGAACACCATACAAGATAGAGAGAGACACTAGATTTAATGTGGAAACCCAATATGGGAAAAACCATTAAAAAAATCTCAAGTATATGAATGAGCACCAACTCAAAACACAATATTCACAAGCACCAACTTACAGGAGCACCAACCCCTTTATTGAGTACCAACATAGAAACTATTCATGAGCACCAACTCACAAGAGCACCAACCCCTTTGTTGAGCAGTAACACAGCAACAATTCATGAGCACTAACCCATAAGAGCACCAACCCATAGGAGCACCAACCCCTTTGTGTATATCACACAACTATCTCTCAATGTTGATATCTCAACAAATGATTGTTCATTATAATATCTCTTTCCTCTCTCACCTTTGCTCTTCTAATCTACATATAACAAAGACAAAGCATACTCTATCTCCCATTGCTCTTCTAAGCTAGATATTACTATCTCAAATCAAAATCTCTCTCACACATTATAAATGGATTTTCAATCTTTTATTTATAGCTTTCCAAATGACCTTTGGTCTTCCCCCTTTGTGACCCTTCAATCCTCATAAAAAATGGTGCCAAATTTGCATGACCCTTCATATCCTTGCATTTGAAAATTCATGTGGTGACCCTTCATAAACAAAAATTTCTTTTCCTCTTTTATCCTTATCTTAGTGACTTTTCATATTCCTCAAAGTATCCCTTCATGAGAAATTTTTCCCTTCCTCTTTTGTCTTCACTTGGTGACTCTTAGAATTCCCCAGGATGACTCTTCATGGGAAAATGTTTCCATTCTTCTTGTCTTTACCCCATGACTCTTTGACTTCTCCATGGGCCCTTCTTTTGTCGTATATGCAACCAAAAATATATTTGTTAATATTAAATAAATATTAACACACATTAGCCAAGATATAACTTTTACAAACATCATTAAATGCAATGGGGCCTTTATCACCAATAATGCTAGAACTTTGACATTAATGGCAATATTTCCAACAATTTCCACTTGTTAAATGGTGGTATAATAATTATCATCATAGTTCTTCCAAAATGTCTCCCTTTTTGGCCTTGTATGGATACCACCCTCCATCCATCACTTAAACCTTGAAGGTCCATCCTAAGTTTCATGTATTTGAGGAACATATTCACCATTAATAGGAGGTCCTTGTAAGTTTGTGTGAAAATTCAGCCATGGCCCAAAATCACATGAAGCAATGGGTAGATCAACACAAGAGTGAGAGGAATTTTGACATTGGTGATTGGGTATCTATTCACTTACAACCATATAAGTATATGTCTTTAAAGCAATATAAAAATGATAATAATCTATCCCTTAAGTACTATGGGATTTATCAGATCTTTAAAAAAAATAGTAGTGTGACCTAAAAATTAGATTTTCCTTCATCCACTCGCATACATCCAGTATTTCATATATCATGCAAGAAGAAAGTCATTGGGCATAGAGTTACTACTCAAACTAAGTTACCAAAATTAGATGAGGGAGAGTTATTATTGATACTAAGGTGATCCTTCAAATGCACACTAAGCAACTATGATCTTGAGCAATTAAGGAGTACCTAATCAAATGAAAGAATCTACCATGTGAAGATGCCACCTAAGAGGATGAATCCTTTATGAAGTAACATCCAAAGTTAATTCAATATTTAGGATAATGTGATTTTGAAGGGAAGGGGAATGCTACACCCTTAACTCTTGGCATGTATAGGGATATGTGTGGTTGACTTGTGGCTTACATACATCTTTTATATTATTGTTACATTTCTCTATGCTCTTAGTTAGGTTGGCCTATAGAATAACCATGGCTAAGTATAATATATATATATATGAGGTAGTGGTTATTATTTGATCATCATATTAAGTATTTTGATCTTATTACATTATTATAGAGGCTTCCCCCTTGAAGTGACTCTGCTATATTATCCAGTATTCTGATCTACTATCAATTATTTATATGTGATCTCTTATCTTTGATTATTCTATGTGATATATAATTATTTTGTGAAAACATCTAAGTAATTTCCTTACATCCAAATTATCTAAAGTGTCCTTTGACTGTGAGTGTGATTTCCTTGTCTCATCAATCTTCACATTGGTGATTTACACTATCTTTTATAACATATATAGGCTAGTCTCATTGATGAGTATCCTAAGAATATGACTTCATTAGATATGGAATCAAACTTTCCCAAGTCTTCATCATCTCTTTTGATGAAACATTTGTTCCCAAACACTTTAAAGTATTCTACATTGGTAGGTTTACCCTTACATAGTTCATAAAGAGTATTGTTTCCATTAGTCCTCATTTGTTCTCTATTCAAAATGTAGATATCAATGCTTAATACCTCTCTCTAATATCCATTAGATAATATAGACTCATTTAGCATAGATCTAGCCATCTCTTGAACTATCCTTTTCTTCTTTTATACTACCTTATTTTGTTGAGGTGTTCTAGCTATTGAGAATTATTTCCTTATTCCATAAACCTCACAGAAGTCATCACACTCATTGGACCAAAACCCTCCTCCTCTATCAGATCTTAGGCACTTGATCTTCCCATTATTCTCATTCTCAACAAGATCCTTGAATGTCTTGAACTTGTCAAGAAATTTTGACTTTTCTTTAAATAATGTAACCCAAATCATTCTTGTGTAATCATCTATGATTAACAAAAAATAGCTATATTTTTTAATGTTTTGAATTCTTGTAAACCCATAGATATCAATGTGTATTAACTCCAAGGGTCTTTTAGTAGAGTACTCCTTGGACTTAAACCTTCTTCTAGTCTACTAACCATGTTGAAAAGCCTTGCAAAGTATGTTTATAGGTTTGGAGATCTTAGGCATGTTCTTAACAGAGTTCTTAGTACTAATTTTGACCTAATTTTCAAATTTAGGATGTCCTAACCTTCAGTGACATAGCCAATTTTCATCAATATTGCTCATGAATCATCTCTCATTAATCTCATTCAAGACATATAGATTGCTTTCAGTCCTCTTAGCATTGGAAATTAGCCTTCCTGATTTGGATCTTCTTATCTCACAGCCTCTATCATGAAATTTTAGTGTGTGTCCTTGATTGCAAATTTGACTTACACTAAGCAGGTTATGTTTTAAACCTTTCACATACAACACATTTTGTGTCTTGGTCTTCCAATTGTCCAAACTCAGGACACCCTTGCCAACTATATTAGCAGTTGTGTTGTCTAAAAACCTCACTATTCATGTAGCATTTTATTTCAATGAGATGAACTTATTTCTATCTCATATCATGTGGATTGAGAAAACATTATTTTCATACCATTTCATGCTTTCATCTTGAATGTGAAATGCAATCTAAGCTATAGCATAAAATCCACTTTGGTCTTCTGTTCCCCCTTAGCAAAAAATCCATCTTGATTCTTGAGCTCAATATGATAAGTTCTAACTTGATTTGGATTCCATACCAATGTTTGATTCTTATCATGCATTCTATGAGCTTCATATGTCTTTTTGAATCTTGAGGTCCTTCTAACTCTATTAGATTAGAATCTTGCAATGTGTCATATATTATGATAGATGTAGAAAATAATATTTCTATACTTACCTCTTGATTGATTACTCCTTTTCCCATGGTCCCATGATGACTTATCCTTTATTGTATTGGGATGCCTAATTGGTCTTTTAATGTTGGTAATATTGACTCATGATGACTTATCCTTTATTGTATTGGGATGCCTAATTGGTCTTTTAATGTTGGTAATCTTGACTTAATCTGAATTCTCATGCTCTCTTTAGAACTTGCTCATCTTGTCTATGAGCTGCTCATGGTCAACCTTCAAGAAACATACAGCTATCTTCAACTAGTCATACTCAACTTCTTTTGACCTATACCTTGTGTTGTGTTGAGTGAATATTTTGTCACCAGCTGACTAATGGCAAAATGGGTATATCAACCACAACATAAAGAGATTTATACAGCAAAGCGTGTAGGTTTACCACATCAAAATGGGATAAATCTCTCCTCTCATCAAGGGGAGGTTCCTTATAAGGCACTATATATATATATATATATATATATATATATATATATATATATATATATATATATATATATATATAAGCTAAAAATACACTTAGGGGTGGGATAACACCATCCATCTCTCTTTTTTAGAGATGATGGTCACATATCAAAGGAGAAATCTTGGGTAATTATTGAAAGCATTTCTCTTCTTTCAAAAATAATGTTCAAAAAACCAGAGGATGACTTCCTGGTATTAACTATAACAGGATACAGTAAGACAGTAGAATGAAGTGTAGCACAAATTTTCCACCTCAACTACCAAGGAGTAAAATAATTATGAAGGATAATGGAAGCACAAAGTCTTCCCAAGATCCTTTACACTAAAACAAAAAACACACACTAAAAACAATTGTGGTAGCACAAAGTCTCCCATAGTTGGCTTCAGGACACCTTTCAATTTACTTCCACTAGTTCTGCTTATTTAATTAAAAGGATAAGACAGTATTTAGGTAATAGACATAAGAACAATCTCCTAAACAACACAAGCTATTTCAGCACAAAGTCTGAAAGGTCACTTGCTTTCTCATTCAAATAACAAAATATGATTAACAATCTGATCTCAAAATCTCAATAATGCCTTTCAATTTGGGTAGAGTTTTGCTTCTGATAAATGAGATATCTCCCTTGCATAAAATGGGAGATTACAATATATAGCCTTCCAAGAAAGACTTGGGGGCTTGTTTTTATGAAAATGGCCCATGCTGAATTGAATGCCTTTTAATTTCTATTAAAGGGCCATGCTAGAATAGGTCATTAGCCTTGACTTTTGCATTCTGAATTATCTCAAATGTCTCCTCCTAAGCATGGATTGTCTGGTCTTCTTTATGGCACTTACACAGCTATCCACTTCACCTTTACTTAATGTAGAAAAATAGGCCATGCCTTTGAAAGTTCATGCTCTCTGATGTCCACTTGGTGGACTGTTCCACCTACTAGAAATAACTCTCCTACAGATATTTTTGAATTTATTATAGAATTTTCACTCTTCCTTGCCATGTTTTGTCCTTCCTTGGTGATCTGAGCTCTCAAGCTATCTTCTCACTTTCATCTGGCTCTTTTGGCTTCTTCTTTGGCCAATCACTGAGTTTGATTTTAGGGTTCATGCCATATTTAAAAATCAATAGATATTTTATTACCCTTAATTTGATGTCTATAGGGACATCATTAGTCAATTGATCACTTGAACCACTTTGAACCTTGAACCTTTGAACCTTTGAAGTGCATTGGTTCAATGGTTCAATAGTTTAGGCAATTCAATTAGCTTGTGAGTTCAATCAGCTCTTTGGTATAATGTTTTGTGAAGGGCTGCATTTGCTCTCTTTTTCTTCTTTGATTGAACCCTTCCTTTAAACCATTTGGTTGAACCATCTTGTTGAACTTATTTTTAGAATCTTCCACTTCCTTCATTCACTCGAAGCTTTTGTTTAAATTTTGAACTCTTTGAACCTTAAACTATTTTAGTTCAAAGTTAAACAGTTCATTCTCTTTCTTTGAATCCTTTGAATCTTCAAACTCTCTGGATCTTTTCATTTTCTAAGTCCTTCAAACTTTTTGAACTTTTTGAACCTTTGAACCTTTGAACTCTTTTTTGTTCAAGGTCTAATGGTTCAACTGTTCAATCTTCACTCTTTGAATCCTTCTTTTCTTTAAAGTTCATCAAATCCATTGAACCTTTGAACTCATTAAACCTTTTAACCTTTTAGAGGTGGGGTTTAATGGTTCATTCCATTTGTTTGAAGCCCATCATTAAGTCTTTTGATTGAACCTCAGCATTGAACCAACCTTGTAACCTTGAGGAAATGCCTAAGTGTTTGGAACTTTCTCCTTGTGAAAGCCTGCCTATTGAACCTGTGAGTTCCTTAGCTAAAAAGGCTTGATTAACTAAAAAACCTAGTTGCTCAGAACATTTTTTGAAAAAAGAAGAGATGATTTTGGCCTACAAGACCAAAATAGATGATATATTGTCCATAAAAATAAGTGACAAATTTTGGGAACAACAGTTGGCTCCAGTTGGGAAACTTCCATCGATTGTAAAAATAATTGAAGGGAGTAGAATACAGACTCTTGAGTGCCTTCATATATGCCATTGGACTACAGAGTCATGCTACCCAAAAAGAAAGATGCCAAAAATGAAAATGAACAACACAAAATAAACTAAAGACTATACATATATACAAGCTGATCTTATCTGATTCTTCAAGAATTGAAGTGCTTCAGATACTTCCCACTGTGAGGCAGAGAAAATGGTGTGCCATCTTGATACTTCAATAAGAAACTATTTTCACCATTGAGATGATGAATAGAAAATGGGCCTCTCCATAAGGAATCAAATTTTCCATACATTCCTTTTGGTTCTCTTCTCTTGTCCCATAATAGAATTTGATCTCCAATTTGGAAATCATGAATCCTTGCTTTCTAATTAAAGAGATTCTTTACTAGGCTTTGATGTGCAGCAATTCAATCCACCACCATAGTTCAATGCTTAGTAAGTTCAGTCAAGCACATGATCCTCTTGTCGAAGGAACTTTTAAATGTTGAATCTTTTACTACCTTTGCCAACTTTAATGCTAGTAATTCTAGGGTGATTGGTATCTCTACATTGAGACCATATAGAAGTTGGAAAGGTGACATACATATCACCCTCTTGGGTGTAATTCTATCTACCCATAAAGTGTTAAATAATGCTTTATGCTAGGTTCTTTGATTTTTATCTACCAGCTTCCTGATAATGGTCACCATGTTCTTGTTGCTTGATTCTGCTTGACCATTTTCTTACATAAAATAGTCAAAAGAGTGGGAGAGGATAATTCCATAATAAAAGTATAACTGGGTAATCTCATGAGAAGAAAAATAGGCTACGTTGTCTGTTACAATCATGGTTGGGACCCCAAACTTAGAAATGATGTTTTCCTTGAGGAAATTATATACTACTTCTGAAGTAGCATGCTTAGTTGGGATGGCTTCCACCCACTTGGTGAAGTAGTCTATGGTTGTGAGGACATAATCATGTTCAGTGCTTGAAGATGAGTTTAAAGCACCAATGAAATCAATTCCCCATTACTGAAATGGCTCTTTTATCACCACAAGTTTAAGAGGTATTGCAGCCAATTTGGGTCTTCTAATGAACTATTGACATAGTTCACATTTACATACCCATTTGTATGCATCTTGAAATAGAGTAAGCCAATAATACTTGGCTCGTAGAATCTTATGAGCAGTCACAGGTGTAGAAAAATGTCCTCTACAAGTCAAATTGTGGAAGGACTCTAAAATTTTGTTATGCTGCACTTTATCCATGCAGCAAAGGAATATCCCATCGAGGTTCCTCTTATATATACCATTGTCGCACAAGACAAAGTTGGTAGCTTTCAAATTAACAGTCCTCTTTTTTTTATGAGACAGGTGAACAAGACACTCACCATAAGTAATGAAATGAGCAATATTCAAATACCACTCATTCATAGTGGTGATAAATAAGACTATTGGCATGTCTTCAACTTCTACTTCTTCATGCCTTGTTTCTTCTAGTATGTTATCAGCAATTAATTGGCAGAGACCCCTTTCCCGTACAAGCTTCATTGGTTTGATAACTAGATCAAACTCCTAGATTTTAGCAATCTAATTACCCCTTCTGGTACCGAACTCTTGTTGAGTTAAAATAGACTTTACCATTGTATCAGCACCAGAGCAATAGTGCATGAGTTCAGAATGTAAAAATAGAAGTGCTTTACTACCTTTACCACTACATAAGCATGCTTCTCTATGTTTAAGTATTTTAGTTCATGAGCTTTGAGAGGACAACTCATGAATGATATAGGAGATTCTACATCTTCTTTGTTTTACTAAACTAGAATTGTTGAAAGTGTGTGTTCAGAAGCATAACTATGCATTATGAAGTCTTTGGTGTAATTCATGCAAACTAGAACTGGGGCATGGGAGATAGCTTCCTTGATATCTTGAAATGTTGGATTGCCTTCTTTAGTCTAGTGAAAAGTAGATTTTCCCTTCATCATGTCCATAATACGATGAGTCTTCTCTGTGAACTTAGGAATGAACCTTCATAGAAAATTCACCTTTCTAAAGAAAGAGTGAACTGTGGTCTTACTAGTGGGTAGAGTAAGCACCTGGATGGATTTGAATCTTTCTGAGTCAATCTTTATGCCTTCTTGAGATATAGTGTGATCAAAAAGTTTCTCTTCTATAACCCCAAAAACTAACTTTTTGAGATTTAGAGAAATGTCATTCTATTGACATTGTTCTAGCACTTGTTGCAAATGATGCACATGATCAGGATGATGCTTGGAAAAGATAGTCAAGTTGTCAAGGTATACCATAATGAACTTACCTATTTCATCTCTAAAATCAAGTTCCATTGCTCTCTGAAAGGTGGCACTAGCATTGATCAAATCAAAGGGCATTCTTTGAAATGCAAAAGTGCCCTAAGGTATAGTGAAGGTATTCTTATGTTGGTCTACTTCACCGACTTCTACTTGATTGTACCCTAAAGAACCATCTAACATTGATAACATCTATGAACTAGTCACTGTCTAAAGGACCCGATCCATGATGGGAAGAGAGTAGTTATCCCTTAGAGAGGATTGATTCAAGTTTTTAAAAGCCACATAGAAATTAATTTCCCCATTCTTTTTTCTCACAGGGACTATGTTTGTAATCCATGTGGAGTGATGGATTGGAAAAATTATCCCAGCTTTTAACTTTTTTGAATCTCAGATAGAATAGTACCTAATATCTTGAGGCTATACTACCTATATTTCTTCTTGTGAGACAATGAATTACTCCTCAAAGGAATTTCATGATGAATTTCTTCAGGCCTGAGCAACTTCAGATCATCATAGGAGTACGCTAAAACATCTATGTACTAGCAAAGTAGAGTAATGAATTTGAGCTTCTCATCAGGAGTGCAACACTTTCTAATGTTCACCATCTTGATATTTTTATTAGTACTCAAATTTATTTGATCAAACTCATGGGAGGAGCTTGAATCCATTTGTTACTGCTTGATGAACCTGTCATGCTTATCAAACAATTTCTCAAGGGAAACCAATCCATTTGGGATTTTATTCCCTTTTAGCTACAGAAATTCTTCACCTACATGTGAGCTTGTTCTGGGGGATGACTCTCATGGTAGAGACTTATTGCCTTCAAAATATAGCTCTTCAAAGCTATCCATTTATTCCAAAAAGGCAATGATTTGATTGTCTCCATTAAATACCTACCAATGGTCAGCATTATCAAGCACACTTGGTTGAAAGACCAGTTTGATAGTGTACCTATTTGCTTTCAAATCTTGGTGAGGGACCAAGAGAGTTGTAGAGATGGCCAATGCATCTACTCAATCATTGAATTATCTAGGCACGATATAAATACTAAAAGCATCAAAGCTTTTAATGTAATCCCACACTAGATTATGGTAATGTCATAATCTCTCATTCTTAGTTTGATACAAGTTTCTCACCTAACAAACCATCAGCTCAGCATCTCCTTTGGTGTGAAGGAGTTTAACACCCTTATCTTGAGCTACCTTCAACTTGAGTAACAGAGATTCATACTTGATGGTGTTGTTGGTGTTGTTGAACTACAAATTTTAAGAATAGGGGAAAATATCTCCTTGAGGAGATATCAACACAATCTTGGCTCCAAAACTGGTAGAAGAATAGTTGCCATCAAATTTTAGAATCCACACATCATCAAAAATTGACCCTCTTTCAAATTTTACTTCATTTGGTAGGGGAGATTCTTTTGCACCTTGCTCTATCATTGAATTCTTTGATCTTCTATATGAACTTTGTGAATTGTCACTTATAGGACTTTCCTCTGATGAAATAGAAACCTCCTCTATGGTCAAAAAATAGTTACCTATTCTTGAAGATTCAAAAAAAATTGAGCTTTAGAAGTTTATGTTTGGGTGACAGTGTACTTTAACTCCTTCTTAAGGAGTAGCCTCTACATTATGCCTTTGACAAGGATCTTCACCTCAGATAGGTCCATGCTCAATTCTCCACTAATGTCTTTGCAAAAAAATTTCCCAAGAAGGATGTCGTATAAGGCTAGGACATCAGCCACCAAGACTGTCATTTTAGTCCTCTTATCTAGAAATGACACAAATGCAAATTGGGCATCCTTGATTTGTCCTAGAAGTGGAACTTGTTTTTTTTCTATGGATAAACATCTCTTAAAAGTTTTAGTCAGCATGAGACCAAGAGATTCTATCGCCTTGGCAGGCATGACATTGTCAGATGCACCTGAGTCTATAATGCAATTGTTCAGCGGATGACCATTTATCAATAGGGAAACATAAAATGGTTTTATTTTCCCAAGGGCAGCTAGAGGAGTAATCATGAGATTATTTGGGGTGGACATGTTCTTTGTGGGATCATGAGTTACCTTTCTAACATCTTGCCCTGCAAGGATGGCTTTATTCTTCACACAATCAACTAACCTATCCAACTACTCAGGTTTGGATTGCAAGAATTCAAATTCAGAGATTTGAATTTTGGTCTTCTTAACATGGTCAATTATGTCAAATGACTAGAAATAATACATAATAGAGGAAGGAAGTTCATCCTTCTAGTTTTTTGGGGGTGTAGGATTGGCCTATGAATTTGAAGTAGAAGATGAAGGAGTACTTGGAATGCTTACTTTTGTACTACTCACCAGGTCCTTTGATTGAAAAATCAAAGTAGTCCCCCATTTAGTAATTAAAATTATTGGTTGAGATCCTTACCCTATTTTTCCTTTATTAGCTTGTTGAGCTAACTGGTTCTGGGACTTGGTAAACACTACGTATGATCCATCAAATGCTTCACCTTTATTTTTGGGTTCATCTTAGTAATTTAAAAAACTAATGTTGGAGTCACCAGCTGATTCTTCTTAGTCTTTTGCAAAGAGATCAGTGTCATTTTCTTGGTTCAACTCAGGTTGGAAAGAAAAATTAGATTTGGTTTCAATAAATCTGACTGTTGAGTTAGCTAGAGCTGCTTCAATGGCAAGCTTCCCCTGTGGGGGAGGAAGATGATTTGGCTGCCCTTGATTCTTGGCAGCATTGCCCTTGTATGATTGATTGGGAAAAGTCCTCCTTGGTATATCTCAGTATGAAGGAGGAGTAGAAATCCCTTGTGCCATTTGTTTTTTGAGAGCTAGCAACTCATTTTCTAGCTTCTGCACCATCGGATCAATGGTGCCTATAGAAGAATATTTAAGAGATGAAGAATATTTACTCCTATTAGGATCTCTTCTTATATTTCCTACCAAGATAAGTTCATCTTCAACCTCAGTGGTCAAATCCTAAGCTACAACAAGGTCTATGTGGCCAGCCCACCTCAACAAGAAACTCACTTCAGGAAGCTAAGAGTTTATGAAGAAGCATTTGAGATTTTCTGGTGTCGACTGAGCAATTATGGGAATTCTATTCCTCAGCTTATCTAATTTGGCTATGAAGTCCCTCATAGGTTCATGATGCTCCTTCATCATCTATGTGATCTAAGACAATAGGGCATGCACATCTTCTGTAGGATTTAACTTTGCTTTAAATTTGGCTTTGAGGGTGTTCCAATCAGTCACAGTCTGAGCTACAGATGATAAAACTAGTCTATAGTAGCACCTTGCAATATTTCCACAAATAGTCTAACTACAATGTCTTCATACTCCATGCCTATCATGCCACAAGCTATGTAAAAGGTAGCAATATGCTCATCAAGATGAACTCTCCCATCACCAAAGAACTTGGGGAAATTCATCTTGGAACTGTGAGGCAGTTCATGTAGAGGTGGACTTAGATTCAGGAGACCAAAAGTGTTACCCCAAGGGCCTTGAGCTACCATTATATGACTATTGAAGGGAGGGATAAAAAATATCTAAGGGATATGTATGGATAAAGCTCTGTTAGCAAAGAAAAAAAATCTTTGCCTTGTATTGGTGACCTAATGTTTGTAGGAGGAAAACTTCTAGTTCACTAGAGGCAAGATGGTGAAGAAAACAAATCAAAATTACATTATTTTATCAACTTGAATACAGAGTCAACAATACCTTTATCTCTCTAGCTTCACATGTACGGTGGATCTACCAAAGTGTAAAATGGAAATGGAAAAGAATTGAAACTACTTCAACCTGAAGCTTGAGGCTTCAAACTACGCGTTCTTTCCCCAGAAGAGTCACCGAAAACTATTAGGTGAATATTTTGTCACCAACTGACTGATGTCAAAATGGGTATATCAACCATAGCATAAGGAGATTTATACAGCAAAATGTGTAGGTTTACCACATCAAAATGGGATAAATCTCTCTTCTCATCAAGGGGAGGTTCCCTATAAGGCACTATAGTATATATATATGCTGAAAATACACTCAGGGGTGGGATAACACCATCCATCTCTCTTTTTTTAGAGATGATGTTCATAGATCAAAGGAGAAATCTTGGGTAATTACTGAAATCATTTCTCTTCTTTTAGAAATGATGTTTAGAAAATTAGAGGATGACTTCCTGGTATTAACTATAACAAGATGTAGTAACACAGTAGAATGAAGTGTAGCACAAAGTCTCCACCTCAACTGCCAAGGAGTAAAAGAATTACAAAGGATGATGGGAGCACAAAGTCTCCCACAATTGGCTTTATGACACCTTTCAATTTACTTCCACTAGTTTTGATTATTTAATTAAATGTACAAGACGGTATTCAGGAAACAGACATAAGAACAATCTCCTAAACAACATAATCTATTTCAGCACAAAGTCTCAGTAATGCCTTTCAATTTGGGTAGAGTTTTTCTTCTAATAATTGAAAGATCTCCCTTACATAAAATGGGAGATTACAATATATAGCCTTCCAAGAAAGAGTTAGGCACTTGTTTTTATGAAAACAACTCATGCTAAATTGAATGACTTTCAATTTTTGTGAAAGGGCCATGTTGGAATAGGTCATCAGCCTTGACTTTTTCATTCTAAATTATCTCAAATGTCTCCTCCTAAGCATGGGTTATCTGGTCTTCTTTATGGCACTTACATGGCTATCCAATTTGCCTTTATTTAATGCAAAAAAATAGGCCATGCCTTTGAAAGTTCATGCTCTCTAATGTCCAACTGATGGACTATTCCACCTACTAGAAATAACTCTCCTATAGATATTTCAAAATTTATTATAGCATTTTCTCTCTTCCTTGCCACATTTTGTCCTTCTTTGGCGATCTGAGCTCTCAACCTATCTTCTCACTTTCAGCTAGATCTTTCAGCTCCTTCTTTGGTCAGTCACTGAGTTTGTTCTTAGGGTCCGTTCCATATTTGAAAATCAATGGATATTTCACTACCCTAAATTACTTGAACCACTTTAAACTTTGAACCTTTGAACCTTGGATTGCATCGGTTCAATGGTTCAATAGTTTGGGTGGTTCAATCGGCTTGTCGGTTCAATCAGCTCTTTAGTTCAATGTTTTGGGAAGGGCCACATTTGCTCTCTTTTTTTCTTTGGTTGAACCCTTCCTTTGAACCATTTGGTTGAACCATCTTGTTGAACTTCTTTATGGAATCTTCTACTTCCTTAATTTGCTTGAAGCTTTTGTTCAGATTTTGAACTCTTTGAACCTTTGAACTTTTGAACCTTGAACCATTTCAGTTCAAAGTTCAACAGTTCATTCTCTTTCTTTAAATCCTTGAAGCTTTGAACTCTCTAGATCCTTTCATTTTCTAATTCCTTCAAACTTTTTGAACTTGTTGAACCTTTGAACTCTTTTTGGTTCAAGGTTCAATGGTTCAATAGTTTAATCTTCACTCTTCGAAGCCTTCTTTTCTTTAAAGTTTGTCGAAGCCATTGAACCTTTGAACTCGTTGAACCTTTGAACCTTTTGGAGGTAGGGTTCAATGGTACAATGGTTCAATGGTTCATTCCATTTGTTTGAAGCCTGTCATTAAGTCTTTTGATTGAACCTTGGTGTTGAACCAGCCTTGTAACTTTTAGGAAACGCTTAAGTGTTTGGAACTTTCTCCTTGTGAAAGCTCACCTGTTGAACCTATGAGTTCTTTAGCTAAAAAGGCTTGATTAACTAAAAAACTTGGCTACTCAGAACATTTTTTGAAAAAGGAAGAGATCATTTTGGCCTGCAAGACCAAAATAGATGATATGTTATCCACAAAAACAAGTGACATATTTTGGGAACAACATGTTGACACCTTCTAACTAACTCTTGAGATCTTTGATAGTCCCTTTTTGATACTTCAAATCATCAAGGGAACTTATGACCTTAGATTCAAGGTATACTTTAGCTTCTCCTTCTTCACAATTATAGAAAACTTCTTCATCTACATGTTATCTTCTTTTTATTGATCACAAGACATTCTTGTGCTTCTTATGATCACCTTCATGATGTTAGACTTGTCTCAAAAGACCATTAAATGATACCAATTGTTAGAATCACAATGATAAGTGGGTGAATTAGTCTTTAAAAACTTTAACAACTTTATTTTATCATTCATGAACTATCAAAGTAATATAGTGAGCTAGCAGCACATCAAAAACCATTTATATGAGCATGAGACAAGAGCATAACACATAGAAAACTTATTTGAGTGGGAAACCCTCAATTGAAATAAAACCCACTAATATATACAAATAGAATATGGTCATATAAGACAAACATCAAGATTTAGTGAAGTACCAACTTCACATGGAACACCAACCCCGACTAGCCAAACACCCACTTGACTAGGCTTTAGTAAGCACCTAATTGCAAGAAGGCACCAACCCCCTAGATGACTCAGCACCAACTCAACCACCTAATTGATTTTATCACCTTCAGGACACCTTTTTTATCAACCAACTAATGATGATAAATTATTTCTCTCTTCATAATCTTAGACCTCTCAAACTACCTTTTAGGTTTCTTTGCTCAACTAGGTCTCTTCAAGATAGATTATTTAACCTTAATAGTCATCTATAGTAACAGGATTAGATTGTAAACATCCTAACCAAACCACTTCTAAAGGTAACTTTTGAACATCTAAGACAAGATTTAAGTGTAATTATTACACCTAACAATCATTAAAAAATTCAAGCACTTATGGGGAGATAATCATGCTCATTATCTCCAAAAAAAGTTGAGTTGTTCCAATAAGGTATGCATGGAGATAGGGGAGCATGCTTGTGTTATGTCTCATAATCTCATAAGCCTTGTGTGTTGAGTATTTTTGTTACAAGGAGTATGATCCAAGTAGTTGTAGACATCACTTTGTCATTTATGTCAAAGGGGGAGAAATATCAGAATAGGGAGATGAGAATTATCTGCATACAATATATTTTTCCATAAATGACAAATGGGGATATTGTTGAGTATTTTCCTATTGATTGAAGTTTGGCATTAATGTCAAAAGTTCTTAACAAAGGTGCTCATGAGGTCACTAAAGAATGTTCTTGCTTGTTAGCATAAAGAGTTATGTACATAAGTATGATATAGCTTAAGGAGAATGAAAATCATGTGATCAAGGTATATAAGCATCAAGGAGTGTTTAAAGGCTAGTTTTCAATCTTTAAGTACCCGAGAAGCCTAGTCATGACACTAGTCATTGTATGAAGATACCTTGTGAGAAGGTATGGTCTTGGTGGCTTCTGCACAAAGGCATAAGAGGCTATATAAGGTTGCTTACAAATGATTATGATGCTTTGGAGCACTCAGGTGAGTCTCAAGGTAAGCCTATAGGGGTAAGACCTACAAACCTAATATGCAACTAGACCACCTCTAAACCCTTATTGGCCTAATGAGGAAACATGATTTATTTTAAAGGCATATAAAGAATGTATGGTAGTGATTGATAATGGTAATAAGTTTTATGTCATGTATATGATGTGTTGAAATCTTGGAAAGTAGATAGAAGGTCAATTTCAAATCCTAATGTGACTTGTAAATCAAGGCCTAGAGAATAAAGAGAAAGAGATGGTGACCAGATGGGGTATCAAGATCAGATTTCAAGATAAGAATGAGCATGTGAGCATTTTTAGTGGTGTTTTAGGTGTGTTGACCAATTTTAAGGTCAAAATTTTCAAGAAAAGGCATGAAAAGTGGTTTTGAGTTTTCTCAAGTGCATACAATGAAGGGTTCTCAACCTAAAAAGAACTTTCAAGTGTTCATTGGCATGTGTAACATCTGCATGGGAACCTAGGATATTTATGGTAGATGTGTAAGGGTCATAGATAAAAAATTTAAGTATTAGTTTCTATAATGAGGGGCTAAGCTTTATGAATAATCTAAAATACTTATCAAAACTCTTCAGCCAAGATGTCTCCAATGGCTCATTACCACAACCATTCATGCTTTAGTGTATACTTATAAAAAACCAATTATAAGAAAAACAATTGTTACACACAATAGATATGAAAATGTATTACAAAATAATTAAGAAGCATGTAAATCATGTATATTACAATGAAATCACTTGCTTATATAGGCAAGGCAAAACAAGATGTAGGCTAAACTAGGCAATGTTGGACTAAACCCTTACATAAGACAAAACTAGGTAAACAAAAATACCTAGATCCTAGAAAACATGAGTAAGATACTCTAACAACACCCCTCAAGTGAAGATAGGGGATAACAAATAGAGGATGCAGTGTAAAGTCACGTGTCCCTATAGATGCTAATCCATCATGTTGGAGTACACGGATATCAATTCACTATAATCACCAAGTCAAAGTAGGAATGGTGATGAATATGAGGATCACTAAACATACACACCATTGTCTAAAGTGCTAGGTAAAATAATGAACCTGAGGAATCATTGCTTGAACACCTTCCAACATGATAGTGATAAGTGATCACAAAAGACTAGTGGGGATACCACACTGGTGTTACTATAAGAATCACCAACAAAACCATGGAGTCAAGTAATAATCCTCCTATGGGTTATGAAAAACAAATTTCCTAAATAATATACCCATGTACAAAGGAGTAATCCATAAAACACTCAAAAGTGTGTAAAATACATAACTCTCATAAAGTGGAGAAAAAGAGAGAAAACCCATAGGAAAAACTTTCCCCCCAAAAAAGGGAGAAAAGAAGAATAGAGAGATAGAATCCCCCCAAAGAAGATGCTAAAGTATTTTGAACTCCAATTACTCACAAGTCATGAAGGAACTCAATCTATATAAGTGGTCTGAATCCACTACTTGATTATAAAACAATTGACATCGAGTTTGACCAGAAAAGCTTCAATCAAGAAGACTATCAGTGGTGATAAAAGTATTAAAAACTCTAGCATGTGTAAGGAACACTCAACACCAAGAAGTAGAATATACATCATACCCCCCATCTACTAACTAGGTGGAGTGGAAAAAAATGTTCTGCATAAGTGGTCTGAATCCACTGCTGTAACACTAAAAAAGATGACACTGTATATATCAGAATAGATCCAAATAAGAAAACTATCAACTATCAAAAAATGTATCATAAATATATATAATTATATCAAAGATGATAACCCATGGTGGTGATAGAAAAGATAAGCAATTGACAAAGTAAAAATGTGCCTAGAATATAGCACATAAATGGATGAAGGTAGATGAGATTGAATCAACAGACCCCCTACGACACTTTATAAATTAGTATGAGTATAATATAACCCATACACCAAAAAACCATATGGAAACAAGGAAGACACTAGGTTTTACTAGAATAACTTCAAATGAGGAGACTAATGACCTATCAAATAAACCATCAAGAGAGGTACTCCAAAAATAAGAGAGCAAAAAGTGTTTCCATAGAAGAAAGTGAGGCACTAAGAAAGGGGAATCAAGGAGACATAAAAAATTACCAATGTGTTAAAGTAATAATGCATGTCATGGGATGATAGAAGAGTGTGAAAATGGTAAAAAGAACCATAATGTATGAAAACACACCATAAAAGAATCAACAGCCAAAAATAACAATGTACAAAGCACATACTAAAAAGACATCAGACTCAACCAAAAATGCATCCAAAATAGTGCATGCATGAAGTAAAATGTAGGGCCGATAACACATAAAACCTTGTAATAATGATAATGCACACTAAAAAATAAGATGTCAGACTCAACTAAAAATATGTTCATGAGTGTTATAAAAGATGACAATGTAATCAGGAAGAAGCAAGAAGGAAGGTTGTGTTGCATATGAGGGGGTCTAACCTCCTACCAGACTAACCTCACCCTTCAATATCTTAAAAAAAAAGATATAAAGTACATGAAAAATAATGAATAATCCCTCAAAAAATATCAAAACATAGTAAATGTGTCACCATAAACTTTAAGCATATGACAGCACAACCAATATGAAGAGACCCCCCCCCCCACAATACGACACTATGAAAGTAGTGCATTTTTACAATTTGATGACACTAATGGATAGAAAATTGAAAAAAATGCACTTTAAAAAAATGGAACTCAAATCTAAGTTATGGTTAAAAAGTTATAAGCATTTCAATTTACCATTAAAAAGGGTCAAAATAATTAAAAAACTAAAATTCAAAACCAAATCAGAAACAAACATAATCTTGCAACCACTCATTGGAACCAAAATTTCTACATGAACTTAGAAAATTCAATCAATTTGATAAATAGTCCTTCCAATTACCTTAGTATGCATGAAGGTGAGTTTGATTTCCTCTTTTAAAAAAATATAGTTGATAAGGCAAATAAAATGAATGAACAGCTATGTAAAAAGAGAAAAGGAATGGCTTTATGTTTTTTCACCATGATGAGTAAGCAAATGGCATGCCATCAGGATATAATGCTACTAAGGCTATTTTCAAACTTTCATGAAGACCATAAACAATGAGCATAGTCTAAGAATGCTCAAATCTAGGCTGGGAGAGAAAAAATGAAGCATTGAAGGGGTGCCATCAAAATGGATTAGCAATTAGGTGTAGCAAGAACACAAGAAAAGGATCAATAGTTTCCTCTTTCCACTATGCAATAATATTCCTATTCAAATATACATACCATAAACTCCATGACTATGTGAAATAAGTGGGTGGCTGGTCATGATGCCAAATAGTCCCCTTCAATCTATAGGGGATCTCTCACCTCCCACTTTCCAACATTCCTATCCTCTAGTAGAAAATAAAATAAGAGGAGAAGGATGCCACTGAGTTATAGTTAAATCTTATGAAGAGCATGTATCCATAAACAAATTTATGGAATTAGTTAAAGTACCCTTCCAATCTAGCACAACACATAAATAATGTGTCCAAATATAACCACTAGGTAAAATGTCAGCATGAAGTCTTCTACAAAACCTAAAACTCAAAAACTTATGCATGCATGCTTAAGAGGTGAAGAGGTGTGATAAGTTGGGTTGGAAGGCACTAAATTTGATAATGTATCTTACATCCACAAAAGGATTAAATGCTAATCAAGATGGTCATGATTCCATATTCACTAGTTTCTAACTCTTTTTGTCAAGGGTAGAAGACAAAGGGTCATGATCTTCATGCATGCAAAACTCATTGAGTGGGTGGGTAGGTAAATAATTGTCTTGACCATAGTCAAGAATTCATGAAAGTTATTGTCATATAAAACATTATCTATTGCATCTTTGAGACTGTAATCAAAAATCCCTTATAACCCCAATTCCCACATTAATTGGGCATGCCTAAAGTCTCTACCCTGTTTTCTCCTACACAAAAATGTGAATACACCATCAATTTAACTGCATGCAACATCAGAATTATGAAGGCTATGTCTTTCATCAAAGGGGAATTAAGCACATTTATACTTAGATTGACTAAGGGCTCATAGGTGATGATATAAATATTTAAAAACATCTATTAAATCTCCTTGAAGGTCATTCCTAAGTACAGAATCTTTCCATTATTCTCTTGCTAATGCTTGGATCCAATGGCAAGTTTCACACTAAATCAAGCAAAAGAAAAAAAAAATCTAGAAAAGGAACACATATACCCACATAGGTCAAGAAGATTCCATAGATATATCCCATTTAATTTAATGGTATTAAACCAGATATGTAAAAAAAAAAAATCATTCTCCTTATAGATGAACCAACACTTTAGATTTGCAACCAAATACCAAATAAAAGCACAACAATAGATTCCAACCAACTCAGATCCAAATCACATTGTGAGGAATAAAAAATGTAATGAAATAGACTGAGTAATGGCTATCAGAGATGTCTTTAATTCCATAAAATATTTATCAAAACTCTTCATACAAGATATATCTAAAGGCTTATTACCACAACCATTGATGTTTTAGTGTATACTCAGAAGAAACCAATTGTAATCAAAATAATTGTTACACACAAGAGATATGTAAATGTATTAAAAAAGCATTAAAACTCATGTAAAGAAGGTATATTACAATGAAATCACTTGATTATATAGGCAAGGTAAAAAAATATTTAGGTTAAACTAGGCAATGTGGAACTAACCCCCACATAATACAAAACTAGGTAAACACAAATACTTAGAGCCTAACAAGCATGAGTAAGATACTCTAACATAATCGTTTACACCAAAATAGTGTTGACCCTCTCTAAAACCCTAAAAATTAACTAATGTGAAATATATTGTACTAAATTTCTTAGAATGGATTGGTATGGCTATTTAATTGATTAGTGGTTATAGTCAACTCTCTCAAGAACCTCTAGGTGTGGTTGGTATGTCAGGTAAGTGAGTAGACCCTATAGAAAAGGCCTTATTTCTCAAAGATTTATTATAGAAGTCAGAGTTGACCAGGTAAAAGTTGATAAATGGATTAATTTTGAATCTTGAGACTTCTACCTTTTTCCATGGTGGTTTCTGAGCAGGTTTCAACCCTCAAGTGTGCTAAATTGATCATACAAATTGACCTATTGCTAAAAAGCTTAATGGTGCAAACAGTGAGAAAACTAGGTAGAAGTGAGAAGGTGATTAGGGATGTGTTATCATGGTTTAGTGATGAATCCAAGTGCATGTAAATTTTTTTAAAGACCTATAATACATGTTCTAATTAGATATAAAATTTGGATATCATTGTATATGATGAAAATGTTGCTCATAAATTGACTTGTCCAGTTGAGATGAGAAAGTGAGTTAAAAAACTTTGAGATTGGTCTACAAGACCAATATTTACATTTTAAAATATTATATATCTATCTTAATATGTCCTAATGACCTCATAGTATCATCTAAATGTATTGAAAATCTCTTAAAATGGTTTTACAAGGGTTTTAGATCTTGGTTTTCATGACTGTGTTTTGAGACTAGTTGGCATTTCTGAGTGAGGTACTTACAGAAGAGGGTTTGAGTCCCTTTGAATTATGTAATGAAGTATAATTATTTTTTTTAAGTTTTATAGGTCTGGATTTTTCTCCATAAATTATTTTTTACCATAGTTGTTTGACAAGATTGTATTTTTGCTTCAGTTGTTTAAGATAAACTTTCTAGGTATGCACAGGCCTAATTATGAATAGTGATAATGGCATGCTTCAAGTGGTGGTTGGAGATAAAAGGTGTCATGGAATTAATATGAGATTGGTATGGTTCTATTTAAGTTTAATATGATATGTTACTACCATGTGAAAAGTGTGAAAGTGTTCCATGGTGTTCAAAAGGTAACTTGTGCTAATGAAGGCCTAATTAAACTAGTTCTCCTTAAGGCCTAAAAGGGGTTTTAGTACTATATTCTATGGCCAAACTCTTTTAATGTTTGATTCATGTTTTTATCATGTACTAAGGCATATTTTTTGGTAAATATAAATATGAAAGTGTGTATGGATGACCAAGGAGTGTATAAGCAGGAACCTAGTATAAGAACAAGGCCTAATAAGCCTAATTGAAATATTAGAGATTGAGTGAGTTAAAGCGAATAAGATATAAATTTTAAGAGATAAATAAGTTATTTTATACCATCAATATTATGTATATAAACCATCATGAATATATTATATGGGTAGTATAGATGATCATCAAGGTCATATGACCTAACCAAGTCATGAAGAGGGCTAATTGAGTGAAGAAGGCTGGAGACTAGTTTGAGAAAATGGGAGTGTGTGAAGAGATGAAGAAGGAGATCATCATTTTTTATATGATCAAACAAGATTTATAAAGGTGATAAAAGTTTTGATCTAGCTGATTTTGTGTTGAGTCATCTAGGGGATTAGTTCCTCCTTAAAATTTGGTGCTTATTAAAGCCTAACTAAGTTGGTGCTTAGTTAGTTAGGGCTGGTGTTCCAAGTGAATTTTGTGCTTCACTAAATCTTGATGTTTGTCTTATATGACTATATTACATTTTTATCATCACTAGGTTTTCTTCCCCTTGAGGGTTTCCCACTCAAATAAGTGTTCTATGGGTTATGCTTTTGTATCATGCTCATGGATCTTAAAGTGTTGCTAGTTCACTCTATTATTTTGATAGTTCATGAATAATAAAGTTAAAAAATTTTGAATACTAATTCACCCCCCCTCTAATTCACTATGATTCCCATAATGGTGAAATTACAAACATTCATTGTTTGTTGAGGGAATGTGGTTTAGCAGGTGGCTCAAAATCTCTAATAGATTCAAGGTGTGCCTAGAATTGGTGCATTTAAACCATGCCTTAAATGAATTTTGTAGCTATAAATAGTTGGGATCACATAATTATTGTCATCTACCCAAATCTCTATGAAATTAAATCCACACCTTTTTAAGACTAAAATTTGTCTTTTCTATTTTGTGTTTGATTCCAATATGTATGCCATGTGAATTATTCACATTTCACTCATGATCTAGGTAGCCTTATTAACCATTTTTCCATTTTGGACCACATTGCAATTAATTATACAAATCATATAAAACACATAGTTAATTCTTAACCTCTGACAGTTTTGATGGTTAGGCCATTAAATTCAACTTCATGCCTTTTTGGTTTCACATCTAACATGTCCTTTACTTTGACAGGTCATCACCACATTGATTCCATTCACTCCTTTACTATATTATTATTTTGCTTTTACATGTCCCACTTTCACACTTAAAACCCTTATCTCTCTCCTAGGCCTTTGATAGATTTCATGGGTAGATAGGCTGTCAAATTTAAACTCATACTTTGTTAGCTATGTAACCAATGTGTCCTTAGTTATAACAAGTTTCCTACCATGTGGCTTACCCTCACTTTTATATTGCTTAGTTGAAGCTTTAAGTACATGTTGACTATTCTTTCCACTGTGAAGCAAGATTTCACCATGCATCATAATCTCGATTGCCAAGGCTATGATAATCTGTAAGGCTTGCATAGACTGCCCTAAGGATGTAGTGTAGTGAAATTTTTACACATAACTTCATCTCACTCACCCATTTACTTGGGGATTTGATATTATATCTAGAGTACACAAAAATCTCTAAGAGAGTGGGGTAGTGGTATTATGCCATGTGGTGTCATTACACTCACCTTCTCACATGTAGGCTTCATGATCTATACAAACATATCTAGGATAATAGAGTAGTGGGATGATGTCACATGGCATCATCTCATTAACCTGGTAACCTAAATGCATTGCATTGGTATGAACATATTTGGTATAGTAGAATAGTAGGATTATGCCATGTGGAATCATCCCATTGATCCACCATCCCTAAGTGCCACTAATGTCATTTACCTATCAACAAACCTTGAATAAAATTAACTAAGTATTTAAAATACTTTTGAACATGCTTAGGATCATCGAGGGATTGACAAGTGGCATCGGGACTTTCTTTGAAGAATTAGATGAGTATTTTAAAGAAGTAAAAATGCACCATGTGGTTACAAACAACTTTTATGAAATTGGCTAAGTGATAAAAGTCTTTTGAAAGCACAAAAAGGTGCCATGTGGCTCTAGGAAACTCTTATGAAATTGACTAAGTTTTGAAAGACTTTTTAGACATATTTAGGTCGTTGAGAGCTATGAAAAGTCACCAGGTGGTGCTAGGATGATTTTAAACACCTACAGGTAAACAAAAAGAATCTCAGTTAGCAATCTAAATTTAAAAATAACTGACTAAGAAATTTAAAATCAAATGGCTAAAGTGAAATGTAAAAAATCACCAAGTATAAAATGAAAACTATGCAGAAACTTTACATTTTTGCTTGATTCAAAAGTTGATTTCCTCTATTTTAATGAAAAATGACCAAGTAAAAAGATAAATCCTTTAAACACTTAGCCATTTTGAATCAAAAGGAATCAAAATGGACAAAATTGCTCAAGAAAAGAAGCCATAAAAACACTGAAATAGTTAGATAATTTGCATAAACCTAAGTTGAAATAGTCTAAATGAAAGGTGTAAAATATGTTTTGAAACACAATTAAAGAAATAGGATAAGACTCATTAGACTTATGTAAATTTATAAATTAACATTAAATCAGTGTTAAATGTGAATTTTAATGCCAAGTGTTTCATAATTTAGAGTTAATTTTATAGGCTTGGCTAAAATAATGAATCACATTTAGATTTAAATCTTTGCATCTAGCAGAATAAGCATTCCCCAAAAATATGATTTAAACAAGCAATCACAATAAATTCCTTGAAGAGTAATATCAAACTCCAAATAAAAAAGAGGGTCCCCATTTTCAATCTAAAAATAGGGCGTATTATGCAAGTAACAACATAGTTAAGTGAGGTGTTGAATAAAAAATAATTTATGTCAATTAGAGGTATGATTTATCAATTCACTAATTTATGTTCTACACTCCTTGATCTTCACAAATGGATTGAGAATAAATGGAAGGTACTCTAAACATTTTACCCTATGCTAAGGGTTTATTTATTATTGTCTTTAATCATGAAATAAATAGGGATACAATAATCAAAGAGATCATTTACAACTAACATCATATCTCATTATTATATAAGCCATGGTTTTTGTCATTTGTCCCACTCATAAAGACTTTTAATTTTAGACCAATTTGTGTTAGGTTGCCACATCTTCCATTTTAGTTTTGAATAAAAAAATTCCTAAACATTGTGGGAAATTATTTGGGTGAGGTTTTATTAGTGGATACCAATACAATAAATATGCATCATCCTACCTTTTATGATATTTTAGGTAATTAAATATTTCAGCAAGTTTCATTGAATATATTGATTTGAAAGTCCAAGATCGAGCTCAAAAAAAACCTCACAATTGTGAGATTTTACCTTTCTGGTTTTGAAAATGCTTTGAAATAAGACATTTAGCCACCACATGTGATTCCTCTAATCATAATAAAGGGGTATATTAGAATAAGGAATCCATGTACCAAATTAGTGTTGAGGGTGGTGATAGTGGGAATAATTAGACAAGTGATATTGAAAGTGAAGTTCCTAAAATACTAGTGGAAGAGTCGATTCCATTACAAAAGTACGGTAAAAAAATGTGTGGAATATCTAAAATTCATTAAGGAGAGGAGAGTTGAAATAGGAAGAGTCATGACAAAGGTAAACTCTATTTTAAATTGTAATATTAGTACCATTGATTCAAGTAAAGGGTTTATGGATCAAGTATATTTGAAGGATTCTCAATCAATTGATTTGTTTGAAGTTTCCATTACCATCTATCTTAATTTATGGCATGGAGGAGATTGGACTATTGTTAGTAAGAAAAGGAAAAGTAGAGGAAAGAAGGATTTGGAAACATTACATATGTCCCTTAGATCTTGAAAATAGAATGACTTGGGAAGGACTTAGTTGTTTTGTTTTTTTTTGTTCTGATGTTAGTTTGCTATAGGGTTGTCTATTTCCACCCTATTTTATTCATAGCTGGTAGAGGTGTCTCTTTTGAGATTTCAATGTATTATATTTTTCTCCAATGTTTTTGGGTATGGTCCCTTGTCAAACCTCTATTTACCAATAATAATAAAGGATAATAAATTTCATATTAACTCTAGGTGGGATAACTACGTGGGCTTGGTTTCTCTCCTTGAAGTATTAGATACATAGGCATAAACTAGTCATCAAGGGGGAGATATAGGCCAGGTCAGCCCATTGCACTCCTTATTTTTCATTTAATTTTTCATTCTATCAAATTGACCTAAGGGTTTTAAAGGTAAGATAATAAAATAATATTTTTTCATGGAAACACTTTTCTGATATATCAAATATATCATCATCTATAGGTATAATAGGTGAAATAATTAGTTTGGATGCACACTCAACCAATGGACTCAAGTGCACTACATTTTTGTCTACCTACTACACTCTTTTATAGAAATATCTTCTTATTTTCCTCATAGTTTATCATTTCCATATTCTTATTTTCTTTGTCTTTCCCTATCTTCTATCTATAACAGTCAACTAAGAAAAGTTTATAGTCAAAAAATTTAATTATACTACATCATCATCCATTTATAGTGGACCTTTTCATACTATATTTTTGTTCTTTATTTTGATATTAAGCCTAAAAATCATCTCTTCTTTTGTTTTCCCTTTACAAACAATCATAACAATCACTAGAAATTGGTTTGTAAGCCAATTATATCCCTAATTAGTAATTTTTCAAAATAACACTTTCTATATTTAGTAATTTGTTAAAATCATAATAGTTAATTATTTTACATATTTAGAATTATGACATTTCCATTTTTACACATATATTTTCATATAATACACTTCTTAACTCTATTAGTATTTTATAAAAAATAGGGTAAAATATATTTGAGAACCTGAACCTTTGTGTTAGATCCTCTACTTTTAAATTTCATTTTTATTTTTCTTTGTTTTCATATAAACTTAGTTGTGGAAGTTTTAAAACTCATAAGAGTTGTCGCTCTGGGAAAAGTGGTTAGTAAATTTCAATACACCATTGTGTGAGGGGTATTATCCCTATAATCAAGTCATTAGACAACACTATATACATATTTTAATTTCCACATACCTCACAATATATCAAAAATTCCTAGGGTTTTTTCCTCATCCATAGGAAGCCTTTGGTTATTTATTATTGTAGTGCATGGTAAGTGGTTAATCCTAGGAAGTTACTCTCAAAGTATCCCACAAAATGGGATAGTGTGGTTATGAGAATAGAGGAATCCTCCATAAGTATTAAATTTTTAGATATATTCATTATTTATGATTGGGATCAGTGTATTTGAGAACCTATAAAGAAACACACCCTTATCTAGTTACACACTCCTTCCTTATTACAAATTTTCCAAAGTCAAAGCCCCAGTCATAATGAGTGAATATAGTTCACATAGTTTTAAAATTTAGTATTACAGATTATCTTACTTTCCATTTTTTTATTCATTATCTATATACATTGTTCAAATCCATAAATAATAACAAGTCTAAAAGAATTAATTTAAAATCTCAAGCCTTAATTAACCCACATTATTGTCATAATACTCCTAAGTTACAAGCATCATTAAAACAAATCCTTGTAAAGTATAGCATGACCTAGGAACAAAAATAAACATACATTCATAATGTTATAATTCCTATTATGCATCCTCTTGATGAAATTATTATGTCCATTGAGAATGGTTATGCTGATATATAAAAAGAGATGAAATTAATGACAAATAATTCATTAAATATCTTAATGACAACCCACATAAGATTTATGGATTAATCTACATTGTGAGAGATGAGTAAAATAAATTCATTTCAAATTCCAACTCCACTTTAGATGCTCCAATTACTACTATCACTAATATTCAACTATCAACTCCTATAGTTACATGTCGCTAACATCCTTGGGTATGGGGGCATCACCTAGTTTACCAAAAATTAGCATGCCTATTTCCACAAGGGCATCATATACACCTCTTATAATCACCATGCAAGGTCCACTTCCAACCTTTCCTAATGTGTCTTATCTTGATAAAATTTCTCTATCATTATTATAGATATTCAAGTTTGGTTATGAATAATTGATCATGTTAGTTTTGTCCCACATTTGCCTTAATTGACTTGAGTAATTAAATTAGTACTATTTTTCCACCATACTCTATGTTAGTATAATATTTTTTCCACTTTCTACTTTACCTACATGGTTGTTAGTTAGCTTGCTTAGGGTTGTTAAGGTCATTAGGGAAAATGCACTTAATGTATTTTCTAATAGTGAGTTGCATTGTTACCTTTTTGGTGACCTAATCTCTCACTATATAATGTACCTCATTTGTACTTTATGGTTAAGGATTCAATCAATGAATTTATATGAATTTCACTTTTGCTTTGTATTGATCTCAACTAATCCTAGGGTTTTTATGCAATCTATGAGGTTCAAATATATTGGACTGATCTGAAATAGTGTTAGAGCTATGATATGATGGTCATTTTACCATTTTTGAAAACCTTGATGAGATCTTTCCTACTAACATTCTTGTTGGTTTTTTTATTTTTATAGATTTCATAGGTTTGGTGGGATTCATGAAAATATATGCAAACTATATATCTGAAGTATATAATCACAAAATAGATAGTTTCATTAGAATTGGAAGGCATTAAAACCTTAAAATAGACTGTAAACATGACCTAGGTTCATGACAGTGATTTTCAGTATTTTTGGAGGCTTTCAGGGCTTTTTCAATCATTTCACGCATATCCGTATCGTAGGATTCTCAAACCAACAAATAATTTTAGGTTTTTTATGTGTTTTTCAAGTTCTCAAATATGTCTTCCTTAGTTTTTGGATAATCCATACCAAATATGTATATTTTTTTAGGTTTTCCAATTTTTACAGAATTTCTAACCCTTGCATACAATTTTGGCATTTTTCCAAACTTTATTAGACTTTTGGCAATGGGAAAATAGGCTTGGGTGGAAATTTTTTATCAAAAACTTTCACTCTTATTTGAGCACATGAAACCTGATAGTCCTCTTAGCACACTTGATAGATCCTGATGACCCTACTCTAAACCTCATGTACTCTGACACTTTTTCTCATAACACCCATGGACTTGACCATGATTGCACATCTTATACATTTTGATGACCATGCTTGAAACACCCACATACCCTAATGAACATACCAATAAAATCCACTAAACCCATGACCTTTGCCAACACACACTCATAAAATGTCTTGGCCCACTGGTCATATAGTGTGGTCATAATGGGCGGGATTAAATCTTGATTCCTATTAGTGGGGGATTAAATCTAGTACCCCACTAATTCTACATCAACACATATATTTCCCATTTTTTGTTGGGTGTCTCTAACAAACTCAAACATTTTTCAAATTTATGTTGGGTGGATATTTTTTATGAGCTCTGATTTTCAAACATGCATAACGTTTGATTGATAACTTGGATTTGAGTGTTGTCTTCTTCAAAAGTGCTTATTTTTTAATTATTTATGCATTTTTAGTCATTTTGTGTCCACTATATCTCCATTCCAACCAAATATTTTACACTCTTGGATGCATTATTGACTAAGTCTATTGTCCCTCTCATTATTTCATACTTAAGCATAAGTTGCTCAAGATGCATTCTCGGCCATGCCTGACATCTATCTGAGTATTCTTGTATTTGAAACTTTAGGAGGGATCACTCTGATAGTTTTAAGGGGGTATTATTTGGTGATTTATATTTATTTTTCTACATTTTTTCTTTACATTCTACAACATCTTTTCCTTTTATGATGTGGATTCAATTCCAATAAGTCTAATCACACCTTTTAATTATCATGAATGGAAATAATTTCTAAATCCAAGGGTTACCACCAAATCATAATGGAAACTAGGACTAAATCTTCAACAACATAAACAAAAATAAAATGGTTCAACTAGTGTGATAAATTATATGTACTATTAAGTCTTTACATCTCTCTTTATCTACTCTTTCACATAGAATCTGCTACAACACCAACTGAAGTGTGGACCACTCTGGGAACACTCTTTAGGAAGTAGGATGTGATGAGATGCCATGAGCTAGAAAATGAGCTTATCATTTTAAGACCAGATGACTATGACATCCTAAAATACTTTTTCACCAAGTTTAATCTTTGGAGGTTATAGTTAAAAGAATGTGGAATTGACAAGAAAGATGAACAACTTGTTCTATCGATTCTCTCCAAACTAGGTCCAAATTATTATGTATTTGTGTCCACTTTACATGCCATAAATAGTACTCTTGGATTTGTATGGAAGATGCCTTATTTAGATACCTTTGTTGTCAACTTCATTCAAGAGAAATATAAGTTGATATAGATGGGCATGGTGAATTCCTTAAAATCTCATGCACTTTTTGCTAAGAAAGAGAAGGATTCAAACAATAAAGAGAAGAAACAAAAAAAAAGATAAATATAAGGATGTAAATCCTCAAACCTAAAAATCAAATAATGAGACCTCTTATTCTAGTGTTAATCCCAAGAAATATAAGATCAAATGTAGGTTTTATTCAATAAATCATGATGAAAGAAAATGTTTTAAGGAATAGATTGACCAATTGGCTAAGATGATTGAGAATCACAATATACGTGTCCCTAATTCTACTAATTAGAGTTCATCAACCCATAAGTACTCTAAGGAAAATAACCATGTTAAATAAAAGGTAGAATAAAATGGTAAGGGAAAAGCAACTGACTCCCACATGGGTCATTGACTCTAGCACCCCACATCACATGGCTTCTTCACAATAGAGTTCAGTTCCTTAGAACCATGTGACATTTATTTTATACAAATGGGTGATGACACTTATAAAAAGGTTCTCTAGAGAGGGTCTATTGAAGTGAATGGTGAAACATTAAATATTATTCTAAGTTATCTCTCACCTTCAAATAGTCTCCTATTATTTTACCAAATCACTCACCTTGGTATGGACATGCGAGTTGCTTTCCCTCTAGATTCAGTATATGTTAGAGAGATATGCGGTGACACTATATTGCTAATGGGAATGGTTGATCATCAAACTCAAATATATAACTTCTCACACTTTGCTCTTGAATCTCCTTAAGAGTCTTCTTCTTCATACTCACTTGAACTTGATGAAATTTTTGAGCTTAAACACTCATCTGATATTGATGACTTTTCTTCTAACACAAATGACTACAATAGTGATAAGGACACACCTCCACCATCTCCTTATCACCTTCCAGATATTGAGGACTTATTTATTGAAAAACCTACCTCTAGTATACTTTAGACATTATAAGGACCATGTATCATGATCTAGGACACAACAAATATCAAGTAGTTTATTTCATAGTTATAAGGCATTTAACAATCCTTCTTAACCTTTGATCCTACTAAATTTTAATTACTTATAGTATTTTTCCCTCCTACCTTAAATGAGTAGAATACGTCCTTGTATATGAATCACTTCTTAGTTGAAGATCCATTAGGCACTTAGAAGACACATTCACTATTTTAAGATGATCCACTCTTAACTAAATCTTCTTCTAATCCACAATCAGTTCTAGGAACTATGTTATAGGATAAAGGATGGTTGCAGGTAGTTATAGACTCTAATGTGTCTTTTTATCCCTCTTATCTTCTTTGATCTCTTTTTGAAGAGGATTTTTTTCCTAAAATTTTTCTCCTTTTATATGCTTTTTAGGAGTTTCATTATGCATGGATACCTCATCAGTCCTCATTTATGGGACCCAATTCTTCTTACCCACCTAATCTACACTTTAGAATAGGTGTTAGTTTAGGATTTTTTATACTTTTAATTTTACCTACATGAATTATAGTTGGTTTTCTTAGGTTTATTAAGGTCATTAGGGGAGATGCACTTAATGTGCTTTCTAAAAGTGAGTTAAGTTGTTACCTTTTTGGTGACTTAATCTCTCACCATATAATGTAACTCCTTGGTATTTTTTGGTTAAGGATTCAATAAATTAAATAATATGAAGCTCACTTTTAATTTACATTGCTCTCACATAATTAACTAAGGTTTTCATGAAATTTGTGACATTCATAGATCTTGGAAGTGATATGACACAATATCATAATTACTTTTATAGGTCCATCCCTTCTAATTTGTTATTTTAGATCTATAGAAATATTCTCAATTTTAAAAAATGTCTCTAAACATTTATATGAACATATCAAATTCTAAGTATCAAACATTACCCATCCAAGTCATAATCAACTCACATAGGTTAGAATTGGTAATCAATCATGACCTTATGGGTTGATCATGCCATTTATCCATCAATAACCATTTTTAAAATTAAAACCATGACTTACATGTTGGTCTATATTTTTAGGATAGGTAGCATGAGGTTTCACCCATTTGGTTTGTTATAAATCACCTCTAAAATACTTATTCTACCACTTGGAAATTTCACTACTTTGTCACACTTAAATTATTGCACATCGAGATATTTTTTCATATTCTTTCCAAAATTTATTCTAATTACTTGAAGCATCTCTTATCCAAATAATGAGCTTATTACATCTGAGTCAAGAAAAATATTATCAAGTATTCAATTCATCTCTAGATGCATACATGTAGCAAAGGAGCATTATTTCACTAAGCACTCTAAATGGGATAACTATGTGGACTTAACTTCCTCTTTGGAATACTCTGGATATGTAGGAAGTGTTCAATCATCATGGGGGTAATTTTAGCTAGTTTAGCCCATTACACTCCCCCTTTTGTGTTGCATGTTTTTATCTATCACAGATCCTAATGGGGTTGTAACCTTGAAGAGGTTATTTTAGGTGATTTTCACATAGCCATAGGTCAAATTTATACTACATACATATTTCAGTCAAGCTTCGTTGATTTTACCATCAGATTCTTATTTTCCCACCTAGGTCAATAATATTGATCCACAAAGGATAGTAATAAGAGTCAATATTGATTGTTTTTAATTGATTCTAACTTAGAGCAATAATAGTTATTATTTCAATTTAATGTACATAATCAATCTGATTTGGTTATCTCTAATTATCTTTTAATTTCACATAGTCAATCGAATGGAGAAAGAACAAATAAATATTATTTGTCTTTTTCATATTTAGCTTCTTTCATATATTCATGCTTTGTTCATTTCAATAGTTTGCTTTCATTCTAATAATTAAAAGTCATTTATAATAGTTTCTAAATTTCAACTCAATTTATATTAATTATATTTAATAGACTAATTAAACCTCAATTATGATAAAACATTACATACCAAAATATTACAATTAGAACAAGGTGTCTCCAAAGCTATCATTCAATAGACTCTCATACTCTATTTCATACTCCTTTAGCTCCTAAAATATATTCTTACCCACTACCAACAAGGTTTGTATCACCTATGTTACCCATTTTTTAGTGTCAAGGTGATCTTGAGCAAAATATTCATTAATTTGATGTAACACACTTATATTATAATTACAATGATATATTATGTACTAAAACTGATTTCAAGAAGACTCAAAGATTATAAACTTTTATGGTTGTATGATATCCCACTTAAATCTATCAAACCATTCAACCCATTTTTAGATCAATTATTAGCACACTTCTCAATCAACATTGATGATAAGTTATCTTATGCACAAATTACTAAACTCAAGTAAGGGTCAAATGAGCAAATTAGTGACTATGTTTTATGATACAATACTATGATAGAAAAGATAACAAACTTTATGATCGTTAATTAAGTGCAAGATATTCTTACTAAACCTTGTTAGCACCACTCCATGAATCAATAATGTTCAATAAATTCATTTTTTTAATGAGTTATATCATACATCAAAGAAATGGAAGTTAAGTTCATATCATTAAATAAGCTAAAGTATGCATCTACTCCATATACATCAATTTTTAAGTTCAAAAAAAATACAAACCAAAAATTCAAAGCTAATGAAATAAAAAATGAATCCAAGGTAACATTTAATGCAATAACACAACCATAAGACAAACTCTAGCTAATAATTCCACCTAAAAGGAAATTTAAAAGGTTACCAAAACCTTAATCAATATTATCTACATAGAGGTCTTGCACCATTTCTTCATGTGTAACTACATTACTAATCCTTGGATTGTACATGAGTCCACTATGAGTGTAGTAATACATGTTGGGATCCATAGTCAATGATTTGCAATAAAAGGTCAAAGAGTTATAAAAACTCTAAAAAGGATAGAATCTAAAATAGATGGTGTTCCAACTTGGTCTAGATTCATCAAAAGGATCAAAAGGTTTATGTAAATATTTGTGAGGAAACAAGCTAGAGTGAAGTATCTAACGTTTCACTATTCACACAAAGATAAGCAAGTAAATGGACCAAAAATCAAAATGCTAAACTCTAAGGTCAAAGTGTTTAAAAGTAATCTAATCTATAAATTTAAAAGTTGTTAGGTATTTTGGCCAAACACAGCATCAAAATCTAGGCTCAAAGAAGGCATGCACTAGGACTCTTGGCCAAATGGCATCAAAAGCTAGACTTTGAAATAGATGAAAGTTTAATCTAATAGATTTGAAACACTTCTAACAAATACTAGGCATTTGATTCTTGGACATTAAATTGATCAAATAGGTATAAGGTATGAAATAAAAGCCACTTTAGATATATTTTATTTTCTCATAAATAATGGTGTAAAACTTTAGTTCTTTTGACAAATAAGCTAGATAAAAGTGAATGGTATAACTATACTTTAGATAAAGGATCACAAAAGCACACTTAGATTGGTCTGAAAATGTAGGAACAAATTTGAAATCTCTGCAATAGGGCATATGAAACAATATTTGAAAGGTTTTCGACAACGTAACGATGCTACACTCCCCAAAAGGTGTGACAAAAAATTTTGTCTCAAAAACTCTATAAGGAAAAGATAATTTCCCATAATTTTGATAGCATAACACTAATTTTCTTGACTCAAAATGTTGTGGTACATAGACTCAAAGTGCAAGTGTTTAGCACAAAATGGCTTAAGTCTATCAAGTGATGACAATGATTATGAGTCTTAAATTGCCTTCAACCCAAATTAGAAATTAAACCTAAGTTCCCTCAAGTTTAATGTAAATAGTGAACCCACTTAACACATCAACCCTATGAACTTATAAATGTGCAATTCTAAATTTAGATTATAAGTGAAAGACTTTTAAAAACTTTGGTAAAGGTCTAGACTCAATTGATCAACATAACTTTGCCAAAGTGGATGATATGACTCCCAAGCCTTTGATGAACTTTGAACAAGGCAAATTGATGTTTTCACGTGAGCAGCATAATGCCTCTTTGTTCAAAGGAAAATTAGGACTATGTGTTTGGTTTGAATTTTTTTTTTCACCAAGTTTTGACTTCAAACAAGACTTTAATCTAGGACAAGACCATCTAATTAATCGCTCTTATATCCTAAACTAAAAAGGTTGCTTGGTATTGTTAAAATCCATCAATATATGTCATTTGAGAGGATTTTAAGTGTTCATCCAAAAGTAAATGTGCATTATATAGTAGGGTTTTTACACCTCCTTCTCTCAAAGTATAGTACTGTGACATAGACCTTGAGGTAAACCTTACACCAACAATACTTCCATTGCAAATGGAGATTTGTCTAAGATCTAACAAGTTTCTAAACGTTCTAGGGGAATCAATTACACAATGACTTTTATGCCAAATAATGCAAAAGAAAAGCATGGATTTTGGGTCTGTATGACTTAGCTTGTTGTAAAAAGGTCTAGTCCTTTTTGAAACCACTACATCTTGTTGTTCGCTTATTGTAGTATGATGTCTGAAGTGCCACTACATCCTGTGTGTAACTCCAATTAAGATTCAAATGAAGTCAATACTGGGAGGTGAAACCCTGGGTCAAAGCTTCCCTAAAGAACTCATGGGAGGTGAAGTCCCCCTCATAATCCAAGTTTGCATAAAAATGAAGAAAGCATGTAGAAAGACTTTAGGGTCATTTTCAAGGTCACCCAAACTTTGACAAGTTGTTGGGGAGTGTTTTAGATGAATTTATTTCTAAGCATTGGACTAAGCTAATTGTAATAGGAATGGCACTTTTTATTCCAAGGGTTCCCTAAAGGGGATAAATGGAAGAGCATACATGCAACATCCTTCTTTTTTCCAAACAAAAATTTAATCTAAACAACTAAGTAAATACAAAAAGCTTTGAAAAGGTGAGTTCATTTTTAATCTCAAATGGAAAATGAGGTGGTGTTCATTTGACCCCTTGGTTTTTGTTACAAACTTTGAAAACATTCACCATAAACATCTTTAAAAAAAATTGTTGTTACACACCAAAACAAGGTTCCGAATTGATTTTTAAGCATGTAAAAGGTGATCTAAAACATGTTTTTAGAAAATATCAAGCTTGGTCCTGTAATAAAAATGTTAGCATGTCTTTTAACGTTGAATCTCGTTTAGGTTTGAAATAATTAACTTTAAGAAAAGAGCTCTCGAGTTTGTGTTTTAAGAAAAACACAATGATCAACGTCATTATATAATTAATGATGGTTACATTTTCTAACTGATGATAGTTACCTAATCGACATCAGTTATACCAATGTGACTAATGAAATCTATCCAACTAATGTCATTTTTACTAACTAATGCTGATTAAACTATCCAACTGATGTCGATCTTACTAACTGATGTCAGTTACTATGTAAATTTGTGACAAAGAAAAATAGAAAAATAAAGTTAGAAAATCAATTTGTAAGAGTTTTAAGGGTCTAAATGAATATTTTAAAGCTATAAAATAATCTTCCTCATGTGTGGGATGTGTCTAGTCCCACCAAGTGTGCCATTACGTGATCTAGGAATTTGACTCAAGAGAGGATGGTTAGTATTATGTTAGTTTCAAAATAAAAGAAACACACTAACTAGCATAACATCTCTACGCCCAGACACTAGGGAGAGCTTAGTTAACAAATATGAATAAAAAACACAACTAAAATATAAAATAAACCTCTTTTACCTTCCTTGGATGCTCTAAAATACTTGTTGTCATGGCTTGCTCAGCTTGTGCTCATGAAGTTCTTGGCAATGGAAGCTTGACTACCTCCATCTCTCCTTGACACCTTTGGCTTGTGGCTTGGTTTGGCTTGGGATTAATTTGGAATGGTAACACTAATTGCATAAAGCTTTCAAATCATTTATGCATTATAACTTTGCATTATCAAGTCTTAGAAATGATGTTCATGGCCTCTCTATTTATAGATTTTTGAAAATGTCCAGAATCAACCTGAACCGTCCATCCTGAGATTGAGATGTGCGGTTGAGGATTAATTAAATTTTTAAAATTAAATTTATAATTATCCTCATCATGAAATTGGAAGAATGGGTAATTAAGATTCATGGAGGGCATCATGGAAGGCATTGATGAGGCATGGAGGCAATGAATCCTGATATTTGTGGCATTCATTGCCTAGGAATGTCTTCCCAAGAAATGAGGTCACCTAATGATGTAGATATTCCATATTCATTTCCAAAAATAAGTTTTCAACAAGTTTAGATGGAATTATTAATTAGGCCTTGATTTGGTCTAATTAGCTCTTAAACATGATTAAGTACTTTGTGCACAAATTACTCAAATTGATCAAAATGCCTTGTTATTGGTCTAAAATCTGATTGAATTGGAATTGGAAGGCAATGTTAGATGCGTTGGATCCATATTCCCATTTAGGATGTTACCAACAATAAATAACAAAGGCACATGTCCTGTGCAGAATATTTTATAGGAAAGAGCAATCCAAAGCACCTAGGTACAATATTGGTATTTTGACTCAAAATGATTTGATCAAAATTCGCTGGCCCATAAATTACATTACTCCATTTAGTGATACCCTAGCCAAAATTGGCACTTGAATATGTCAGTTTTACATCATTTAGTGTGTTTTAGTTTTTTTAGACCAAATTACGCATTTTGGGTGGAAATTGGTTAAAATCCTGGTTGGAGGTCATTGGTGGCTAGATTTAGGTGTCTACATCATTCAGTGGTTTGACAATTTTTACAAAACCAGAGATAAAATTTCTTACAAAATTTATCTTACCAAAAAATGACTTTAGTTTTTTTTACCATTTAGAGGTTCTATTCTAGATATGGCCTCCACTCTTTTAAGATCTATAGATAGCCCATCCTTAGTTATAACATGACCTAATAATTTCCCTTTAGTTACACAAAAGATACTCTTATTAGGGTTCAAATAAATTTCATACCTTCTACATCTTTCAAAAACTTCTTGTAAATGCATGAAGTGATTTTTCCTATTTTTAGAAAAAAGTGTCAGATCATCCATATTTATGATAATGCACTTACCAATCAATCCTTGGAAGGCATGGTCCATAGCTATTTAGAAGGAGGTTCCTACATTGATGAGTCCAAAGGGCATTCTCTTGTAGGCAAAGGTTCCCCACTTTGTTATGAAGGTTATTTTCATTTTTTCCTCTCTATCAATCAATACTTGGTTGTAACCTAAAAATCCATTAAGAAAGGACATCATAGATGATCCTAAAATAACTTTAATTAATCAATCTAGGGAAGGAAGGGGGTAGTTATCTTTCTCTGATGCTTTGTTTAAATTGCTAAAGTCTATACAAAGCCTACTCTCACCATATTTCTTCTAGATTAGCACCAAATTAGTCACCCAAGTAGAGTGCCTGATGGGGAAGACTATTCTAGCATCTAGTAATCTTTTGACCTCCTTGAAGATCATGGGTTCTAAGATCAAGTTTATAGACCTTTGTTTCTGCCTGAATGGTTTGCATTTCTATTTAATGGGTATAGTATGGGTGATGACCCTTGGATAAAATATATTTAAGTCATCATAGGACCATGCTATGACATCTTTGTATCAGGCAAGGATTTCCTTAGATTTCTTATTTTCAAAATTTGTGTAGGCCTTCCCAACATTTACTAGCTAGGGCTGATCATGAAGGTCTAGATCAATAGCATTATATTACTTCCCATTTACCTTGGTAACCTTATAAGCCTTAGAAATTTTGTCTTGATCAAATAGTCTCTCTAAAGTAATCATTCCCTTTGGGATCTTGTTGTCACTCAGCTGAATGACTTTACCATTAAATATATCTTCCCTAGATGTACTTCCATCAGCTTCATCACTGATATGAGCATCAAATGATCCAAAATTGGTCATGAAATCCAATATATATTGATCATAAATGAATACTTAGAAGTGGTTAATATTATTCAGCATTGAAGGATAAGGGATCAATTCAATGCTAAAATTAGATAATCTTGATTCGGCATGAGGTTAGTTGTAGCAGATGCCAATTGATTAGTTGACTGATTCTCTTCCTTTGGGATAGAAGTGATGCCAAAGGCATCAAAGGATTTGATCATATCCCAAAATCTAAACTTATACTTTTAATAAATGAGAGCTTACATTGGTACTTATTTATGACCTAGTTAACCACTAGCTCTGAATCTCCGTAAACTAGTAGTTCTTTGACCTTGTTTTTTATAACAAATTATAAGCCAAAGATAAGGGATTATTATTCAATGATATTTTTAGTACAAGGGAATTGGATTATATAATAATTATGGTAACTTTTTTTAGTGGGGTCAGTCAAAAAATACCAACACCTAATCCAACATTACACTTAGCACCATCAAAGTGCAATTTCCACAATCTAGGAATAACATAAGCATTCTTGGTATCACATAGCTTGTCAGCCTCTAGGGTGAAAAATCCTAAGTCTAAGTCTATTATTTTTACCCTTTCATTCACTGTATTATATTCAATTATCATATGCTTCATTCCAGGTTCTCTCTCAACTCTGATCTAATTGGGGACACCCTTCCAAGGTAGCCACAAATGTGAGCAATTGATGGACATGTAACCATTCAAAGCTTTAGTCCATTCCAGAGGTGCTTAAACCACTATTTTTGTTAGAAACCACTTCAAATGTATCCAACTCTTCTTATAAATCATTAAAGTCTTTACAAAATTCTATACAATTAATTTCCCCATGCTTGGCTATGCAATGTACCCTAAAATAATCAGGTAATATAATATCAATAAGAGTAATGTCTATGTTCTTACTACTAAAATATGGTTCATTAGCCTTATTATTATGACAATTATAATTCTAAAATATATTACTTGGCCTATTGAACCTTTGAAATGATAAATTCCTACTAGAGTGTTCCCTAGTATTGCCCACTTATTTCTATAGCTGAAGGAAATCAGTGCTTAATTTTTGAACCATTTTCAAGATGGATTTATTCTCATTTTTGGTAGTTTCAAAATTATGCACCTAGTTATTATTAGCATATGGTACCAAATCCATTTGATCACTTGGGTTGAATCCATTAATAGGATGAGTCATGAATCCCAAATTTTGGTTTAGAGCTGCATGACTTAATGGCAATTGGGTCAGATTTGGGAGTTAGTTTAAGGTTGGGAGATTGTGGTTATTTTTTGGGAACAAGTTCATCACAGGCAAGTGTGGGTTCACATTTGGGACTGAATAATCCATTTATCCATCAGGTACATTTGATCATTAATGATTATTGATTTAAAATAGGCTTGGGCTAATGAAATTATAATTGGGATAGACCTCTTTGGGAACATAGAGGTTAGAGGATCTATTGTACCTTTGTAGATATCTAGGGGTAAGACATCATTAGGCTTGTAGGGTTCCATGGTCCTACTATACATCTTTTAAAACCTAGAATTGAAGGACTTGATGGGCTCATTGGCATCCCTTACAATAGTAATAAATGGGTGTTAAATAACACAAGGACTAATAATTTTACCAAATTGATCAATAAAGACATTGTTAACATTCCAAATTGTGATATAGTTTTTAGGCAAATTCAAGAACCATTCATAAGTAGCATCTTTAAAATTAAATGGAAATAACCTATATGCCACATCTTCATGCACAACATTATGCAATCTTAAAGTAGCTTTAAAGGATTTTATATGTTCCTCATTAGTCACTACACCTGTTGGACTAAATACAGGTAGATATTTCTCAAGGTTTTTTGGAAGATCATGAACCAACCCTAGCACATTAATTGAGGAATCCCCTAACCATGCCATACCTGGGCAATGATTGAAGGCATAGGTACATTGAATTAGTGAAGTTAGAAGAGATTTAGATGTCCTATGTGTACCTTTATCATGTCTGGCTTTTGTATGTACCATGAGCTTGAATAAAGGATCTCTAGTTAATAAGTGTGCTCTTGTTTTAATCTTAAGCAATTTTAGCTTGAAATTCAAAGATACTACCTCAAATATGATATGTTAAGTTAACTTCTATAAAGAACAAGAGTTATACCTCCACATGAATAATTACAAAGGACATTGATCATTGACTAAATTAGCTAAAAGGTACATCCAACTATGTGAATATGGTCTATCTTTTCAAGTCTAAGACTAAAAGAACTCAGATCTATGAAATATGTGCCCACCTTTGATCAAGATGAACCATTCTAACCTCAAATACTATGGATTTTTAAAGTTAAAGCCAAATTTAATAGAAAGAAGCATAGATGCCTAAATAAATTCAAAGGAAACACAAATATGTGCTAAAAACACCAAAGGTTAATGATCTTTTTATTTTAAAACAAATAATTTATTCAAAACACAAAGATATAGTGATCTTTAGGTAAAGAATACTAAGATCACCAAAGGTTCAAACAATTGTCCCTCCTTTTAGCACCAATAGGAGTTATCTTGTTGATGCTTCTAAATGTACCATTGGTGAACTTAGTGTTTATAGAACACTTCTCATTTTAGAATTTAGAAAATTTAGAGCATGAGTTACAGGTTTTGACAATCTAGTTGCCTGTGGTGAAATAGTAGCAGAGTAAGATAACTATTCCACAATATTTATATAATTTTGGTGGTTTGGAGCCACCTTGGCCCCTTTTTTGTGAATCCTTATTGATACTTAGTGAATTATGTTCCTAATTTAAGCTAAATACTTATATAAATGAGTATTTATAATGTGGCTAAAACTAAAGTGATCATGGTGTTAAAAAAGGAGCAAAGAGAAAGGTAGGGTAGAAATGAAATACATGATTGCCAATTTTAGTCTTGAACATTACGATAAAGTATTAATGGAAAATGAATACACATTTAACAAATATATAATGCAACATATCCTAATCTCAAATCTCACTATATATTAGGCAAACTTCAAATGAAAACATTTGAGAATCACAAGTAAGAACTAGGTCTACTTTAGGGATTTACCACTATAATCAAATAACCATTGCACATCTAAATATAGAGCAAAATGAAATGAAGCAGAACCTAAGATCTTTTAACTAATCTAGCATAGGCACAAATCAAAAATCTTATGATTAAAGAATGATATTCTAAATTCAAAGACACATTCAAATTCAAGACCTCTACTAACAATTGAGAGAAAAGCTACATTAGCAATTAACACATCAAAATGGACAATCTTACAGAATTCCTTGATTCTATTAATTTCTTCAAGTATACAAAGTTGTTCTGAAATCTATCCCTTTTACAATAGCGATACATGTCTTTATAGGAAGAATAGGTAGTATACTAGTCAGTTACAAAATACAGGTGTATAAAGGTAACGATAGATATCCTTACAAGTTATATAATACACGTATTTTCCCAAATCATGTTGGCCTAGAGGTAAATATGCTAATAAACTAGCATATGATTTTATAATGGAGTATTCTATTATAAAATGTTACCTATTTTTTATTAGAATAGAATATTGTTCTAACTGATTGGTGGGGCCCCTATTTATTGTCAGAGAATGCTCATGGCCCTCTCATGTTTTTCATCAACAACTCAAGATCCACAGTAAGATTCATGATGCATTCCTCCTCATTGTCTACTAGCTCATTGAATTCTTGGTCATTGATGGCCAAGGCCTCCTTGATACTTCTAGCTTCGTTGATCCTCTCACTTTCATTGAAGATCATATCCAAGATATTGATGTTATCCTATCTAGACTAGCCTTTGCTTTTCCCTTGCATTTCTTGAGTCACCAAAGTGGCCCTATGCTTGAAATTTTCATCACAAACATGGTCTCAAGAAGTTGATTAATTATAATAAAGAGCTCTTTGCCATCTTATGGAAGCCTTTTTACCTTGGTGTATCAGGTGCTCAAGATCTAAACCTTATCAATAACAATCCCCAAAATTGTGCCTAGGTGTCACATAATTATGGTTCTAAATTTTTGGATCTACTTCTTTGGTTGAATGTTGAGGGGCTAGGTAATCTTGTCCTCTAAGGCTTGGCATTGGGTGACCAGGTCTTTGGCTAATGTATCTTGGTCCTCTAATGCACTCTGCCTCATTTTCATTGAACTTAATGCCTCAAACATGTCATAAAATGATTCATCCAAAATTTTGGTCATGGCCTTTAGGACTGATAAGATAGCCTGTTAAAGCAATGGTATTTCCATAGTCCATGTGTTGATTATGTTTGGATTACTGGTTTAAAATATTTCAAGAATTTTTAATCAACATTTTGGTTCACACTCTATGAACCATCATCAGGATGAGAGAATAATAGATAAGATTGTAGACTTAGAGCTTCCTTTACAGATAAAGCAATAGATCCCAATGATGTCAGTGAGTTAGGAAAGGTAGAAAAGGTAGGTATAGCTGAGAGAAAAAAGAAAGAAATTCATATGAAGATTAAACAATGGTAAATTTAATTATTAAAATTCATAAATTTTAAGGAAATAAAATTTATTAAAAATTGTCAATTGTAAATTATAAATTATAAATTACCAAACTCTATTGTGATCTAAGAATTGTAAGTAGTAAGAATATTTATAAATTGTGAATTAGATATATACGAGAATGACATAAATGATTAAGTATAAATTAATCCTAATTCTTTAATTAATAATGAAAAGGTTAGATTATCTTTATCTAAATTAGAAATTAGAATTTTAAATTAAATAAGGATTTATAAGTAAATTAGAATTCAAAATTAATATGAAATTGTAGTAAATGTAATTAGGATTAATATGAAATTGTAGTTAATGTCATACAAACTATGCAATAAATAAAGTAATAATCAATCAATAATAGGAGTTTGTAATTTGAAAAAGTATAAACTATAATAAATAATATAAGAGTTTTAGAAAATGAATCCCTATCTCATAAGAGTAAGTGAAAATAACCATAAATTATTATTACCAAACTTACCTCTCTTTATCATAATTATAGGATATCCAATTCATAAATTAAGGAATTTTAAATTGTGAGTAAAATATTAACTATAAAATTGAATTATAATATAGATTCTGAAATTGTCAGATAAAACTTATAAACAGATAAAATCCTTTAAAATAAGAGTAAGTATTAAAAGCAAAAATTAAAATTGTGAATAACCTATGATGAAAAAAGATGAAACTAAACCTAAGACAATGAGGCAAGAGAAAAGAATGAGCTCATCATCATTTTTTGATCAAGTTAATGATAGGTTTCCAAGAGTGGTTCAATTCAAGACCATCATCTTTGTTGAGGTTATTATCAAACTTACAAATTTTGATGGCTTCTCTTAGATGACGTTTAAAATAGTTATTCTCTACAGCTAGAACCTTGGTATCTTCAATTTAAATATGATTTCTTGTTTTGAAAGAATGTTCTGCTAGGGTTGACTTGGTTAACCCTTCTTTATTAATATTTGCCACATGTTCATTGACTATTGTGTTGATGGAACAACCTATCTCACTGATATAACAAATCTCACAAGAACAATCAATTTTATAGACCCCACTCTTGAGAGTAGGTTCCAAAATGTCTTTTGAAGAGTTGACTAGATTCTTGAGCTTTTTTGGGGAAGAAATGTTCTGTGGATGTTGTTGTTCCTAAGTAATTTGCTAATTTTATCAGAGATCCATTCTACATAAGGTATGAAGGCCGTAGGATGGTTTCAGTTGTCAACTTGGTTTTTAGGCCTAGTAAGAGATTATTTGGCTGATTTGAACACTTTAGTGATCTGTTTGCCTATGTAACCATTTAATTTAAACACCTTCGATAAGTGTTTGAGCTCATCCTCAAGGTGTTCCTTATCACAAATGCTAAAATCTCTAGTGGCTAAGGTTTTAAGGATGCCTATTTTTTTAGAGGGGTGGTGGTGGGATTTTACATCAAGGTAGAGATCAGTATGGGTAGACTTGAGATAGATAATGTGAGATAAAGAACCATCTGGCTTCTTGGAAAGGAGGACATCTAAGAAAGGAAGACTACCTTCGTATTCTAAAATTTTAGTGATCTCTACCATCCTAAGGAAGACTACCTTTGGATTCCATCAAGTTCACTAAAGAGTTAAAATATGAAGGTAGTCTTCCTTTCTTAGACATCCTCCTTTCTAGGAAGCCAGATGGTTCTTTATCTCACAATTTTACCCATACTAATCTCTACCCTCATGTAAACTCCCACCACCACCCCTCTCAAAAAATAGGCATCCTTAAAACCTTAGCCACTAGAGATTTTAGAATTTGTGACAAGGAACACCTTGAGGATGAGCTCAAACACTTATCAAAGGTGTTTAAATTTAATGGTTACACAGGTAAATAGATCACTCAAGCATTAAAATCAACCAAATAATCTCTCACTAGGCCTAAAAACCAAGTTGACAATCAAAACCATCCTACAGCCTTCATACCTTGTGTAGAAGGGATCTTTGATAAAATTTCCAAATTACTTAGGAAAAATGACATCCACATAACCTTTCTTCCCCACAAAAATCTTAGGAATCTAGTCAACTCTTTAAAAGACATTTTGGAACCTACTCTTAAGAGTGGGGTCTATAAAATCGATTATTCTTTTAGGATTTCTTATATCGATGAGGCAGGACATTCCATCAACATGAGAGTCAATGAACATGTGGCAGATATTAATAAAGAAAGGTTAACCAAGTCATCCCTAGCAGAACATTATTTCAAAACAAGACATCATATTTGCATTGAAGATACCAAGGTTCTAGCTATAGAGAATAACTATTTTAAATGTCATCTAAGAGAAGCCATCGAAATTTGTAAGTTTGATAATAACCTCAATAGAGATGATGGTATGGAATTTAACCACTCCTAGAAACATATCATTAACTTGATCAAAAAATGATGATGAGCTCATTCTTTTCTCCTACCCTATTATCCTAGGTTTATTTTCATCTTTTTTTTATCATAGGTTATTCTTAATTTTAATTTTTGCCTTTAATACTTAGTTTTACTTTAAAGGGTTTTATCTAGCAATTTTAGAATATGTATTATAATTCAATTTTATAGTTACTATTTTACTCATAATTTAAAATTCCTTAATTAATGAATTGGATATCCTATAATTATGATAAAGAGAGGTAAGTTTGGTAACAGTAATTTATACTTATTTTCACTTACTCTTATGAGATAGGGATTCATTTTCTAAAACCCTTATATTATTTATTATAGTTTATAATTTTTCAACTTACAAAATCTTATTGTTGATTGATTATTACTTTCTTTATTGCATAGTTTGTAATGCATTAGCTACAGTCTCATATTAATCTTAATTGCATTTACTACAATTTCATATTAATTATATATTCTGATTTACTTATAAATCCTTATTTAATTTAAAATTCTAATTTATAATTCAGATAAAGATAATCTAACTTTTCATTATTAATTGAAGAATTAGGATTACTTTCTACTTAATCATTTATGTCATTCTCGTATATATATAATTCACAATTTATAAATATTCTTACCACTTACAATTCTTAGTTCACAATAGAGTTTGGTAATTTATAATTTACAATTGATAATTTTTAATAAACTTTTATTTCCTTAAAATTTATGGATTTTATTAATTAAATTTACTATTATTTAATCTTCATATGAATTTCTTTCTTTTTTCTCTCAGCTACACCTACCTTTTCTACCTTTCCTGACTCGATGACATCATTGGGCTCTATTGCTTTATCTATAAATGAAGCTCTAAGTCTGCAATCTTATCTATTATTCTCTCATCCTGATGATGGTTCATGGAGTGTGAACCAAAATGTTGATTAAAAATTATTAACATAGTTTTAACCATAAATCCAGATATACTCAAGATAGCTTGTGTTTGTAAATTCTCCTTTCTCTTTCTAAATTATGGATCCTTTATTTTAGACCCTAGACTCTAGCCTTGGCTTGTTGTGATTGTGCTTCTATTATTCTTTCCACATCTTCCACATGGATGGAAGCTTCACCAAGTTATTGGCCTCCCATAGGAGTTAATCTTGTAAATGGCTCCACCTTCTGAAAGGTGAATTCTTTTTTCCCAATCATGGCTATCCTGGTTTTTATTCTCTCTAAGCATGTTGTTTCAAGATTGAAATGAACTATGGTAATTATTTCTTTGAACTAGGGAGGCTTTGGGACCTCCACACATGAGCTAATAGATGCTCTTGGAGTATCCATCTTCTTACCTCTTGAGCTTTGGGTGACCATAATTATTCTCTCTTCCTACTCCTTCATTATAGACTTTATCCAAGGCTTAATTTCATCATACACATCCACACAAACCCTTGTCATGGCTCATGAGTAAAAGAGAGATGGGATCTTTTATAATTTTCCATAGATGAGCCAGTCAAGAATGACTGGTCCATGAATTGGAAATTCATCACTAAAGAGATTGACTTCAATAGTGGGATGAGTGAAGGTCAATATAGGTTTCTTCCTTGGTTATACTAAGACCAAGGCCAATTTTACCTTCCTCTTCTCTTGAGGTTCCATGAGAATCATCTCTTTTCCTATTGTTTCCCCTGAGGGGTCCTCCTCTCCACCTGAGCCATAGGACTCTGTAAGTTCCTTGAGGGGACCCTCAAGTGTCTCTTCTAGTTTCAAGTCTATCATGTCAATGTATTAGATTGGAGAAGGTGGTCTCTATTTAATGGTTGAAGTTAAGGGTCCTTCTATAGGTATTTCTTCTAATCTTATCTCTTTGATTTCCTTTACTTTGATCATCCTAAATTTATTCAACCTAATATTGACACTAATATGGTTTCTCTACCTGAGGTTTCTAATGAGCTATCCTAGATGGCCCAAGTAGTAAATGGTATTACAAAGGGTGCATTTTCCATGTTTCCCTAGATGGCTTATTATCATTGACCAATCTATGCTCTAGTTTGATGTTATCACCTTAGATCCTAGCCAACACTTATTCATAGTTCTTGGATCTGATGTATATGGTGTCATAGACACCCATTTGGTGTACATACTCAAGCTTGATATTTTTGTCCTTTAGATGTTCTCCTAATTTATTCCTTAGATCCCACATTTTTAGTTTATCTAACTGAAATTCAAATGATTTCCTATGTGTGACCATAACTTCCACCTACTTCCAAACTTTAATTATGATTTTCCTAATATCGAATGGGAAGGGGTTAATCATACCTTCCCTCTTTTCCTTGCAAGACTTATCAATGCCAATGATGAGTTGGGAGGAAATCTCCTGCTCAACAAGTTTATTCAAGACATGCACTTGTAGTCTATAAGTTTGGGACATAATCCCCTCTATCCTGATGATTGTGTAATCACGATAATACCATATGTCCCCAATCATCTCCACACACTTTTTGATGAGGGGTTGAAGCTTATGCAATGGTAAACCTATGATGGATTTAACTATTGTTGGGAAAACATAGTCACAGATAAAATTCATGTGATTCTTATACTTGAAGATGTGCATCTTGAAATAGTGGTGTGAGATGGTTGTCCTACCTTCTGGGGACCAATTCCTAATGTTAGGGATGGTGACTAAAGCAAGAAGGGCATCAAGTAGGTAAGACACTATGTATAATTGCTTGGAGGTCTTTTTCTTGATGGCAATGAATTTCTTGGCAAGGAAGATGTTGATCAAATCTCATATTGGAGGGGTAAGTTTTTCTTCCACTAAGAAGTGTACATATGAGACCCAAGCCTTATTCATGGAAGTGATCAAAGGAGCACCAAAATTCATTTTCAACAAGGTCATTATCACCCTAATACCTTCTCTGAACTAGATGATATGGATTTTTCCATCAAGGATTATAAAGATGTGAGGTCCTTAGTTCAGCTATGGTCTGAGGATGAAGTCTAGGTCATGGTTATTGGTCCATTCCCTCATCTTGGGAAGGTCTACATGGGGAAGAGGGAGCTTATAGTATTTTTCAAAAGAAATAGGGGAACTTTATGCTACCTCTTTTTAGTTACCTTTCCTAATAATCCATTCACCATCAATCTTGCAATCAACAAAAATAGGGGCAAGGACATCAATGTAATGCAATACCTCTAGTTCTGCCATGGCATGATGGAGACCAGCCTTTTGGATTGCAACTAGGTCATAGTGTCATTTGTTGGTTGTGGCATTTCTCTGATCTTCTTTTGAGATGGTTTGTAATTCTTTTACCATGAAGAAGAGCTCAAACCAATTCCTAATGTCATGGATGTTAAATGCAGTGAGGTTCAATTATGTATCTTTGAATACCCAACCCTCAGTATCTATCATCAAATAGAGCTCAGCCTCTTCCTTTAATTATTATCTATCAATTACCATGATCCTTATCTCTACCAATTACTCACATTGAACTATATATGTGGAAGCTCTCTTACACTTGGGAACATAATTAAGCTTACTTTGGTCAAGTTGATAGAAAATTGAGCTCAATTGGGTTGCCTTTTATGGAGGTTTTAGGATTTTGGAGTTTTAATGGTGGAAGATATCTATGCTTTGGATTATACATGTTTTAGTTTTTATTTAAACCCTTGTCTTTATACCTTTGTGTTTTTGAGTCCACAATATCTTCAATTTTGTCTTTTTCTACTTGTATGGAGCTTATGTGGCACTGGTCTAGATCGTTTGTGGCATTTTTCATAAATGCCATTTGAACACTAGCCATTAGAATTTAAAATACTTTCTTTATTTCATGTTGTAGGATAAAAATCTTAGATTAGCATAAGTTGTTGATCATAATCTGGGCCCTTGTCTTTTAATTGGTTCCTATATCTTAACCCTTATGGTCATGACACTTTCCATGCTCATGCATCTTCCCCATGTTCCAAATCCTATGTCAATCCATTATTTAATAATCATTGGCCACATGAAATGTCTATAAGCTCTCGAGCTTTTGTTAAAAATTCTTTGAGGACCTTCACACTGTTGGATCAAACCCAGTGACAAAGTGTTGACCATTGATCTTCAAAATTTCAAAATGTTATGTTAGTACACTTTTAAAAGTTATGACTTAGGATTACATCCCTTAGGCTAAGGTTTTTTTCATCTTTATTCATCATAAGACAAACCTTAAGCTTAGGAATTTAAACCTAAATTATGATTTAAAAGGGGGTCAAGGTATAAACACTCTAGGTTAATGTATGTGTTGTGCTTAGAAAACACAATGAAAACATTCGGCTAAAATATTTATGCCATGTGTCACAAACCATGCTCAAAATAGGTTCAACGTGAAATGATAATCTAAATTTTACATAGGGTAAGTCTATGATTTAAGGTTCATTATGGAAAATGCAATTTGGATCCTTAAAGCATAGACTAAGGCTAGGTATATTTCTTACATATATCTATGTTTTGTAGATTGAGGCCTTCTATTTTGGGCATATTTTGAGCATTTCCTTCAGCTTGGCAAGCCATTTTAGAGTAAAAAAAAGGTTTTAGGATGTTATTTGAACACTTAGTAATAAATTTTCATTGATTTAAAATTGATGGTCTCACAGGTGTCAAATACACCTTCGTGGGTGTTAGTTGATGGTTGCATGGACATCAAGTTTAAACTAGTCAAGATTTCATTTTAATGGACTTAAATTTGATTATCATGCTAGTGTCAAGTTAGTCCTTTCAGATGTTTAAATAATGATCACATAAACATCAATTCTAATTTTGTTAAAATCTTTAGGGTCAAATTTGAGGATGCTACTTGGCATTTTTGTGGGGCTTCCTAGGGTCTCAATGTTAATTCACTCCATTAGATCAAATACTATGATAAAGTGATACCCATGAGATCTTGATCTAGAGACTTACTTTCAATTAGGTATCATTTCAAGTGGGGCCCCTTTCCTTTTAGTCCTCAAATGTAATGGTGTTATGTGTCCATCTTTTGGGCTCCCTATATCCTTTTAAATTTTCAATTACGCTTTGCTCAATCCAATCGAGTCCTTACGAGTAAGTATGTATCATCAGATTATCCAAGACGTAGGCTATTTAAGCCAAAGTTTGGGTTATCCTCACATCATTGGATTAAATCCCATGACAAATCAACAACTATAAGATATTTTAAAGAGTGAGGAATTTAATGTTAGGACCATGGAGACAATAAAAACTTAGGCTTAAGGCGTTAAGACTAAGGTCATGATGGTATTAATGGTAGTAGTGGTTGATAATGTTAACGTGTATCAATTTCTCATTAAAAAACTTCTTCAACCAGTATATGAACAACCAATTTATAATGGTATATGATATTTTTGGTCCTAATATCCCTTGGTATCAAGATCTATATGACTATATTCATGATATAATTCTTATTCTATACCTATCATGAACCCATCATAAATCCTTCATCCATAAAACCACCTGATATAGCTTCCTCAGAAATATTATTTATTGTAAGGGCTATGATGGAAAGTTACTTCATTGTCTATATTAATGAGAATCCAACTTCACATTGAAGGATGTACATGAAGTAAATTATGGGGCCCATACTATTGGCTTGGTCCTTTCCAAGAAACTCCTTTGAATTGGGTATTATTATCCCATAATTAAGATAGATGATTGCCAACATGCCAATAAGTGTGATGTTTATCAATGACATAGTGATTTAATTCATGGTCCTTCCTTGATACTCCAAATTATCACTACACCATGGCTATTTTTTACTTGGGTCATGATGTCATAGGGAAAATAAACCTTGCTTCCTTATATGGCCACAAGCATATCCTAACTACAATGGATTACTTTACTAAGTGGATGGAGGCCATACCCCTCACATATATAATGAACAAATAGATTTTCGAGTGTATTCATTACCATATCATATTTCTCTATGGCATTCCCTTAACCATTATAATTGATAATGGTGTCCCATTCATAAAAAAATATTTCAAATCCCTATACACCAAATTCCAAATCAAACATAAGAAGTTCACGGCCTTTTAACCTCAAGGTAACAACCAAGTTGAGGCATCAAAAAAGAACATTATTAAAATTATAAATAATATTGTCAATGACATTAGTCATGATTGGATTTTGAAATTTTTCCTATCCTTATAGATTATTGTACCTATTTGAAAGACCATTACTCCTTCCACATTGCTTTATAAGGATTTAACCATGTAAACTCAAAAACAAAGATCAAACACCTAGTTAAAGTGATAGAGCCATTAGAATCATAATGAAATAGGTGAATAAACATTCAAACTAGCATTATAAAATCCTAAAGCTAAATGCTTTACACCATGATTAAATGGAATAAAAGACAAAGAGGATTGGGATTACCTTGACTTAGATTTTTGACATGGATGCTTGATCAAGGATGATGGATGCTTGATTATGAACTCCTTAGATTGTTGATTAGTTTGACATGGATTTGTTATGAAGATTTGAGATGGCCTTCCATGGAGGAGGAGTGTATTTAAATAGATTGAGGGAAGAATCAATGGTTTCAGGTTTAAGCTTGGTTGGAGGAGATTAATGGATAGGAATTATCTAAGGAATTTAAAATTCCTTAGAAGCCTCTAGATTTAGAAGCTTCTAGAGAGGAGGGGTAGGAATAGGGAAGGTTCTATATTTGGAAGTTTATAGAATCTTTCTTGGGAGTTAATAGTGATTAGGGGGAGGATTAGATGGGGATTAGGTAGGGATTAATGACTATGGATGTAGGAGAGCCTAGACATAGGTTAATAGGTGGGCCATTGAGAATTTAAAATTCTTAAATAAGAGGTAAATGGGATTAGGATGGGATAATGGGGATTTAAGATAATTCATTGTTTGGTGGGGATGGATAAGGTTAGTAGATGAAGAATAATATAATGGGAATATTAGATAAATGGCTAGGAAAGGGGGGATAAATTAGCAAGATAAATTAATAGTAGTATTAGTGACGTTAATGTAGGTGATTGAATTTAGATGCATACAGTACCAATACCCACACACCTACAAGTGTTATGTCTTATTCCTTAGTTTTTAGCTTTGGGGCCATTATCCCTATTTAAATTGATTTGCTTTCTATGTGCATTTATCTACATAATATCATTGATGATGAAGAATATAAAGCCTCCAGATTGCAAGATTTGGAGCTCTTGGATGAGAAATGACAAACAACATCGAACCATTTAAGATCCTATCAAACTTAGTTGTGCCCCAGCTACAACCAACATATTCTGCATAGAAAATTTGAAATTGGTGATTGGGTGCTAAAATAAAATCAAAAGAACACCAAAACTGAATATAAGAAGAGTAATTTTGAAACCAATTGGCTTAAGTCCTTTGTTATTTTTGAAAATTATGGTTCTTGGGCATATAGACTAGCTACACCATATGGGTAATATCTCAAGGAACCACTTAACATAATGCATCTTAAATGCTACTATGTTTAATTTAAAATGAACCATTGTCTATAAGATCCCTTGCTTAGGGGCACCTATTTCACCTTTGTTATTTTATCATATCATTCCCTATGTCATTATTATTCCCCGTATTGTATCATTATTTAGAATATTATTTATCCATTTCCCATCTTTTCCTATTGTTGCTCATTATCTTGATTACGGTCAACATGTGTTATAAATAGATTTAATGACTATTGTTCTAAAAGAACCTCAAAATGGTTAGCATTAGCAACTTATTTGTAGAAAAGTGTTTTAGGTTATGTCAACAAAGGTGTTACCTACATGATAGGTCCTTACAAAGTTCCTCTACTTTCTTCTTTTAAAACATTATTTCACCATTGTGTGTCATTTTTATTCCAATATTATTGTTGTGTGGTATCTCCTAATGCCTCAGGTTCTATTGTTGGTTCATGGTAATTACCATTGTATTTGGTCTAACTATTTTCTGAGCCTCTAACTAAGGGTGAATGTCTTTTATTAGATGGTTCATTATACATTTGAACATATTACCTTACTTTAATTATTCCAAAAAACCCAAAAATATTGAAAGCACCTAGGGAAAACCCTAAAAATTATAAAATCATGAAAATTGGCATATAGTTTCCATGTAAAATATAAAGCCCCAAAACAAATTTTGGATAGAACCTCTTATCTAGTTTTCTTCATTTCAAATCTGCATTACCATTACCATACCATTTTCCTCCCATTTCTAGGATAAATACATCACCCTGAGGTCCACACGGACTATGTAGGTAGCACTTGGATGCATGGGGTATCTCAGGTCAACTTGGCCAATATCATTCTCCATTAAGGTTCCCTAATGATCTCACTATTTTATGAGGCATGTCAGTGGGCATTGTGAATTTAAATTTGGTGCACTCCACTTTTTGTTGTTGCTTCTATTTGCCTAACACTCTCATCATTTTGCAAGCAACCTTTGCCTAGTGCTCTCACCATTTTATGAGTATGCATTTCTTATGTATTCTTTGTTATAATATAACTATTTATCATTACTTTTATTATATCCCAAATCCTAGGAGAATAAAATTTATCTTGAAGTCTATAAGACTATGTAGGCAATGCCCACTTGCATTGGGGTATTTGGAGTCAACTTGACCACCCATTTCCTTTCCTTTTATTCCCCCATATTTTCCACAATACATCCATTGTTACCTTATCCTAGTGTAACCCTATCCATTCATAACACCTTATTCATTACAGACACAAAATTGTTTCATTGCTTAATTAAATTTTATTGTGTTGTGTTCTAGTATATTTTGCTTGTTTTTGTCTTCTTTTTGTGTTTGTTTGTTTGCCTGCTTCTTTATAGTTTTGTTTATTTATTGTTTTCTTGGTGTTTATTACTCTTTGTATACACTTCTTTATTATTCACATATTGATTTTATATTGTTTACATTTTGTACTTTATCTATTTTATTGTTTGTTTTGTGTTCAAACTTGTTATGTTTTCAACCTAGGTTGTGATGTTTTATATCATTATCTTGAGTTGTAAATTTTGCATTTGAACCTAGTCAATACATAGTATTTTATACAAATATTATTTCAAGTTATTCATACTTATGATACATAATTTCATTTATAAAATTAAAAACCAAATGCTCAAATCTTATAGAAAATATGGCACTAAAAAGCATCTCTTCAGACATCATTTTACCTATCTAACACATGATCTAGATACCATTTTATTATCCATAAACACATCACATGCTAAATCAGAACCAAACATGCCTATGATGACTAAGGACATGCATCTCATAAGGTAAGCATAAATCATATACTCTATTACAAGTACATCCATGAAATAAATATAAACTCAAAATGAGCCAACATAGAATTAAAAAAATCATAGCAAAAAATTACACATTAGTATCCATATTATGATCAACATATCTACATCTAGCATCTCATGTAGTGCAAAAATAAAGAGCATCAATAATAACCTAAGAATATTAAGATTCCATGTAAAATAACCATAATCCAAACTGAATAACCATATATTGTTACCAAATAAAGTCATCATCTACCATTTCATCAATATCTCATCGATAAAAGTACATGAGCCCCCGATGGCCTCATAGACCTAATCCCATTTGGAACCAAATCATATGATAATGTGTCCATAGTCCCTCATTGGAATCTCTATCCAACTAGATACTCTATAGCAATGTGATACCAGGCCTAGACCTAGAGCAGAGTGTTGTGTCTAATGCTACAACCCTTCTGATACACTATCATATGCAAATTCATATATAGTTGGGATAGTATCACAGGACCCCATGAAAATTGAGTGGTGAAATACAACATATCTATAATCACTCATATGAGATTGATCTAAAAGAATCATTTGCTCTTGTTAGGAAACATGAAGCCATTGAAATGATCCATCAAGATCAATACTACTTGGGGCACTTAACCCTATTTTGGAGGTGTCACCTCTACAACTTATCCTAATGTTTCCACTCTTGGACCAAACATTGAAGACCAAGCTAGGTCCTCTAAAGCATCAATATCAATGGATCCCTTTGTAATATTAAGATCCATCACATTGATCAAATCCTCTAGTACATATCGTCTACCTTTCAAGATCTAGTATATCCTTCAACCCTAAATAGGCACTCGTATGATCCTATTCACATCCTCTAAATTTATGGTAGCTTTACCAGTTGATAAGTGAAACATAGAAGTCTCATAGTGCCAATGATCTACTAGTGTCGATAGATAGGCTTGATTGGTTTGAATAACTAGTATCCATGATATATGATGTTAATCCACTACCTCCAAGATCCCCATAATCTCATATATCATGATCCCAAGCCAGTGCAACATTGACGATCATCACTCGTGTGTCATCATGACACTCACTCACTCCTACATGACACAAAACAAATTTTAACCAAGTTAATCACTTGTCTACTTTCCTCTAATTGATCAAATCTACAATTTTATTTCAAATTTAGACTTAAAATTTTATTTTATTTTCCTATGTCATTCTTTCTTCTATCATGTTTTCCATTTATGATGATTTATGATGATTTCATCATTTCCCTAGTGACTTTGCCATTTAGCAAGTCATTCTCACCATTGTAAAGGGTGATCCCATTATTTTCCTTGTTGGTCTGTGACTCTACCATTTTTCAAGTCATTCCCATTGTTTGGTAGGATGACCTTACTATTTTTTATGAGTTCACCATTTTGTGTGCCTAGTCATTCTCGAGTGATTTCACCATTTGAATAGAAATTCCTTTAGTTAACTATCAACTTCATCATTTTATTAACAATCCTACCATTTATGTGATTGATGATCAAAAATGTGATATTGCCATTTTGGTGATTTTTTTAGATTTTGGTAATATCATCTTTTCTCTAGCAAGGTCATCATTAGGGTGGTGAACTCAACATTTACATAGGTAACTTCATGGTTTTTAGCTTTATAAAAATATTAAACTCACCAATTTATAGTTTTCTAACCTTAATAAATGCCATAAATACAAACATTTGAATAAAACTAAAGGTACTTATCAATGCCCCACTCCCCAGTTGTCGATGGTACTCTCTCACTCACTCATCTAGGTGCCTTTGATAAGGGATGTATGTCATTTTATCTATTGTTCTTGCATGTGAAAACAAGAGATCTCAATTTTAATAGTGGAAGGTAAAAATGAATGTTTTTCACCCCTCGAGGATGATTGTATAGTCAAAATTTTGAATTTTTAATCCCTAGGCCTATTTGTGTTCCATTTTTCTTTCTAAGAGGCTCATTTTTTCCTTATTTACCCATTTTCTAATATGTTTTATTTTAAATACTCTATTTTTCAGCCTCTTCTACTGAAACACATGTTTATTTCTTTTGTTCGAGTTCCCAATCATCAACAATAATGAGGGGGCATCATGGGTCTCCCAAATAATGTTTGGGTCACTTTTGTAAACTCATTTTTTTATAAATCAATTAAAATTAGTGAAAGTGGAAACAAATTTATTTCTTCTAATTGTGATCAATGCGAGTGACTTTCTATTATTTTAAAAATCATTGCTTCACCTGAATGTCTTGCCATGCCTTTTCAAACAAGGGGAAAATGTATACATCTAATTCTCACAACTGTCATGTTGAAATTGCAAGTCTAAATGACTTGATGTCATAATGCACAAACTAGACCAAAACCATCAAAATGCTCTTATTCGTCTACACATGTCACATGTAATTTATGATTTGCAACAAAATGTCCCTAATTAGGGAATTACCTTATACGCAATATTCACCTTATTATAATAAATATCCATTCAAATTATGACCTAACAAATTGAAGTTTTTAACCATCATTGCAAGGTAACTAATCAAAATTTATGAATTGTAAAAAACCTAATCAGATTCACTCAGCTAAGAAAATCCAATCAAATGATTAAGTGAAAATTGCATGTCAAATTAGTGAATATATAATTTTATAAAATTAAAATTCAAAAAATATATGAAAATATGATGTCATCATGACATCATCAGTCATAAAGTCAAAAATCTAAAATATCAACAAAAATCATAAATGTTGATCCATGCCTAATAAGTGTAGTATTAATTGTAAAATTGAATGCATTAGGTCTCCAAATTTGAATTGATCTTGGACCACACATCTTGATCTTGAGATTGATGGTTGGTATCATTATAGGAAAACTATAAATACATGAGCCACCATGGACAATTAAGAAGCTTTTTAGTGCAGAGACAATCCAAAATTCAACCTAGAAGATTCAACCATTCTTCCACTTTCATTCACAAATTGAACCAAATGGTGCATGAGAAGATGTTTGAAGCACTTTCCCAATTGCATTGATAAAGATCTTGACCTCCATATCTGGGCACAAACATGCTTGTTGATTGGTATTGAAGGATAATCACATTGGGAAGGTTATCTTGTCATGTTTTCTTGTTTATTTATTTATTTCTTATATCCAACCCACCTGAGTGAGTAGGCTCAATATGTTGGTCATTTATGTTTTTCATTGATTTTATGTACTAACTCATAAACTAACTTATTTTACAATACTATTCTACAATAAAAACCAATTTTTTGGTGCCATGTGTAAAATTTAATTATCTATAAGTATCATTGTGCTTGGGAGAAGTCTACATTATTCCATGTCCTTTTAGCTAATCCATATCATTACCCAACAAACCCTATTCCATTATGACCTTGGTGGTGATTTACAGCTACTACATGGTGTAGTAGGTTTTGCTAGATCAGAGTGTGGTACATTCTTTGTAGCAGGATATCAAAGTGATATATGAGGTAGTTTTTTAATCTTGTAATCCTTGGAGAGTTTACTTTTGGCTACAATAATTCATCTATCCTTCACATCCCACATCATTTCCACATCTTCTATTAAGATTTGATTTTCCCTTTGTTAGTAGATTTTACACATGCATCGCATCCTGAAATATCCCTTGTATATATTTATTTCAAAAACCCAAAAACATTAGATAATTAAAAAAGGCCAAAAATATCTAGAAGTGATAAAAATTCACAAAATCCAAAAACATCATGAAATTTTATAAAAATACCAAAAATAGTGATATAAAGCCACAAAACCTATAATTTTTTGGGCACTCTTATTTAAGTCAGGCTTAAATCCTTGATCATTTTTGAATCAAATCTTATTCAAGTCATTCATTCATCCAATCCAAGCTCGTAGATTTTGCCTTATTTAGGAAAAGTCAAAGTGTGAAACTTGTTTTTTGGATATTTTTCCTCTTTGCTCCCCTACATACATCCTTACTTGGGGGAGCCATCCAATTATCATATTATTGAACTTTCACATAAGGATTTTGACTAAATTAACAACAAGATGCTTTCTATTGCTTTTATTTTTAGGTTTGTGTGTTTTCTTGCTTGTTTGTTTTATTTTCTTATTATGCCTTGACTCAGTACATATGCATAAATAGGTTCATCATGGTTTTTCAATATCAAGGTGATTTATTGAGATTATGATTAAGTCCATCCATCAATAGTCAATTTGTTTTATATCATGGTGTATACCATTCTATGCTACATAAAAAATTAGGTTGTAAAATATGAGGAGGCACACTAAAATAATAGTAAATTATCCTTGCAAAAATCTATCCACACCTTAACATCCATTTTAAAATCTAATGATTTCATCCATATTTGAATAAAAAGATTCAAATAAGCATCAATCATTATCTTTTTATCATCATCATCCCCTTTTTAGGAGAAATACATTGGCCTAAAGTCCAATCAGACTATGTAGGTATCACTCAGTTACATGGGGTTTCTGAGGTAAGCTCGATCAGTCTTATTATCATTGTTACCATTAATTTTCATCTTAAATAATTTCATCCCCTTCCTACTCCATAATAAATTATTCACTCTATCACTACCTATCAATACCCATCACTTCATCCTATTCAACTTTTTAGTCTCTTCTAAACACCCATATAGTTTGTCAATCTTTTCTAACAAGATGATTATCACATATCCTATTTCTTCACCTTCTTTTCCACCTATCCTCTACTTCACTCCATTTTTATTAACCCATTTCATTTTTTCAATTTCATTCTCATCTATAAAGCCACCATATGATCCACCATCTGGCTCATCACTTTCCTCACCAACACTTTTCATGTCAATGCTTAGTAGATCATAATACCATATGCTTCTACACTCTCCTATCATATTTTTTTTCCTTATACCAATCCTTTTCCCTCCAATTTCCCTTTCTTCCATATGTTTTCTTATTCTCATTTTCATCACCAATTCATTTTCTCTTTGGTCTACTTTAAACCACTTTTAACTATTTTCATTTCCTGCCACATCTCTCATCATCTCATTTCATGCACGATAGCTAACATTCTCTTGCATCTGCTTTTAATTCCTCGACCTTTTATTTTTTAGCACGTTACTTTCACCCTCATCTTTTGAATTTAATGTTTAATCTCATTTCTCTATTTAATTTCATTTTATCATCTTCCCTAATTTCCCTTGCTTTATTTTCCAAGTTGCATATCAATTTTTCTTCCTAACAATAACTCCTTTAAAGGTATTTATCCTTTGATAAGCCCTCCATAATAACTCTTTTCTTCTTATCTAAGTAAGAAATTATTCTCAGTACTAACATGGTTCTTCATTCTCATAATCATCTTTATATATGACCTCATTTCCTTCTTCATCTTCTTTCCTTTGTATCAACATCAGCATTATCATCAGTCGATTGCTATGTTTCCCATTCTTCTTACTTTCACACGGATTCTAGTAATCCAAACTATTGTGGATCTAAGAGTTTCATCTTTTTTATCTTTTTCATCTTGAATTGTTTTATTATGTTCCCTGTAAATATCTTTATCCTTTGAGAAGCCTTAATTTAAGGATCTTTATCCTTTGATAAGCCTTCCATAATCATATTTTATTCTTATTTTAGTAAGCATGCGTACTCATTACTACCTTTTTCTTCAACCTCACCATCATCCATTTATTTGAGACCTTATTATCCTCAATGTCCTCTTTTCATCCATCTTATATCAAGAAATAGGGTTCGATCACTAGATTGTGCCTTTTTTACATCAATGCTTGCCCATGTCCTCCACTTCATGTTTGAATGCATGAAATCTAATCAAGTTTTTTGCTTGAGGCACTTACATATTGAATATCAATGTTTAGTCATGTTTTGTAGGGGAATTTCTTCTTCTACTTATCTTTCTATAAGTACTCACTTGACATCAAGAGCGATTTCCTTCACTATTCACATCAACCAATAGTTTCAAAACTAAATGCACTCCATTGAGCCATCTTCATCCTTATTGATATTCCTTGGTACATAATCACATCATTATTTTGTCATTATTTCATCACTTTGGTACATCCTCGTGTGCCTAGTTTTTTTTCAACTTATTCATTCTCTAAAAATTCATTCCATCTTCATGTACATTTGAATAAACCTATTAAAGATTTGAAATATCCATCAATATGATTATTCATCATTGATTTCAATCACTTAACTCCTAAACCAATTCTTGTAATCCAACTCACATATTTCGACCAGCGTAGGGCATGTCAAAGTTTTCCACTTACCCCAAATCCACCTTGCTTGGGGCAAATCAATTCATTATCATCATAATAATAAATAAGATAAGATTTAGCTCAAGTAAGTTAATATCATCCTTGGGTTAATATCATCCATTCATATTCATGTCTCCCTAAAAGGATAAATACATTTGGACTATGTAGCAATGCTCAGTTACATAAGATTTATGAGGTAAGTTTGGGCATTCTTCCTTTCCATTCACATTCCCCTCATCTCATATGTAATCCATGTCATAGGTTAAAACCTTGATATATGTTTTCAAATCAATCAATCAATTATCCATCTAAGATCACAAATTTCACTTTGCCTGGGGAAAATCAAACTTGAAGCTTCATCATTGGAATCAATCATTCTCAAATCCATCATACTTAGGGTAAGTTAAGCATGAAACTTTGTTAAGATGTTTCTTCTTGCATCTACCCTAATTAAAGAAAATCAAAATGTGTAATTTATTTCAAGATATATCCTTCTCAAATCCACCTTACTTGGGGAAACTCATTCCATCATTCATCAAAAATTAAGCCATGAAAGCATTAGCTTTAGTACTTAATTGCATACATGGATTAATCTCATCATCACATCTTATATACCTACCCCTTATTTCTTATTCAGCCACCCATTGCATCTTTCATTCTAGCCTCTTTATCCTTTTTTCAAGAGCCCATATGTATCCTTCATCCCCACATATTCTCTCAAAGGGGCATCATCTATCACATTATTTGATCATCATCATTTTTTTTATTCTTAGTTATTTGAAAATTTGTTATCCCACTCATTGTGTCGTGCAACACCTTTTTAAAGAGAGGGAAAATGTATTCACTTAAAATCTGACACTTATGTCAATTTTACCTAATCAATATTCTATTTGTACTAACATCCCTAGCCTTCACTATTCATCACCCCTAGCCAATTAATTCATTTATTCCATAACCACATATAATCTCATAAAAAATTTATCATATTTCATTAGTTAATTAGTCAAAATTAATTATCCAATCCTTCTTCCATATATTTTGAATATATAATTATCAAAATCCAAAAATCAAATAATCCCCATATCACGACATTGTCTTCCACCCCCTTCCACTTTCCAAGTTTTAGTGGTGTCATAGACTTCGTCTATCCCCCATCATCTAAATTTTATAATCCAAATATTCCTCTCTCCAAATTTAATAATCCAAATATTCCTCTCTCCAAATTTAGTAATCCACCTCAAATTTCACTAACCTCCACTATCAAATTAAATAATCCTATTTAATCCTCCATAGGTCCAATGTCCCCACCTATTTCCCACTCTTAATATTCCCAATCAATAATTTTAATAATCTCCAATCAATCTAATCATCCTCCATCATGGATCTCCAACCAAGATCAATGGCTCTCATTAATCAAACCAAATCTATAAATGAATCCATTTACCTTTATTTCTACTAGGCTTAAAATATATAATGAAATGTTGTCCAAAACTATCTATCAAAACTTTGATCATCATCAAACATCAATATTACAAGCATAAGTATTGTTAAATAACTGATGTGCTTCAAAAATTCATTTTTAACTACAATCACTTTTGAGCCTAATCATTTCATGAAGAGGGTAATTCAAATTATAACATTTGTATAATTCATTTCCATTTCTTTTTAACCCTATCTGAAGTACATTCGAATGGATCTAGTTAGTTTCAATTGATTTTGGATTTCTAAAAACTTTAAGAAATCTTGTTATTATGTTTTAGGGTCCATTTTAGGGATATATTAAGCATTACATGAAACTAGAATTTTGAAAAAAATGATCTCTCTAACCACATCTGAACAAAGAAATCACATAAAATAAAATTGTTAGCCTACGCTCACTTTACAAAAATAATTTAGCCTCTTTAGTAAAAATCCCCATGTTTTCCCACAATGAGAGGAGCCTAGTGTGATATAAGCATGTGATCAAGTGTTGCTCTACTCATAGGACATAATTCTATAATAATATGAAGACACAACCCCTACCTTTTTTAATAATATAATTTTATTAGGACATCTCATTAAATTCATGCCATAAAACAAACCCTTAACTTTTGGAAGTTATATCACAACACCCCAAATTATAATCCTGAAAGTATTAAAAAAATTATATGTAGTTTCATCATCCTTCCCATGCACTCTCTTTACTCCACTTGTATTAGGCCCCTCGTGCATTGCATTTTCAGCCAAACATATGGCTCTTTCACGTCTACTTATTATAGCAATAGCCTACCCCTTATGTCTTATTCTATATATTTTCCTTATTAGTCTCAAAGGGAAGGACTAAAGCATTCAAAAAACTTTAACTAGTTAGTATTGGAAATTATTTTGATCAATCAAATGACTCCATTTTACGTGCATAAAAATATGTGAAATTTTAGAAAAGGCAAGGTGCAAGATCTTTAACTAATTGAATATAATAATATATTCTATGCTCTTTGATTGGCCAAAAAAATCCATGTTATTGATCACCTCACGTGGTTTGAGGCAAGCTTCATATCCATCCTTGGTAGGGTATCTGTCCTAGGTGTAGTAGATGGAGACAAGCTTTAATGTCTTTAAATGTTATTTGGTGTGTCATATTTACCTTGGGATCTTCAAAACCCACGTGAAGTAGTGAATTTATTATTTTATTAAAATATCTCTCATCATTTACTTTTCATGGTTACAGATGCATTTGGTGAATTTAATTTGATCTTATCATCTTGGTTCTTGGTTCTTACAAGTATATGGAAACTTCCATATGAAGAAAACACAACAAAAAAGGTTAAATTTTTCATGATGTCAGAAGTCAGAAGAACTATTGACATAATATGCGTATGTGAGATGTCAGTAGAGGAGGATTCATCTACTTTTGACTCCATACTTGTATGGTTTGATTATGATTATTTTTATCCCTTGGTGTTATCTTCATCTATTGCACATTGGTGGGATTCTAGGTTAGTCAAAAAAAAATCTCTCACAAAAAACACACTATAATTTACTTCCTTTAGATTTTTAAATTTATCAAATTTTTTATCACAATTGGTGGCATGTAAATTATGGGTGATGGGAGCTCTGCCATTTTCTACCTATTGGCATGGTGTTAGAGGAAGAGCTCATTGTCAACCAGGGTAGTCTATTAGTCCACGGTGAAGGTGGTTGGAAGGATTTCATTATGGGTTTTCTCTGTCATGGAAGAAGGGGAGGGGGTAAAAACCAATATTCTCCAAGATTCTCCATGGTAACTTACGATGGTCTGGTAAGTTTCCAATAGTCTCCATGATGGCCAAGGCAACCTTGTAGAGCATGCTACACATGGCAGAAGGAGAAAGCTAGGTTTTATGGCTCATTTCTTTCTTGTAGGAGGAAGGAGGAAAGAACAAACTAGAACCATAAATTAATCAACTTTATCCATGATGACCTAAAATCTTGTATGTAAGTGGACTTTGCCTTATTTAGGTAAGTTTATTTTGGGTTTTCTATTATTTGGTTGGGTGTATTAGTGTAGATTTTTATTTTTCCCTATTTTTAATTAGGGAAATTATATTTCTTGTGCATACATGGAGTTTTCCTACATTTGTGGTATAGGCTAGCTTATGTGGAGGTGTGTGTCATAGATGTGTCATAGGTGTCATAAGAACGTCGTAAGTAACTCCCTTGATGGGAGTTACTTCTCTATTATTAGCACCTTGTCACCACCTTTCATGGAGGAGTTACATTCTATTCTTGGGGTGCCTTGTCCACCTTTTGTGGAGGAGTTACTTACGTACTCTCCTATATGTATTCCTCACTTTGGCCATCTCATGTTAATCAGATTTTTGTTTTCTCCATTTTGTCTTGTGAAATTTAGCTTCTTGTATAATTTCAAATTGCTTTAGCATCTATGTGGTGTGCACTTGCTTCATCTCGTGTGATCACGTCTCCATTGCATTCACATTATCCAAATTTTGGCAACAACTCCGATATGGTATTAGAGCCACTCTGGTAGTCGTGTGTCTGGTTATGCTATTAATTTATTCTGAAATTCTTACTTTGCTTCCTTAGTACTTTTTTTAAAAACTCATTGCATTTGAGAGCTTTAGTAGAGTTTCTTGAAAACTCATGCAAATCCATATGGAAACTTGTTTAAAAAAATTGCTTCTGAGTTAGAATTTGCTAAGACATCTTGTCTAGATCTGTTGTGGCTTTAGCAAAGATAGTAGAATTCATTTTCTCTTGGTCATTCTACAGGAAAAGATAGATCTCTACAACTAGTTTATATGCTCAGGTGCCATTATTGTGTGCAGGGAGCAGATGGCAGAGCAGCATCAGCCACGCCATCAGAACTATGCATTTTTTTCTTACTGAGTTCAGTCCTTTTGGTTTCCTTATTGTATGCAACTCTGTGCCAAGCTTCTGCAACTCTGCGCCAAGCTTCTACAACTCCATGCCAAGTCCTTCCAGCTAACCTTTCTCTATTTTCAAGGCACCAAGCAGGTCATACGGCATCCAGCATGCAGGTCTGCATATTTTTATTTTGTCTTTTCTGCAAGCAAATATGGACTGTGTCTTTTTTGGCACCCATTCCTTGCTTGGCGTCCCATGCGAGCCCTTGGACACTTGGCATCCATCAAATTGTCCTTTGCCTTATTTTTTTTAGTTAAAAATTGACTTGTATAAAAAAATCAGTGAATTTGACTGAATATTAAGTTTTTTAGACAGTTTGATAATTTGGGGGTTTACATTTAAAACTTGTATCTTCGCCTGTCGAAGACGAAGGGTTAGGCCCGGGTTGGAATGAGGCCAATTCCCCCTCACAAAGACCTCCATTGGATTTCTCATTCCATTCTGAATACAATGAGTGGTTGGAAGGCCACTTTCTCTTTCAAAACAGGGATTTTTTTAATATTTTAGTGCTTTTTTTGCAAAAACACTAGTTTACAGGAAAATTGAACCTTTAATATCTTGTAAATGGTAACTCAAATTTGGGTGCCATTTTTTGCAAAAGTGTTTGTAATTCAATTTTTCATAGTGTAGGCTTGTTATCTATTAAAAATGCACTAGTTTATAAAGTGCCTAAAATTTAGGTCTCCCAAGACGCATTTTTGGCTGAGTCTGACATCCTGTTTGCTTATAGTCTTGCACTGATTGCTCTAAGATGCATTCTCAGCTGAGCCCAACATCTTTTGAGCATGCACTTGCATATTTTGGGGGGGGGCTCAATATTTCAGTGGAGTTTGATTGCTTTTCACAACTTACATATCTTTGCTTTCATTCTCCTTTTTGCATAATTTCACAACTTGCAATCAACACAAATTCACCTAAATTCAACTTAAAATGGATTATTTTCAACTTAAACCCCTTAACACCCTTCAAATATCATGAATGGAAGGTTAAAATGTCAATCATTCTTAGAATCAAAGGGTTGTATAGGATCACCATGGGTACTGAAGTAGAACCCAACACTGATGATGAAAAGGTCAAGTGGTACAACCATAGTGATGAATCCTAAGGATTACTGAGCTTTTCCATGTCTCCATAACTTCTCTTCCATTTAGAAAACTATAAAACTCCCAAATAAATATGGGACACCTTAGAAAACTTATTTGGGAAGCTTGATGAGATGAGAGGTCATGAGCTCGAAAACGAACTCATAAGTCTAAGTCCTAGAAACTTTGACACCCTACAGGACATATTCACTAAGTTTAAGGCCCTTAAATTGCAATTGAAATAATGCAGGATAGAGAAGAAAGATGATTAATTCATTCTTTCTATTCTCACAAAGTTAGGTCCAAGCTATTCAGTCTTTATCTCCACTTTTCATGCCACAAAAAGTGCCCTTGGCACTACATGGAAAATGCCTTCTTTGGATTCATTCATTGCCGACTTGACTAGGGAGAAAGATAAGCTAATCAAAATTGGCACAATGAAGTCTACTCAACCCCAAGCTTTGATAGCTGGAAATGGTAAGGATAAGACTTTAACAAAGGAGAAGAAGAAAAAGAACAAGGACCAAGAGAAGAAGAAAGAAAACACCAATCCTACCAAAAAAAACACTGAGTCTTCATCCTCCAATGCTAAACCTAAGAAGGAGAAGGTTAAGTGTGCCTATTGTAAAAATATAGGGCATGATAAACACAAATTCATGAAGAAACAAATAGATCACCTAACTCATCTTCTAGAGAAGAACAACATAGGTGTTCTTGAGTCCATCAAGCAAAATTCATCTACCCAAGATTCTACCAAGGCAAAACGTAAGGGTAAGGAGAAAGAAAAGGGTAAGGCCCTTGTATCTATAGTAGCTTCTACATCTTCATGGGTCATCGACTCGGGTGCTTCTCACCACGTGGGCTCTTCACTAGTTGAGTTTTCATCTTTAGAGCCTTGTAGCATGACTTCAATTAGTTTGGGTGATGACACATCAATTTTTGTTGTAGGGAGAGGGTCAGTTGAAATGGAAGGAGGAACATTTAATAATGTTCTAAGTATTCCTTCTCTTTCAAGCAATCTCCTATCAGTGTACCAAATCACTCACATTGGTCAGGGCATGAGAGTTGAGTTTTCACCAGATTTGATGGCTATCAGGGAGTTACATAGTGATACTACAGTCGCAGTGGGTATGGTAGATCACCAAGCCAGGTTATACACCTTCTCATATTTTGCATCAAATTATTCTCCAACAACATTGCTAACTCATTCAGATGGAGTTAGCAAATTATGGCATGAGCGGTTTGGCCACCTTAACTACTACTACCTTGAGCAACATTGCAAAAATGACATGGTCATTGGCTTGCCTTGTGTCCAATTCTCAAAATAACTTTGTGAAGGGTGTTCCCTTGGGAAGCATCCTGAAGAAAAATTTGACAAAGGCAAAGCTTGGAGGGCTTCACAACCTTTGGAGTTAGTCCACAGTGATGTATCAGGACCCTTTCCCAAACCATCTTTCACAAGGGCCAAGTACATCCTCATTTTTATTGATGATTTCTCTAGGTACACTTGGATATATTTTCTCAAACAAAAGTTTGAAGTGTTTGAAAATTTTCTAGACTTCAAGGCTCTTGTTGAGAAATAGAGTGAGAAATCCATCGAGGTTATTCAAACTGATAATGGAGGGGAGTATGACAGCAATAGGTTTGAGCAATTTTGCACCACAGAGGGGATTGATTTGCAGTGCATAGTCACTTACAATCCTTCATAGAATGGGGTTGCTAAACACAAAATTAGGTTCTTGAAAGAGATGGGTATTTATATGATTCACTCAAAATCCTTAGCACCACAGTACTAGGCTGAATCCATCAATTGTGCTTGCTACATTCAAAACAAGGTTCCTCATAAAGCTTTGAAAGGGATAACACCCTTTGAAGCTTGGCATAAAAGGAAACCTGATGTTGAGTACCTTAGGGTTTTTGGATCCCCAACCATGGCCCACATTCCAAAGAAGTAGCTATGGAATGTCAGTCCAAGCCTTGCATCTTTGTAGGATATCTGGATGGTATTAAGGGATATCACCTTCTAGATCCAGTCACTCATGAGTTGTTCATCGAGAGAAGTGTCCATTTTTAGGAGAGTCCTAGAGACTCAACACTTGACACTTCTTCTCCCTCATCGGATCTACTTCTTCATGATGATTCCTCAATAGATTCAAATCAACCACAACATGTTCTTGATCCAGAGACATCTTCTTCTTCTTCGAGTTCAAACAGTGAGGACAGTGATGTAGAGTCATCCACCTCTAGTCAGTCAGAAGATGAGGAGTTAGCACCTGACTCGCACACTTCTGAGCCAGTTTGGGCTAGATAGAAACTTGAGAGTGCTGGCACTTGGGTAGATCCCGTAGATGATAGACGTACTAGGGGGATTTTCAAAGAGATCCACATGCCTTCTTTGATTCAGTTTCAAATCCACAAACTTTTCGAGAGGCATCTAGGGTACCTGAGTGGGATAGTGCTATGGAGGAAGCATATTCTTCCTTAATCAAAAATCACACTTGGGATTTGACTTCACTTCCTAAGGGAAGAAATATGGTTTGATGTAGGTGGATATATTAGACCAAGTTTGTAGCAGATGGGTTGGTTGATAAGTACAAGGCATGATTAGTTGCCAAAGGTTTCTCACAGGTGGCAGGCATTAACTACTCAGAGACCTTTGCACCCATTGAAAAGATGACTTCTATCTGACTCACCTTGGTTATTGCCATAGCACATGGTTGGAATGTGCACCAGATGGATGTGAAGAGTGCCTTTCTTCACAGAGACCTAGAGGAGGAGATCTACATGTAGCATCTGCTAGGATTTGTTTAAGATTCTTCCTTAGTATGCAAACTTAGGAAATCTATCTATGGCATCAAATAGGCCCCTCAGGCTTGGTATGCCAAGATGGATTCCTTCATTTTCATAGCAGGTTTTGCTAGGTGCCATTCTGATCCCAATGTCTACTTCTTACGATAGGATGACTCGCTCTTGATTTTGGTTCTATATGTGGATGACCTTTTGATCATCAGGAGTTCTTCATCAGCTATTCCGATAGTGAAGGCATCTCTCCAACATAGATTTGACATGACAGACTTGGGTTTATTGCACTACTTCCTTGGCATCGAGATCTCACAGTTAGATTTAGGGATTTCTCTTGCACAGCCTAAGTATGCTCTTGATTTATTGGGTCAATTTCACATGGCTAATTGCAAGCCATCTTAGACTCCCTTTCTATCAGGAGTCAAGCTTGAGGCTGACTATTCTTCACCATTGGTTGATGCCACTCATTATCGACAACTTGTTGGTAGTCTCATCTACTTGCCTCACACTAGGCCTGACATATCATAAATAGTGGGACTTATCTCCAGATTCATGCAGGGACCTCATGAGCTGCATTGGAAAGCAGCTAAGAGGATCTTGCATTACATACAAGGTTCACATAGATATAAGATTCATTATAGATTTGGCATAGAGGGTGACTTGGTTAGATATATAGATTCAGACTAGGCTGGTGATTCACAGACTCACAATTCCACTTTTGGTTACAGTTTCTCTCTAAGTTTTGGTCTTATCAGTTGGTCTAGCAAGAAGTAGAATGTTATTGCTATATCATCCACAGAGGCAGAGTATAAGGGAGCTGTTAATGCAACTACTGAGGCTATTTGGATTTAAGGGATTTTTTTTGATTTTGGCATTCCTATCAGATAGCCCACCATCATTTATTGTGACAACTAGAGTACCATTTAGATTTGTAGGAATCTAGTTCAGCACCAACAGACCAAGCACATAGAGATTCACATGCATTTCATTCAGGAGATTATTCATAGTCAGGTTAATGACTTGATATTTTGCCAATCTTTGAAGCAGGTTGCAGACATCTTCACCAAACCTTTCACTGAGAGCAATTTCATTCATCTACGAGCTCTTCTTGGCGTGCAGTCTACATCTGCAGCAACATCATCTTCAGGGGGGACCCACTAGCCTCTTCTTTCTTTTATGTCTCTCTTTTGGGGGGAGTTTTTTCCTACAGGTTTTCTCCTTTTCTCTATCTTATGGGAGATTGCATTTGTACATGGGTACCTCATCAAGCCTAGTTGCCAGGACCCATTTTATATTTCCACACTGCCCACCTAAGCTATGCTTATGGGGGGTATTAGTGTAGGTTTTTATTTTTCCCTATTTTTTAATTAGAGAAATTGTATTTCTTGTGCATACATGGAGTTTTCCTACATTTGTGGGATAGGTTAGTTTATGTGGAGGTGTGTGTCATAGATGTGTCATAGGTTTCATAAGAATGTCATAAGTAACTCCCTTGATGGGAGTTACTTCTCTATTCTTAGCACCTTGTCACCACCTTTCATGGAGGAGTTACAGTCTATTCTTGGGGTGCCTTATCAACCTTTTGTGGAGGAGTTATTTACATACTCTCTTATATGTATTCATCACTTTGGCCATCTCATGTTAATTAGATTTTGGTTTTCTCCATTTTGTCTTGTGCAATTTAGCTTCTTGTATAATTTCAAATTGCTTTAGCATCTATGTGATGTGCATTTGTTTCATCTCATGTGATCATGTCTCCATTGCATTCACATTATCCAGATTCTGGCAACAACTCTGATAGGGTGTGGAGGTTTAGTGGGCCATTATAGGTCCATTATGAATTCTGACAAATTTATAACAAACCTACAATTCTATTATATTAAATAATAATGATTATACTCCTAAATGACATCAAATTTTAGATGTCATGATTCAATCCTAGTGTATTGCTCTATACTGTGTTTTTTTTATTTAATTCAAAATGGTTCCCTAAAATTGATTTGGGATTTCAAAATTTGGGTTTGAATTGAAAATTGTGTTTCTTTTAATAGAATTGGAATATGGTTAATAAGAATAATTTTGCATAAGATTTTGAACCCTAACTGTATGGAATTTTTTGCATCATTGAATACTCCTTATCATCTATAGACATTTTCATGAGTTCATTTTCAAATAGAATGCTAGTCATTTTCCTCTTTTGGGTATGAAGTAATATTGTTGTTTTTGGTTATTTTGTGATGCAAGTTTTGTCAAAATAGGGGAATAACAAAAGGTTTTACTTTTAAAAACCCTTGAATGGTGAATCTGGTCCTTATAACCTTGTGAATTATTTAAGTCCTATAGATGCTCATTTTGGGCTACATTAGTCTATGTCCAATATTATCATCCTAAATATATTTGATCTTTGTGTTTATTTCAGATTTGGATGACACTCTGTATCTTCTAAGTTCAGGACTTCAACCACCTTGCAAGAATAATATTGAAGGTAAAGCTATTATTATGTGATTACTTGTTGATTGTAAGTTAGGTTGCCATTTCTCTCAAATGATGAAGATAAACATATTATTATGTGAGTAGTATTTACTGTTAGAGTGCACTAGTCTTGTAACAGTTAGAATTTGGGCCTCATGGTTTTTATAGTTGAATCTTATGTGTTGTTGTTTTATATACATCTGACCTTGGTTCTCCTCATTCAACATATTACATGATTAAAAAAATTAAGATCAACAAAATCAAAGTGCCAATCATGTGCTATGATATTTGGAAGAGATATGGAACTACCATGGTAGGTCTCAAGGTATATCTAGTTTCATTTGTTGATAAACATGAACATGGGACATCAACTTGGAGCTGATAATTATAAGCATCAATCTAACTTTTAGAATATTAGCATATTAAAGTTCTGGCTTAGTATGGTTGAATTTGGATTTTACTGATGAACTATTTCTTCTTTTACTCATTAACCGTGATAAGATTATGTTATTTTCTTTCCTCTTCATTTGGTAAGCTTTGTAATTGCAATTGACCTATTTTATTATGGTCATCATGAACAAGACATGCTTTGATTTCAATGTGTTAGTTGAAAAATATAAGATTAAAAATAAGATTATGAACCAAGAAAGAAGTGATACTTTTGTTCCAAATATCTTGTCGCATGAGTAACCTTTATTATTTTTGTTGATTGTGAAATTAGGGATTGGGATATGCATTTAACAATGATGAGTTTCATAGGTAATGTAACTAATTAATTGTTACATTTGAAACTCTAGTCATTTTCCATATGCGTGCCATCAGTTTTTGAAGAAATGTTTTTCCAATGTGGCTTGGTGCATGAAAGGTTACCATACTATAACCTTAGACCTAATCCTATGATGAGTTTGTTAATGAGTATTCCTTAGTGCAAAATAGTAAGTGTGATAACTGAGTACTTGTATTTTATCTCAAGAGAATATATCTGATATATCACTATCTTTTACATTCATATGACTTACTTGTCTTTGTCCTTATTTCTCATAGATATTCATAAACTTTGACAAAGTTCATGCTACAAAATCCTTAAGTAGACTGGGCTTGGAAGATTATTTTGAAGGTTTCATATGCTTTGAGACACTCAATCCCTATTCATCAACCTTTTATAGTATTAATGACTTGGAAACTTTTGTTCTATTTCCTAGAGAAATTGTTGATGGTAATGTCCTAGAAACTACCAATCTCTGCCCAAAAAACAATGATGATACTCATGGCAAGACTTGGGATTCACCAATTTTAAAGTCCCCCATGACTCAAGGTGTTAATGGTATTCTTTGCAAGCCTTATTTTGAGGCAATGGAATTTTCTCTCAAAATAGCAAACACAGAACCTAAATGAATAGTATGAGTCTTTATCCCTATTTCTTTAGAAAGGCATGTTGTAAATCTTTCACAACTTGTTAAGTTAGAGGATATAATATTTCTTTTTACCTGTAGATTTTCTTTGATGATAGTACACATAACATATCATCTTCCAAAGCTATAGGCTTGCATACTATACTGGCAAGCATAATCCATCCTCATAATTGGTAATTTATGTTTGAAAAGCATTTGAATTTTTTTCATGTTTTACAAAAATATCTATATATTAGTTCATATTTGATTTAAAATAATAGCACTAAAGCTTTCTCTTATGAATTCCCTTTCAATTTGTAGGTGGGTAGTTTAGTGCAGATAGAAGGACCAAATTTTGCTCTCATAAGTAATCATAGTATAAAGGAAGAACTGCTTGAGATATGGGAAGATGAAGAGAAATCTGAACTTCCAAGCCCATCATTTGCCTTAGAAACTATAGTTGTTGCATAGAAACATTTGTGCATAGCATGTTGAAATGTTTGTGCCTTTGTGTTTTTTATTTAATAAAGAAAACTGCTAGCATGTAAATCTTATAAGAGGTTTTATTTACTTATCAGTATTTCCACATTTTGGAAATGGTTCCTACTAATTAACAATTTGTAATGGCTCCAAATGTGTTTTACAATCACACACACACACACACACACACACACACACACACACACACACACACAAGTATTTTATTTTATAAAATCAATATGTTGGTATTGGGTGCATAGATTACAAGTTGAGATAGATATGTTTCTATAGATTGTAATTAGCTCCAGTAGGTGAGAATTTATATTTAATCTTTGAATAAAAAGAGGGTTTTCATCATAACTCATTGAATTTTTATTTTGGGATTTGACCCCTTAAATGTTTATTCTATTTTGATTAGTTCAGTGAGGAAATTTTGAATAGAAATATTATGAATCTTATTAAAATAATATTATTTTTAAGAGACAATAGAGTCTTCAAAGCTGACTATGGTACTATTATAATACAAAATGTAAGAACCATCCAAGATCTAAATAAGCACAAAAATAACTTATAGAATATTTAAGACTTGTCAATACATGTTATAGCTAGGCTTAGTGTACTGCCACATTATTTAATAGCGAAGCGAAACTACTTTTTTGAAATTTTAAAATGCTACTTATTTATAACATTCCCAAACTTATCTATTTCAATCCCTGTAGGGACATGGTGCATGGTGCCCTTATTATTTTAGAGATATAAAAAATAGGTTGGTTTAAGAAAGCATAGGAAGGTGGAGTATAAGGGTTTACCACATCAAAAATATCAAGTGGCAACCACATGGATAGTTTGAAACTTATTATTTTTTGGTTTTTTTAATATAACACCTAGACTTATAAAATTGGCATTTTGTATATTTATTTCCACATAACTATAATTATGATAATTGTCCAAATAATTAAATGAATAAATATATCATAAAAAAATAGAATATAAAATATATACATCAAAGGTATATTACATCTAAACGGATATATTCTTTTAATGATTATTTATCATATGACTAATATATTATATTATTTATTAAATGGTTAGTTTTGTATTTATATCTTATGTATAATTAATCATATGTTAAGATATTTTGTCTTAATCATCATTGTACTTTCTTTCATTAATAAAAGGTTTTGGATGCATATGTTTTATAAGACATCCTTTGAGTCTATTGTAATAATCCCACATTCATGTAGCGTAGTAGTTAGCTAGTGTTAATTTAGTATACATAAGAGTCTAAGCTAATGAAAAATTATCTATGAATTGTATTAAATTGAGCTTATTCAAATGAGGTAGCCCCCTCGAAGACACCAACAATAATTATAATGCAATTTTGCTTCATTTTTAATTTTATCAATTAAATTTTGCATATTTTATTTTGATTAAAATTTCACATATTTTTACTTTAGTTCAAATTTGTTTCAAGAAAGATCATATTATCTAGTATCAAAACACTTTTCAAGGTTCATTTTTTTTAGTAACTTTAATAAGTTAGTGTTATTTACTTATGTCTATTGTATGCTCTCACCTTACCCTTATGAGATCTTGGTTACTATAAAATGGCAATAGAGTGGTGGCATTAATTTTTTGCCCTCAAATGTCATCACTCTGAGCCAAGTTTTACTCCCAAACATCCCTACAAGATAAGTTTAAAATTTATGCATATGCCAAGATGTGAAGGATTTTTTGGTAAAATATCATCATAACTATGAACCATGTTTTAAAACCCATTCACCTGCATTGACATTTTTTCTCGTAGGCTACCCAAACCACCATGTATGCATCATTTGTTACTATTGCAACATCTATAATAGGTGTTTATGCTAACTATGGTGTCTTAAATCTTCAACATCAAGCTTTGATAAGGAATTTCATTTGTAATTTGAATGATATTAGTTGTTTTCTAAGCTCTAAACTCTTATTTAGTTTTGGCCATACTGTCAACTGATCACATTGTAACTATTTTTATTAACTCCAAATTTCAATCTAGTTTTGGCCATACTACCAATTGATCCCATTATAATTATTTCTTATATACTCCAAATTTTGATCGGGGTTTGGCCATATTATCAATTGATCATATTTTAATTGTTTATTATATTTTGATCCATTTTTTGCTATATTGTCAATCGATCATATTATAATTGTTTATTATATACTAATCTAGTTTTGGCCATATTACCAACTAATCACATTGTAACTCTAGCTATTATATTAAAAAAAGTAAATAAATTTCCAATGCCATAGGCTAAATACACCATTATAATTTTATTGCTGCACTTATCATTTTAAAGGGTATTTTAAAATTATCAAAAAAATCTAAAATTTTCCATACAAAAAAATATTTCATAATGTAGTCAAAGAATTTTTTTCAAATAATTTTTGCCTGTGTAAATCACACCATTTTTTAACCCTAAATTATATAGAAATGAAATAGCACAAGGGTGATAATTAGATCTATAGCATGCTAATTAGATACTAAACTCAGATATAAGCATACACTAAATTTATTATGTTGAGATAGTCTAAATATATAAAATATAACTATACTAGATATAGAAATGATAAAGAAGTGATGTAATTATCTTTTTATGATGTTAATTCAATTTTGAATCTATAATAAACAAAAAATAAGATAAAATAATATTTTATAATAATCATCAAATTCTAGATTTGACACTTCTAGCTCTTTGGATAGTAGCGTCAGCTTAGGATGGTTACGTTGATGTTATTATGTAGGTTCGATGCTAGTGTCCTGTACATAATATCTTTTAGAATAGGATGCAACCACCTGGATGCTTCTAGGTTTTACTTTGTCTTCACTCTGGTGCATTTAGATATGGGTCTTGGACTATCACTTCTTGTGAAATGGCAAAACCCTAACTTTTCATCTTCATAGTGACCTTGGGGGAAAATAAGTTAGTGGATACATAGTGTCAAGAGGACCCTAAAAGACCACTATCAATGGGCATTGATTAAATAGATAATACTCTACAAGAGTGGCCTTAGACTCATGTATTTCATCCCTATGTGTTGGCTTGTATGTGAATCATGAAATATGTGCAAATCAAGTATGATAGTGACCTAGATTGTAACTTGGCATATTAGGTTCTTGGGATCCTCCTTTAGTATTTTAGACATGTAGATGTGAAATGCCTATGACTGGTATAAAAATAGGAATAAATAGGGAATCCTTATTCAATTGAATGATCTTTGAATGCTCTTTGGTCTTTTACTAGGTGATTGTAGGTTCTTTTATAGGTGATGAATGAATGAGGGTTGATATTGTATTTATATCAATCCTTTTAGAGTAATAACTCACATTAAAGCACTCAAGACAACCATTAAAATACATTTTATTTGTAAATTAGATGAATTCAAGGTATTAGATACTTGCACCGGGGCAAGATAGTAACATTGATGCTACTATCTATCCCAGATGTTATTGTTTAGAGAACAAGAAAGTAAGTACATGTTTTAAACTTGTAAAGATGGAAGATAACTACATTTTAAGAATTTTGGGCAAGATGGAAGACATAGCTCATCAACATAAGACTAGACATACTAAGAGATATAGGCCAAGGGGCACAAAGATAAAGCAAATACGAGACTCATAGAAGTAGGAATGGTAAAGAACTAAGAGGAACAGCTAAGGTCTGAGTTTACCAAGTGTACAAGATTGAGATGCTGTATAATCATAAAATATCATCTACAGTGTCCTACATTCTTAATATGAAGATCTGGTAAAGAATTTCATTTTTAATTTGAATGATCTTCTTTTTTTCTAAGATCTAAATTCTAATTTGATTTTGGCCATACTACCAACCGATCACATTGTAACTATTTTTTATGCACTCTAAATTTTAATCTAGTTTTGGCCATACTACCAACTAATTGCATTTTAACTATTTCTTATACACTCCAAATTTTGATCTAGTTTTAGCCATACTATCAACTGATTACGCTATAATTATTTATTATATTTTAATCCAATTTTGGTCATGTTGCCAATTGATCACATTGTAATTGTTTATTATATATTGGTCTAGTTTTAGCCATACTTTTAAATAATTGCATTATAATTATAACTATATATTTAAAATGTATAGAACTTTTAGATGGCCATAGGCCAAATACACCATTTTAAGTTTCTCACTACACTTATAATTTTAAGGGGTATTTTAAAAATTGTCAAAAAAATTAAAAAAAAAAATTTATTAAATATTTCAGAATATAGTCTGAGAGAAAAAAAATTAGATATTTGTTCACTTGTGTAAATTGCACCATTGTGGTCATCTTGTCAATCCTATAAATTTAACATATAACTTCAGTCATCATTTTTCCATAACCTCCAAACATTTTGATAGATGATTGTTACCAGTGTTAGGACCCACACCATGGTAGATGACATTATTGAACTATGGAGCAAATTTGAATCTTGACTATCTTAACTACATGATTACATCCTCGGCCTTAATGCTAAATTTTTTGAAATCCAAAATGATGGGGATTGTCAATAAAATGGTATTTCTTCTTCCAAAGCACCACTACGTGGTCGTTAATTAGATTTTCCCAAATTTTATGGAACTGAACCCACCAATTAGATTTACCATGTTAAACATTATTTAAGCCTATATCCCACTATGGGGGAATAAAAAGTACCTATTGCTTCATTCCAGTTCGAGAAATAAGCTTTCTAGTGGTACCAACATCTAGAACCATGTACTTACTTTCTTATTTTTTAGAAAGAAGTATATTTTGGGCTGATTTTTCCAAGTTCTTTCTAGTACATTTTGGGCCTAGTGATTACAATGATTTCACAAGTGCCTTAACTAAACTCCATCAAACTGGTACAGTTTAAGAATATCAAACAAATTTTTAAAAAATCACCAATCATATTGAAGGCCTCTTTGATTATTTCTTCTAAATTTGTTTGATCAACAAACTCAAGGATATGCTTTGAGTTAAGGCTAAAATGTTCCAACATCACACCATGATGCAAGCCTTGGGCTTAGCCAAGCTCGCACAAGATAAAATCACATCCCAATATCATAATTATAATAGAATACCCTAGAAACTATCTTTCTTCCTTCACCCCAATACATATCCCCCTCTCAATGAAATACCCATCAAAAGTCTCACCAAGGTAAAATGTGTGCACATCACAACAAGGGGTATGTTATAATTGTGATGAAAAATAGGCTAGGGGATATAAATGCATCAAATAAAAATTTTATATGCTCAATTTTTATTCCCCACATGATATATACACATGGGAAGATACCTCATATTCTCATTTGGATGATCCAAAGTAGCAACATGTGTTAGAGTGGGCCATAATCAAAGATCAAGAACTAGATAAACATGAATGCATGAATCTCTATAAAATAAAAAATGGAATGTGTAGAAGAGATAGCCTATTGTAGAAGTGAAATCAAACATGATAAAAATAATAATTAGCATTTTCATTGGCCAAAATAAATTTAGGAAAAGTACATTTATAGATAAGAAAAAGCCACAAAAAAAGAGGTAGGTGTGCAATCTTAAATTGAAAATAGATTAAGCCATATTTCCCTAATGACTTATTATAACACCCAAGCAAACTAAAAAACATGTGTAAGAAAAACCATATAATGGTATAAAAAACCTACTCTAACACCCCCCTAAGTGTAACTTAGGGGGGTAGAATAATTGGGTTTCAAAAATAAGGATTAATTAGGTACCCAAGTACATAGAAAATCTCTCCAAAAGAATATAGAGAAGTCACCCCCAAAAGTAGAGAGAGGAAGGAAATAAAAACCCCTCAAAATATGATGTTGGAGCTACCCAAACCTCAAAAAGAGCCCAAAAATGAATATACTTGCTCTCAGTGAAATATTTCATGAATGTATTAGCAATTTGATCTATAGTCTAACAGTAATAGAGATAAATGACTTGCTCATAAATAAGCTCCCAAATAAAATGCATGTGAATCTCGATATGCTTGGTCCACTTATAGAGGATTGGATCCCTATAGATATAGATGGTGCTTTGATTATCACATAAGATGATTGATGGTCATTGAAACTAGATAATAAACTTAGTGAGAATCCCCTAAATCTAAATAGACTCAGTAGCAGTATTAACAACTCTTATGTATTCTACCTATGTAGAAGATAAAGCAATAGCATTCTCTTTCTTGATTGACCAAATAATTGGTTCTAAATTGAGGGAAAATTTGTAGAATGAAGTAGAATTACAATTATAAATATTACTAATCCAATCTAAATTTATATACCAATTTAGTCAACGCCAATGCCTGCTCCATAATGAATCCTACAACTAAGAGTACCCTAAATGTAGTGGAGAATCCCTTTAGTTGTTTTCTAATGAAACTCATGTGGTTCCTACATAAATATAGAGACCATTTCCACTGCATATGAAATTTCAAGTCTATTGTGAGTAATATAGATGATACTACTAATAATTTATTCATATAAGATAGCATCAACTAAAGGAGGACATTCAAACTCAAGCTTCATAAGTAGTAGATAGAATAGGAGTTGGAGTCAGATTATAGTCAGTCATGTTAAACTATGTAATAAAATCAAGAGCATACTTGGATTGTAAAATAGTGATCTCAAATTCAAACTGAGAAAATTTTAATCCCAAGGAAGTAATGTAACAAGCCCAAGTTAGTCATAGAGAGTCTATTAGAAAAAAACATCTTTCACTACTATAATGGAGGATGAAGAACTCCTGGTGATCAAAAGGTCATACACAAAGAGAATTAGAATTAAAAGTGAGTCATCCTACCATAAAATATAGACATTTAGATTAGAATGGCATCTAGTTAACCCAACTGAAAGAAGAAAGGAGTCATCTTGGCATACCAAGCCCAAAGAAACTATTTGAGGCCATAGATGTATTTTTAAAGTCTAAAATCTAAAGAGTAATCTTCCATAAAACCTTGTGGTTGCTCCATATATATCTCCTCCCTGAGTTCACCATGAATAAAATCACTCTTCACATCCATCTGATGAACATCCTAGTGGTGTGTTACAACAATGACAAGAGTGAGTCAAGTTGTGTTCATTTTTGCAACTAGGGAAAAAGTTTAAGTATAATAAATGCCACATACTTAATAAAAAAAAAAATTATACCAAACATGATTTGAACTTGTTTATAGACCTATCTTCAATAATTTTTGTTTGATAGATCCATCTAATTCAAACAAATTTTCTTTCTTAATAAGAGGGACCAAATCCCAAGTTTTGTTCTTAAGCAAGGAACCATACTCCTCTTTTATAGCAGTATCCCACTCAAGAGTTTTGAATGCCTATTAAAATAACTATAAATTAAAAACAATTGCAATGAATACATGTGGGACATTCTTGAAATATGAATGTGTTTTATTGGTGTCTAATGCATCTCCAACATAATGGCAAGAATTTTATACTATTTGTCTAGCCTAAAGAGGACTAGAAGTCAAAGAGTTAGGATCATATTCCTCATCCTCTAAAAAGTGACTAAGAGAGGGATGAGGTGAGTCCCCATCACTAATATCATCATCAAAACTATAAGTATAATCAATATCATCAGGAAACTACTCAGGTGGATCTAAATCATCAAATTTGTCATCAAATCCTAGTGAGTCCAAGGAAGAGGAAGAAATGTCAAGTGTGGATTTTGAAGGATCCATTTAAAAATTAATGCTTATCTTAATGAAAAAATCATAAGTGGTGGGATGGATTATCTTTTATCCCTTAACACCTCAATATATCCAAAAAACATGTAAGACTGACTTTGAGGTCCAATTCCTTACATTTCTTCTTAGAAATGTGGGATATAGCAAGCGATCCAAACACTCTAAAGTGATTAATTATAGGTTTTCAATTGCTCCATGATTTAAAATGAGTGACTCCTTTTAATTCTTTATGAGGAACTTAGTTTTAGATACAACAAGCACAATTGATGGCCTTCGCCCAATATTGAGGTGTAAGATATTTGGATTGTACCATATAGGGTGCCATTTTATTTAAGGACCTATTCTTTCATTCTAAAACACCATTCTACTAAGGATTGTATAGAATTATACATATATTTCAATCCCCTCTAAAGTGCAAAATTGCTCAAAATTATGGTTGACATACTCACCACCACTTTTCATGTGTCAAATATTGACAATTTGTCCTAACTATTTTATGAAAGGGTCGTGAAGACTTGAAAGTGATTAAATGGTTCAAAATTCTACTTAATAAAATACACCGATGTATATCTTTAAAAATCATCAATAAAGGTAAGAATACACCTAGTTTTTCTAAATGAAATCTGTAGAAAAATATTATAAATATCACTATGGATTAGCTCTAAATTTTATGTAGATCTCCATGATTTTCCTTTGTCATATTTCTCTTTAGGATGTTTACCAAGTATGTAAAACTAAAAAACATTGTCATAAAAATGGACAGGAGGTAACCCTAAAACCATGTCATTACAACTAAGTGTCTCAAGGTAGTAATAGTTAAGATGGTTTAATCACTCATGCCATAATTTTATCACCCCATCTGCATGAGTGAGTAGAGCAATAGAGGGTTGATAAGGATAAAAAATGTGAGAAAGTGTATAACTATGACTGGTGATATACTTTCCCAATTACAACTATAGCTTTACTATGAAATTACCTAATAATAATAATAGAATTTGATGTGAACTCAACTCTCTTTTTTGAACTAATGTGAGTGATCTGATAAATAGATATGATATTAGTTGATAATGAGGAAATGTGTATAACATCTTGAAATGTCTCATCACTCACTTAAAAATACCCTCTCCCAAAAACTTATGTATAATTATCATCACCCATCAAAATAGGAGGCATAGAACATGACTTCAAAGACAAAAAAAATATCATGTAATGAAGCCATGTTGTATGAGGCACCAGGATCAATCACCCATGTGAAAGGCTAGGATACAACTAAAATAAGGGCCTTACCCTTACCTTTTTGATTTATATTATATTTTGCCTTGGAAGACTCTTGTGTTGATGAACTCTATTTGACTAAATTAGGGAGACTAATGTTGTATTTGTCAAGCATCTTTTTTAGTTGGCTAATTTATTTATTCATGCATTTGGTTTCATCGTGCCTAGTTTTCTTATAGTATGCACATGTGAGCCTCTATTTCTTGGATTTCATACCTAAATAAGAAGTATAAGTTAATGCTTTAAAATTAGCATCATTTTTTTGAACCTTTCTTTGTTCTTGGTCCTTCTTATTCTATTTCTTCTCCTTACTATTAGAAGCCTTCTATTTTTCATGACTCATAATTAAGACATGTGATTTAGAGGAATTCATTACACCCATCTGAATAATCTTATCTTTATCTCAAGTTAAGTTGGCAGCAAAATAATCCAAATATGGCATGGTCCACGTAGCTCCAAGGGCATGCTTGGTGGCATGGAAGGTAGAAATGAAAATAGAGTAGTCAGAATAGAATTTGGCAAGGATTGAAAGGATAAATTATTCATCCTTTTTGTATATGTTGCATAATTTCAATTGTAACATGAGTGATTTGAATTTGGTGAAGTCTTGTATAATGTAAAAATTTTGTGAACTCAAATTGATGAGTTCATTCTCCAGCTCATGACCTCTCATTACATCTTATTTCTCAAGGATTTTTTATAGTATGGTCCAAACATCATTAGGAGTATTTTAATATTCAAAGTGAAAGATAAAGTTGGTGTTAATAACTTACACACTTATATAACTGAAATACTAACTATATTGAAATATAAATACAATATTCCTTTTTAGTGGGAAGGAATCACTCCACAATCACTTGCCACTTCGAGGGGGCTACCTCTTTATCAGAGTATTTAACTATAATTGATATATTTGCTTGGATGATTTACAATGGCCTATGCCCCTCTATTTATACTATTATTATCTATCCCACTCTTCATTTATATGCATGTGTAATTATTCTTTTAATGCATTACTATTACTTACTATTACATTCACTATTCTACCCCTAATATACATTATATATCCCTAAATAGGTATATTATATTTCATCTCCCTTAACATGTTTCATCCCTGAAACATGCTAGGAATTACATATCAAAAATATGTACAAGACCAAATGGAGGCATTTCCATGTTTCTTTTTCTACTTCCACTTATTTTTTCTATGTTGGGATATGAGTATGTACATCAACAAGTTGAACATGAGCACCATAAGCAAAGGTTGATGTGCAATTTGAAGCATGGTGATCATCTCCTCAAAGAGAGAATAAGGGTACTCAAAATATTTGACCTGATGAACTAATTTAGGATACATGTCATCTCTCTTAGCATTGTTCCTTACACATTCTATTTATAGTGGCTAACCCACCACCCCCCCCCCTCCGCAAAGAGAATGCATTAAATTGTTATAATTATTTGAGGGAAAAAAAAAAGAAGTTTCATCCATGTGGATGGATGATTTGGGGAAGAGAAGATCAACTGATTTTCTCATCATATTATTTGGTTATATGTATGTGAAGCTCTAATCTATCTAAAATAGCATGCATATTATTTAATGAATGCATTTCTCTACATAAAATAGAAGGCTCCATGATTTTAAAAAAAAATTACAAAGTAGTAGTCACTAAAACTATTATAATTTTCACAATTTGAACTAAATTCAAAACTTTAAAATGATATAGAAAGCTATAAATGAGGCACACCAAACCAACAAATTATTCAACCCAATTTGTGACCAGTTGAGATTAGTTTGAAGAAGAACAATCAAAATTATTTTGATGAAAAATAAAACTCTACACTTGAAACTGCAAAGAAATAGGAGATCTAGCTTCATATGTCCAACTGGCTCCACAAAACCTACACTATTACAAACATAATCTTCCAATAGATCTAAAAAAATAACTTTCTCAACCTTATAAAACAAGAACACTCAAAAAACCCACTCTAAAAACTCCTACAATAATGTTAGATTACTCTCACAATTCTCACAACTTAAAGGATTAAACAATTTATTATTTGAAACCTCTCACACACAAACCCAAACCATAAATTGAAACTAAATATATCCTCAAAAATAAATAAACATACTTTTTATCCACTTTATGATCACTAAGATCCCATTAAGGAAAGGTGAGAGTATACAGCGAAGAAAACTATGAAGTTATAATTGCATAACCTCCTACTAAAATAGAAAAACAAATACACATAAATGGCCCTAGAAAGAGCTCTTATACCAAATGTTAAGAACCTACACACTAATATAACTTAAATACTAACTATATTAACATAAAAATACATATTCATTTTTGGTGGGAAGGTATAACTCCATAATCGCTTGCCACTTCGAGGGGGCTACCTCCTTATCAGAGTATTTAACTCTAATTGATTTATATTTTTCTTAGATGTATTACAATGGCATATGCCCCTCTATTTATTGATGAATCCATAAAATGACTCATTATTTCTATAATTTATGGCCTTAAATATGTCGAATGGCTGAGCTTTGTATGTAATGTTGATATTTAGAACTAGCATAAGGTAGAAAATAGATGCTTTTATCTATATAAATTCATGAAAAGTCTAAGTCTATCTTCTTTGCATTATGTTCTTACCATTTACATGTTTTAAGCTTCACATTTTAATATGTACAATAAATAGTAGCATTAATATGATTTTTGAAAAGATTTCATGAAGATAAAGATGATCTAAGACAAAAAAAACTAATCATCTGAGGCTTAGCTACATATTTTGAAGCTTGCTACAGATTTCACCAGTCAACTACAAATTTCACCAATCAGCTACAAATTTCACCATTAAGCTACAAATTTCACCAATTTTGCTATAAATTGACCCAATTTGATCCAAAATTGATCATAGCATGTTCCAAAGGGTTTAGATATCTTTTCCACCTTCTTCATGACAATCTAGAAGACTCCTTTTGACATTTCTATTTATGTACATGTATATAAATAGTTTCCTATTTATGTTTAGTCTTCCATTTTTGAGATTTGTTATTCTAGGTTACAATACTAAAGACAGAAGATATGAATATCATATATGTATAGATTTGGTCTCTAGATATAGTTAGGCATGGTAGTTTTTATCTAATATGGATCTTTTGATTCCTTAAAGATCTCATTGCAACAATCTTCTATTTTAACAATATCACCCAATCTATCTAGAATATCTTCTTGTTTCAAATTAGTCAAGTTATTACCTGGAGTGTAGGGATAAACAATTTGTTTGCATAGAATAAATGGATAGATCTATGTTTTATTTGTGACATATATGCATTTATATATAGATATTGTAATTTTGGTTATTTTTTTGAAACACAAGAGCATTGCAGTAGTTTTCTTTCTCAATTCATGTGATGAAGTAACCTCTTAAAACTATGTTGATTTAAACCTAAATCTGAGGGTGAGCAAGGGCCCACTCCCCAAAGAGATGAGAGATTTATTTTGGTATTTATAAATCTATTTTTTAATTTTAATTAAGATTGATGTGTGTGTGTGTGTGTGTGTGTGTGTGTGTGTGTGTGTGTGTGTGTGTGTGTGTGTGTGTGTGTGTGTGTGTGTGTGTGTGTGTGTGTGTGTGTGTGTGTGTGTGTGTGTTTGCATAATTAAGATTGATAACCTACAAGGTAGATTGATAGTTGATGTGTTACTTTCAGCATAAGCATTTAATTATTTTCATTCCTATGATTATTATTTTGCAAGTGTAAATTTGAACCTAGTTTAGGTAAGTTTATTTTGTGTGTGTGATTATTTCTAGATTTTTCAATTCCATTCAAATTGGTTTGATTATGTTTTATTCAAGATTAGTTTTTTTAGCATTAATTTAAGAGTTTTAAATAGATATAGATCATCACAACATCAAAACCCCCTAAAAATAATAGTGTTAACCTGAAATCAATAAGTGACTTACTATAGATAGCTTAAAACATTGCCCTGGTAAGAATTGACACTAACATAAGTTGGTTAAATAAAGGGGTAATAATGACACTTGTCATTTTTGGCACCATTGTCGGGGACCCTTTCAAGTGTTAGTAAGGTAAAAACTCAAGTTAATAGTTCAAAAACATTAAAAAAAAATAGATTAAAATCACTCTCTTATCAAATTCAAGTATATGAGTAGGCCATGAGATTCACATGGTAGATTTGCTCCAAAAGATTCTGATCCTTTACAAGAAATAATCAAGGTTGATTCAGACAAGACAGATGACTTGTACAAAGAGATAAGTGAGTCTTTCAAAAATATCTCTAGAGGACCAGAATAATCCTCTTTTACAAAAGCTAAAATTATAGATATTAAACAACCCGAATCCCCTCCTCTCAATAGAACTCTATTTGACATGGGAGAAAACATAGGCCATGTGGAGAATCCTCATAGGAATGCTCTTGAAAGGACTTTCTCTTATCTTATTATCTTTGAATATAATAAATGAATAATAATGAAAAATATTTATCCATCCAATCAACCTACCTTCAGGGGTTTGTCCACTAAATATCGAAATCAATTTCTTTTTGAGTTTAAGGTCCTCTGCCAGACATATAATTACACTCCAGATAGCCAAAATTTAAAACTCTTTACTTGTACTTTGAAGGAAGGAGAAATGAGGTGGTTCATGGGGATAGCAGAGACCTTTATTCACACTTGGAGATAAATGGAAATAGTATTCTTTGATAAATATCAAGATTACTACAAGGTCAAGGATAGGAAAGAAGAATTTTTCACAAAATGAAGATGAGAACCTTGAGGATTACTTAGATTGATTTAATTTTTCCCTCAATAGATGTGGTTATGAGCTACCTAAAGAAGTGATCAATACTATTTTCCTTAAAGGATTGGATGACCCCTTTAAGGATTCCTTGAATATTATGGAGAAGGGATATATTACTAAACTAGATTTCTAATAAATCACACAGTTATGTACCAACTACTCTAGAATAAAACCTAATATTAGAAAAGGAAAACTATGTAAATATGGTGATATAAGCCAACTCATGAAAGAACTAGCAAACTTCAAAACATACATACTAGTTCAACTAAATTCAACATTGGATGTATTTCAAGCCAAAGCTAAATCTAACACTGAACCATTAAAGATTTATTGTCAAGAACCTAGAACAATAAACATGCTTTGATACCACGTGTCAGGATCTTGCTCCAACAATAGAGCACATATGATTACTTCTTGTATTAGCAACTAAACACAGAATTTAACCAGAATCAATAAGTATCTAGAAATATGAAACAACACAGGAATTGAGAGACAATACATAATTGTATTAATAATCACTCAGAAGAATATACAATAAGGAAGATGCCACTTCTTCCTCCACCTCAAAGGTTCACCACACCTCAAGACCTTCTTCCCTCTCTCTCTTGGTCCCAACAATCAACTCCAATACAGAATTGATGTTCGCCTCTCCAACCAGTCAGTAACACGCTGCCAGTACGTCAAGTACACAACCATACTCCAAGTAGATCTCCTGCTCTCTCCTGCTACCTGCAAATCACTAGACCTTACTCACCATTGTAGATCTCCAAAAGAAGCCATGCTCATCTGCTAACTAAGATCATACGAATATGAATAACCCTATTGATTCTCCAATCCAGTACCCACCTTGGTACTGTGGCACTAGGAGGAACACACTATTGCTCTCTTCTCTCATAAGGAGCTTATTGCTCTCTTACTCCCTAGTTACAAGTTTACACTACAGCCTATGAGTCTATTATATAGATCTCATGCATACAATAATTAGACTATCCTAATTACAATAATTAGACACGCAACTCAAGACCAAAAATAGCCTTTGCATGCAAACACTCGATTCAATGAACTAACTGTCTGTGGAACAAGCAGTTCTAGAACTGCCACAGGCGACCGACGCAGTCCCTATCTGCCTGGAGGTGATCGACGTCAGCCGACCTCCTGCCGATGTCAATTTCCTTCCTATCCATCCTACCATCATCGGTTGCCTTGTGCACTACACTCTGTCGATGCCGGTCTTCCTGGAACTCAACAACCTCCTCCCTGTTTGCACCAGTTGAAGCTTTTAGCTCCACATCCTAACAATCTCCCACTTGGAGATAAATAGCTGCAACTGTACCTATAACTGTACACTATCTAATTTTTACCTTGACTTGTATCCCTCTTCAAGAATAATCCTGAAGACTAACCACCACACCCTGTGATGCTCTAACCTTTGTGCCTTTGTCATCCAAGTAACCTGCCACATTCGCATCTACAAACCTATGTAGAAAATAACTTGACCCTGCATAGCATGTTGACCTATTGCCAATCCCTATAAGAATCCACTGAAGTGCCCTTCAGTACCTCTTCCTCAAATTAGCTCCATACTTTCTGACAACTCCCACTGCTTGGGAAAACTCAGGTCTACACTAGACCTCATGTGATTTCAAACACTTGTTCTAAGCTCTGCTTGAACTATCCAACCCTTGGTGTGCTTTTCAATTCTGCATCTTAAACCTCGCCAACACCTTCACATCAGCTTCTTATTTGAGATAAAATCAACCTATGATCCTCTATGTCTCTTATGCTAAAGAATTTCGTTGCTACCAAATTCTTCATAACATACCTCTGAAACTAACTTTACCTTTTAGCTCAGAGAACTCCCTACATATGTAAACCTACAATAAGCAACCACTCCACATACAGTAACAAGATGATGTCATGACTCATCATCCACTTGGTAAACAAAAGAACACAATAGTTACACTGACATTGACTAAAGCCATGCTTAGTCATCCACCTGTCAAAACTTGTACCATTGTCTTGCAGCTACCTCAAGACCATGTACCTTGGCCTTCTGTCTCACTTATCCATTCACTCTCTTCTCTAATAAGGGAATCCACTCCTCTCCCAGTGCTCTCTCTTAGCTAACAAATCTACCAAATCTCTTGCTTGGTTCTGTTCTGAAGAATTCATGCCATGCTCCCACTGTTTTTGGATTCTACCTACATTGCCTCTATACATCTTCCTGGTTCTCAACCATCAGTAAGCAATAATAAAGAAGGTGAATAACAAATATGAGGTTCACTTACCATTTTTGACCTCTACATGAGCGTTTGAGACTTGTTGACAACTTGCTATCTGCCCAACATTCCTTACAGTGACCGATCTCAGCCATCTCCCAGCCTGCACCCGACCGATGTTGGTTCCCTGCGATTGCTTCCTCACCGACGTCGGTCCTCGTGACCGACGCTGGTTTTTACCTGTCCCTATTTTGCCAACATCGGTCTACACATAGCTGATGTTGGTCACTGTGAGGACACCGATGTCGATTTTCTAACCGACATCGATTTATGTGTTTTCCTTGTGAGTGACAACTTTTACCCACGAGCTCCTTTTGGGTCAAAACCCTGTTAAAATTAACACAGCCTTGCTCAAAATAAATCAATTTCCTCACCTGATCTCTATCCGTTATCTCCTCCATGAAAACCAAGGCTTTCCAGTTCTTTAGGTTGTCAAAGACATCTGACTTTCGCTTCAAAACCTGCATTCTCCTTCTACATATGTGACTAATCCTATGAAGCCACATCTCTGTAACAAAAGGTGAATCAGTAATATAAGTAGATAGATAAAGGATACCCACTTTCTTACCACCATCTAATTCAAGTGTATCTACTGTGAGAGTTATAGTGCATCTCCCATCACCCAAATTTCTTGAAGAAATTAGACTCATCTCCAGGACTGGTACCTGCATGACTTCCTTCAACCACTGTGTGTCATCCATCTGTAATTTCAGCTTCACTTCCCCTTTGTCAATAATCTGACAAGGCTCTCCAACCCCTAAATAAATCTCTCCAAAGTCTCCAAAGACATACCCATGAAAAGATGCTCTATTTCGGGCTGCATGGAAAGAGGCAAAAGAATCTATAAACAAAGATTCTACTTTATCCAGAGCAACCTGTGCAACGTCACCTGCAACATCTGCTTCTACACGCTGATCTTCTGCCGACCAACAATCTCTTTTTACCTGCTCTTTTTTCCATCAATTAGACCATTCATGCTATTCAGTTTCTCCATTCATAGCTTACTCTCTTCTGCCATTGCTATACTCCCACTTAATCTGAAACCCCTGTGAGTGACCTGTAATCAAAAACACTACCAGATCTAAAACCACCTGTTAGTCAACCCAACCAAAAGCTCTGATACCACTTGTCAGGAACCTAAAACAATAAACATGCTCTGATATCATGTGTCAGGATCTTGCTCCAACAATAGAGCACATATGATTACTTCTTGTATTAGCAACTAAACACAGAATTTAACCAGAATCAATAAGTAACTAGAAATATGAAACAACACAGGAATTGAGAGACAATACATAATTGTATTAATAATCACTCAGAAGAATATACAATAAGGAAGATGCCACTTCTTCCTCCACCTCAAAGGTTCGCCACACCTCAAGACCTTCTTCCCTCTCTCTCTTGGTCCCAACAATCAACTCCAATACAGAATTGATGTTCACCTCTCCAACCAGTCAGTAACACGCTGCCAGTATGTCAAGTACACAACCACACTCCAAGTAGATCTCCTGCTCTCTGCTGCTACCTGCAAATCACTAGACCTTACTCACCATTGTAGATCTCCAAAAGAAGCCATGCTCATCTGCTGACTAAGATCATATGAATATGAAGAACCCTGTTGATTCTCCAATCTAGTACCCACCTTGGTACTGTGGCACTAGGAGGAACACATTATTGCTCTCTTCTCTCAGAAGGAGCTTATTGTTCTCTTACTCCCTAGTTACAAGTTTACACTACAGCCTATGAGTCTATTATATAGATCTCATGCATACAATAATTAGACTATCCTAATTACAATAATTAAACACGCAACTCAAGACCAAAAATAGCCTTTGCATGCAAACACTTGGTTCAACGAACTAATTGTTTGTGGAACAAGCAGTTCTGGAACTGCCACAGGTGATTGACGTCGGTCCCTATCTACCTGGAGGTGACCGACATCGGCCGACCTTCTGTCGATGTCAATTTCCTTCCTATCCATCCTGTCGTCGTCGGTTGCCTTGTGCACTACACTCTGCCAACACTGGTCTCCCTGGAACTCAGCAACCTCCTCCATGTTTGCACCAGTTGAAGCTTTTAGCTCCACATCCTAACATTTATTGCCCAAAATGTAGATTGAAACATGCACTTAGGGACTATCCTCTAGGTAAAATTGAAATCTATAGAATATGTGATGTTAAGGATCATGACAAAAATAATTGTAGTCACCTCCCTAGTCTCAATAATTAGTTTAAACAAAATTCACAAACCATAAAATAAATCAACTATGTTCATAGATAAGGAAATCCCTTTTAACAAAATCAATAGTTTGGCTCAAGAATTCATTTTTTACAGTGGTATGCACCTCCACAAATATGGGTTGTACCACCATGGGGAATGCCAAAAATGGATGTCAAAATAGTGGATGATGCTCCAGCCTTTTCAATAAACACGGATGCCGAAAGGACATCATCATCCATGGATAAATCAACATTAAAATTTTGGTCCAACTTAAAATCAATAATAATAAAAAAGGTACCCTCAACAATAAAAATAACAAGAATTAATGGCTCCTCAAGGAAATCAAGTAACCCCTATAGAACAAGTAAACCAACCTCAACTACCTACTCATCTAGTAGCAAACCCAAAAAATAAACATGTCTTTGTAACTGAAAAGGGTGAAACAATGAGGGTAGGAGTTATTTAATGTGTAGACATTTATCTCAAATTAGGAAGAACATTGCAAGAACCTCAGATCATCATCACAAAAGTACCACAAGAGAAAACAAGTCCACAAACTCAACCAAAGAAATAAAAAGAGTCCAAGAAGAAACTAAAAAAATAAATGAAGTTATTATAACTCCTCCATTTTCTCCTTTTCCAAAAATATTAAAGGAATGTGAAAACAAGGAATCTGAATTGATGTAAGAACTCAAAAAATTAAACATAGAGATTCTATTATTACAAGCCATTAGAGACATCCCTGAAGTAAATAGGGTGATCAAAAGTTTGTGCATCGAGAGACTTAGCCAAAAAAGATAATATCTTAAGACCATACATGTTGATGCTAAGATTGTTGATTTATTAGCAAGAAATTTGCTTTTATCTAAATATGGATACCTAGGAAGCCCTATTATTTATGTAAAAATCAAACAGTGATACCAAATGTACTAGTAGACTGAGGAGCTTTTATTAATGTAATAATTATGGACACCATGAAAAATCTCTCTTTGAAAGACATGAAACCAACTACCACAATCCTATAGATGGCAGATCATTCCACTACCAAGCCAGAAGGTGTCATTGAATATATAATATTGACTATAGAATCATGGGAATATCTTATTGAATTTATTGTCCTCCAACCTAAGAATAAATAGATTGGATACCCATTGATTTTAGGAAGACTTTGATTAGCAACTGTAGTAACATTGATTGATTATATATTAGGATATATGACCATCTCAAATGGTCTTAAAGCAAAATAGATTTATTTATATCCACCTATTTAATCATCAATCAATACTGTCAAATAGTTGTGGGTTGACCAACCTGATGAAAAATGTGATAGCATCTCCTCTCTAGTTATGGATATAATCACTGATCATGTAGAGGAAGTAAAAGATGAGTTATTAATAAGTATTGGAATAGCTATGAATCTTGACAGTCCAATTATGGATCTTGATAGTCCAGCTATGGATCTTGATAGTCCAGCTACAGATTATAACAGACTAGATACGAATTGGAACAAAATACCCTTTCAAGGTAGCACATCCTATTATTCTAATCATTCATCCTCTTATACCTCTTTAAACATGTTGTATGACCATAAGGACATTTAAAATAGTGTGATGTAATGGACATATGAATGCCAAAACTCATTTCTAATAGCCTTTCATTGCCCTTTAGCAAGAGTTATTCCCATAGGAGATAAATTTGTCAAATATTTCATTACTTTTAATGCATTTTTACCACATCATTGTCCTCTCAACTCATTGATGAGTGAGTTCAAACAAATAGACTTTTCCTATCTAGGCACTAAATAAATCATTGAAGCACCAGGGAAGACACTCAACATAAATAGTTGGTTACTAGATGATCAAGAAATAAAAAATTATGATGTACTCAAAATTCATACTTAAGATCTTGATTGGGAATATCAAGACATGATTGGAATCCATCCAATCATATATACACACCATATTTACATAGATAACATTAAGCCAGTAAGGCAACCTCAAAGAAGAATTAATCTGGCCTTGAGAGACATTGTGAAAACTAAAATTGAAAAATTATTAAAAGTAGGATTTATTTACCCTATTTTTGTTAGCCAATGGGTGTCTCCTTTGGTTATTATTCCTAATAAAAATTTTAAATGGATGGTATGTGTTGTATACATCCAATTCCTAACACCATTTGTGTTAAAATTGTCAATCTTACTCAAATTACACTCAAATGCACATTTTAGGTCAAAATCCATAAAACACACTAAATGGTTCAAACTTGTCATTTACAAGTGCCAATTTAGATCAAAGTATCCCTAAATGGGGTAATGCAATTTATGGGCCAGCTAACTTTGATTAATTCATTTTGAGTCAAAATGATGATTTCACCTTTTATGCTCTGGATCACTCTTTTCTCCTAAATTCATTGGTACATGCCACGTACCTTTATTATTTTGTGTTAGAAACATCATTAATAGATATACAGCTCTAATGCATCTAACATCACCTTCCAATTTGTCTCTAGTCAAATTACAACCCAATAATATGACTTTCTGACCATTTTGATTAATTGTGCACCAATTTCCAAAGAATTGCACTAAACTTGATTAAACTTACTTAAGCTAATTAATCTAATTTAAAAGCTTAAGTAAGAATTTCACGGATATTTTTAAATTTCTCATTATTATAAATTGATTTTGAATATATGCATCACCTAATGACATCATCTATGGGGTGGCATCCATCAAGCCATAAATGCATAAAATTCAAGATTATGGGTCACCCATGCCTAGTTAATGCCTCCCATGCCTCTTCAATGCCCCTTCTTCCAAGGTCATGATGAAGTTAATTATGGATTTAAATCCAAATATTAGGATTATCCATGGTTGCACATCTCAATCTTGATATGGACAGTCATGGTTGATCCTGACCAATCTCAAAAATCTATAAATAGAGAGGCCATGGACATGAATTTTAAGCTTGAATATCGCAAAGTTATAATGTTAAATTGTTTCCATAATCCTTTGCATTTGATCATTGATTTTGTTTGTAAGCTTCATTGATAGGCTAGTTTAATGATTTAGAATCATGAGCCTAGGTTTTATGGAGTGTTCTTGAGACATTGGAGGAGTTTTCCACCTTTGTTGACAAAGACAAGGATGCTTGATCAAGGGAGAACATGCTTTTGAGCCACATGGGTATGGTGAATCCATTTGGGAAGGTAATGTGATGTTTGTTTTCTTTCATTTGTTTCTTACTATGCTTTTTAATTCCCATAAGAATATATAGGCTTAGTTAGTTAGTTTTTTATGCATTTTTCTTGATTTTTGGACTAATGTTTGACTAGCTTGTTTTGTAATCCTCTCTACATTTTGGCATGCCCGATGGGACAAGACTCATCCCACACATGAATAATATTGTTTTACAGCTTTAAAATATTCATTTAGACCATTAAAACTCTTGCAAAGTGATTTTCTATCTTTATTTTGCCATTTTTTGTTTGCCATGGGTTTACACAGTAACCGACGTCGGTTAGTAAAACTGACATCAATTGGATAGCTGTCGTCAATCACATTGGTATAACCGATGTCAATTAGATAACCATCATCAGTTAGAAAATGTAACCATCATTAGTTATATAAACTAACATTGATCACTATGTTTTTCTTAAAACATAGACCCAAGAGCTCATTTTTTTAAGTTCATTATTTCAAACTTAAAAGATATTCAAGGCTAAAAGACATGCTAACAATTTTGTTGTAAGACCAGGCTTGACATTTTATAAAAACATGTTTAGATCACCTTTTGTGTGTTTAAAAATCAATTAAGAACCTTGTTTTGGTGTTTAACCAAAAAAATAAGATGTTTATGGTGAATGTTTTCAAAGTTTACAACTAAGACCAAGGGGTCAAATGAATACCACCTCATTTGGGCTTAAAAATAAATTCACATTTTCAAATATTTTTTTATTTACTTAGTTTTTTAGATTAAATTTTTATTTGTAAAAAGGAGGGATGTTGCATGTATGCTCTTCCATTTTTCTCCTTTAGGGAACCCTTGGAATCAAAAGTGCCATTCCTATTACAAGTAGCCTGTTCTAAGGCTTAGAAAGAAAGTCATCTAAAGCACTCCCCAAAAACTCATCAAAGTTTGGGTGACCTTGAAAATGACCCTAAAGTCTTTCTACATTTATGTTTTCTTTTATTTCATGCAAACTTGGCTTGCGAGGGGGACTTCATCACCTCCTGTGAGTTCTTTAGGGAAGCTTTGACCTGAGGTTTCATCTCCTGGCATTGACTTTACTTACTCCTTCTGAGTTGCACATGGGATGTATCTACATTTGGACATCACACTACATTGAGAAAACAATAAGATTAGTGGTTGTAAAAAGGACTAGAGCTTTTTATAACTATCCAATGCCATGGTCACCCAATTTTTATGCTTGTCTTTTGCATCATTCAACATGAAATTCATTGTATAATTGATTCCCCTAAAGCGATCAAAAACTTGCTAGTTTAGTAGACCCCACTTTGATATACCATGTCAGTTTAGACTTAAGATGTTTGGTTTTTGTCATTAGCTTACTTGGTCTTGATTTGTGTCTAAAACTACTTGTTAACCCAATGAAATTAACCAAAACACATTGTCCTTAATTTTCTTGAGCAAGGGAGGTGTTACGTTGTCCAATTGGAAAATTCATCTTTTCCTTATTTAAATTGTTATCAAAACTTTGTGTCATGTCATCCACTTTGGCACAGTCATGTTGCCTAATTGAGTCTAGATCTTTCACCCAATTTGTTTAAATCTTTTGGTTATAATCCACATTCAAAATCGAACCTTTCTAAGTTCTAAGGGTTGGTGTGTCAAAGTGGGTTGAGTCTAGATATTTCACCCAATTTGTTTAAATCTTTTGGATATAATCCACATTCAAAATCAAACCTTTCTAAGTTCTAAGGGTTGGTGTGTCAAAGTGGATTTGTCATTTGCATACTCGGCTTATTCTCACTTGGGTTTAATTTTCCATTTAGATTGAATGTCATTTATTAAGACTCAAAATCACATTATCATCTTTATGGACTCAAGTCATCTTACGTATCATTCACTCTTTAAGTCTTAGAACATAGTTTATCCTACTGGAATCATGTGGCAATGTTGTGTTGCCTATTTGGTCTTAGATTTATACTTAGTGATTCATGTATATTTTTACATGTTGATTTGCTTAGTCCATTTTATCTTCTTCATAATTCAAAGAGATTTCCTCTAAACTTTTAGGGTCAACTTGTCAAAGTTGAAACTAGCTTTTACAGTATAGGTGTATCACAAAGATCTAGGTTTTAGTGTACTAGTTTTCACCTTGGGTCTTTGAGTTACCTTACCTTCTTTCAATTTATATGATTTCAACCTTACCAAAGGTTAAGTAAACTCATGAACAAAATCTTCTAAATTGTGTGGTTTCAAACCACCCTCCCTTATAGTCTCATTGGTACCTTGGTTATTTTTAAAAGAGAGCCAAAGCATACCTTTTTTGGTTGCCAAGCATTGGTCTAAAGTTCGTCAAACACACAAAATATCTCTTTTAGACATGACTCAAAGTTTCACTCGTAGTGGGGCTTCTTATGTCCTTAGTTATGAAGATGACCAATTTTATGATGGTCAAGATAACCCTATTATTTTTTATGATATCCCCACAATAGTAGGATCCAAAGCTAATTACAATGAATATCAACGCCAAGAAGATCAAGATGAAGCCTTTCTTAAATTGATAGAATTAGGTGCTAGACTACATTCTAACTTTCCTATAGAACAATTGCATATATTAGTTAGAGAAGTAGAATAATGATGGTAAGAGAAAATTTTTGCATGAATAGACATACCTTCTTCCTATAACAAAGGAAAATAAATACAAACAAAGTCAAAACCCATAAATCTAGATCTTCTAGCTAAGATCAAGATAATAAGTCAATGATATGTAGATCAACTTGTCACAGACTTAACTGACTCCCTATTTGCCACTTCAATTCACAATGATGCTTCGAAAGAAAAAGGAAATGTGGTTGAAAGTATGCAACAAATATTACATGAGGACATTAACATAGTATATCAAGGTAATCTAAAAGAATATTTAAAGTCACAAGAGACCTTACAAAGTGATCCATTTGACACGGAACATAGATTCTTCAATCATAAAGAACCTCTTATTACTTTACAAACTCAAAAACCCAAACATTTAGTTTGAATTGAGGAAATCCCTTAAGACAATTTGGGTAGTTCTTTTCAACTCCCACAAAAATTGTTAAATAAACATAAAATTTTCCAAAATCAATAAAGTATGAAATAGCCAAATTCAGGGAATGTTTTACAATCCAAGAATCAACATCCTATATTCTCAACTCAAAGAGAAAATCATAACCAAGTCATGGTTCAAAAGGTATACACTCCCTATAGCTCCACACAAAACCAGTGGCACATTCCACCCCAACAGCAACAAATTTAGGGACACATTCCACCCCAATAACAACAAAACTAGGGGTGCATTCCACCCCAATAGCAAAAAAACTAGGAGCACATTCCACCCCAACAACAATGAAACCAGGGGTACATTCCACCCCAACAACATCTTACTCAATCCACAAATGCACCAAACATGCAGGAATGGAATTCTATGAAGGAAATTGTTCAAAGATTGGAGATGAATAAGAGTCAAAAAGTACAAATTCGATGAGATAGCCCATATCCAAAACCCCTTTCTACCTCATTTTGAGGCACCCAAATTTGACAAGAATAAAGGAAAAGGAAATACATGTGAACACATATAGGCATTCTTCATCTTATGTCAAGAGATTGCTTATAGTAGTGAGTACTTACTATGACTATTTCTATAAAGTTTAGTAGGACAAGCTCTTGATTGGATACCTAAACTACCCAAGGGATCAATTGTGGATTGGAACAATTTATCAAAAAAATTTATTAACCATTTCTCATATAACATAGAACATGAATTAACCATTGTTGACTTATGCAAAGCCAATTAGTGTGATGGTGAAAGTGGTGAATTAGAAATTATGTTGGCCCTTAATTAGGACACAAATCAATATATGGGAATCTAAAAAGACCTCCTTTCTCGACATGATCCACCACCACCAATAAATAATCAAAATGGTCACAATCAAGGACAAAGGTAGAATCAAAACCAACAACAAGGTCATAATCCTAATGAGCATAATCGAGATCATAATGCCCATACTAATAATGTGGCTTATAACAACATACCTTATGACTATAATAATACTGTGGGATGCATTTTGTCAACCCACATTACCATTGTTACTGTAAAATTACATGGCCAATCTCATGTTATTCACAATATGGGACCTATCATTATAGGGTCATCACCCTTTCCCCCTAGTAATACCATGTCGGGTTCGCATCATCATGTTGCTACTCCATTTACACAGGTTACTAATCCTAAACAATAACACCTTTTTTCTAATTATAAAGGCTCCTCATTGACCTAAAATTGTAATAATATAGTTAGTCACCCATGAGTCACCATCCAAGGCCCTTTACCTTCCTCTTCTAATTATAATAACTCCTTGCCACCTCTAAGTTGTCCAGTCACAACTAGATGCCTGTGAGTTACCATCCAGGGCCCTTCACCCACTTCTTCCATAAAACCCAATGGGAACATTGTGCTAATGGTTCCAAAGCTATATACTATCCCAACAAAGACTAAAATAGTTTAGTTCATAATTCAAAGGCCTTATAGTCTGATGGATCAATTAGATAAAACCCCTACACAAATTTCCATATTAGAACTCTTGCAGACATCTAATGTCCATAGAACCATCTTCAAAAAAAAATTCAAGAGTCTATTATACCTAACAATATAAACCTTGATCAATTCCAGAACCTAGTTGGACACTTTTCTTCATTTTGGTAAATCACATTTGATCAAAAAGAATGTCCACCCTTGGCCCAAACCACAATAACCCACTATACATTGAGATAATAATTATGGATCACAAGATCAAGTGAGTTCTTATAGATAATGTTTCAAGGCTAAACATCATATCTCTTAAATTGGTATGATGATTTGGCTACATGGATAAAGACATTCAGCCAAAAAATATTATAATCAAGGCTTATGACAATGCTGAGAGGGAGTCATCTGGTACAATTTAGTTGCCAGTTATGGTTGGGTCTATTTCTCATCACATAATATTCCATACTATGGATATCGAGCTTCCTTATAACATACTGTTGCCTTTGGATCTATGAAATAAAGTTAGTTTCATCTACTCTTCACCAATGCCTTAAGTTTCCCCATGATGGGATCGAGGTTACTATTCTCGTTGATCAATAACCATATCAATACTACAAACATCTTGAAGTAGAGTTTTATAATTATAACTATTGCCCAAGTTCTAAATTTATTATAAAGAAGAATAAAGCCATCATTTCTCATCCATCTTCATCTAATTATATATACCCTAGTTATCTAGCCTCCACTTCGACCAATCCATTTCATGTAGCTCTGGCCAAGTAGGTTATTATTAAAGATGTAGACATCTCCATATACCATCTGAAGGACATCCGCCATATTAAAAAATTACCAAAATCCCCTAAAACATTTGGTAAGCCTAAAACTTCCCAAACTCCTACCAAACTTGATCGAATTTGGCAACCAAAGAAGAAACAACCAAAACCTCATGTGGTTTTTGTACCTATAATTGCACCAAAGAAAGATCGAGAGGCTTTTACCAAGGGAGATTAGTTATGTTCTAAAGGCCTTGCTGATTGTTTTTAGAATCCAAAGTATCCTATCCCTAACAAGTTAATAGATCATCTTGACTATACAAGGAAAGGCCTTGGCTCATAGGCATAAGGAATTTTAGAACCCTTATCAACTGGAGTTATCAATTGGAATCATGGTCTCAGATTTAAACCACTAGAAGATGACAACATGACATTTGATAGTGACTCTTCTGAAGTGACTAGTAATGAGACTCTTAGCAATGACACAACATCCCATTATATCCTTTTGAATGAGCTTGATAACTCAAATTTATTTAATTCAAATGCCATATTGACCATAATGCCTATTGGAGCTTCCCATCTTGAAACAAAAAATTGTCTTAGTGGTGCTTCCCTTCGTAAAGTAGGACATTATATCTTTACCATTGGTGCTTCCCATCCTGAAGCAAACCCTCACTGTAACCTATGTCTTTTCCATCCTAAACTCATAGATTGGGATTAGCAAAATTTGGTCGTATACCTTGATGAGTTCCAAAATGAAGAGTTGATTGCAGAATACATGGGCCTATGAGATGCATTCCCCATTGGTGATCATAAATAGGGTTTTGATTTTTCATTTGATTCTTCTACCTACTTTAGAGAGAAAGCAAATTTTCTTGGTCATAATAAATAACAAACATCAAGATCTTTAGGTGAAAACCTCTTTGAGGCACTTGTCAATCAGGGAAAAAGTAAAGAAAAAGACCAACCTTTGAGTGAAAACCTATTTTAGGTTCTCCTAGGTAGGAAAGTTTACTCATCCCCTCAATATGTAGAAATCCCATCTAGCCCAAGTTTCATAGCTAGTACAAGCAACTCTTTAGAACAGCATCAAATATTTGAGCATCTTGCTCTTGAGGTTTTAGAGGTTTCTGCCAATTGGCCTTTACCTGAGAAGGTAGATTTTGATTCTTCATATTATTTGGATCTTTGGGTGGAAAAACAAGAAGATATAGTAGAGGAAAATGGTCATACATTGCCTATAATTCTAGAAGATAGATCCACACTCCTTATGGAGAGCACAACAGAAGTGAATTTGGAAACTCATGAGGATCCCAAAATTGTTTATCTTGGAACTTCCCTTACTAAAGTAGAATGTGAACATATTATATCCATTCTTAAGGATTATATAGACATCTTTGTAAGGACATACTCTGACATGCCAGGCTTGGACCCAAATTTAGTTGTGCATCATCTTATTGGTCACCCTAGTGCTAAACCAGTTAAGAAAAAGTTGAGAAAGATGCATCCACACATTGCCCTTTTGGTTAAGGCCAAGTTAGAAAATTTGTTAGGAGCTAATTTTATCAAACCACTGGACTACTCTAAATGGGTTTCTAACATAATACCAGTGAGTAAAAAGACCCCAGGCATATGTATTTGTACTAATTTTTATGATATCAATAAAATATGCCCCAAGGATGATTTTTCTCTGCCCAACTTTGACATGATCATCAACTCAACTGTTGGGTATGAGATGTTATCCTTAATGGATGGATTTTTTGGTTACAATAAAATCAAGATAGTCCTTGAAGATCAGCATAAGACCACATTTACCACTGGGGACATTTTGTTACCAAGTCATGCCATTTGGTTTGAAGAATGTTGGAGTCACATATCAATGTGCAATGACTATCATTTTCCATGACATGATGCATGACAGTGTCAAGGACTATATTGATGATATACTAGCAAAATCAAGAATAAGAGTTAGACATCCTGACATTCTATGAAGAATATTTAAGAGGCTTCATGCATATAAAGTATGCTTGAATCTTAAGAAATATGTCTTTGGAGTCACATCAAGGAAATTTCTAGGTTTCATTGTATCACAATGAGGGATTGAAGTCGACCTTGCGAAGGTCAACTCTATTATGGAAATGCCTTCACCAAACAATCTTAAATAATTGTGAGGTCTGCAAGGAAAGATCTAGTCTATACACAGGTTCATTTCTCAATTGGAAAATAAGTGCCACCCATTTACCCATCTCTTAAAGAAAGGGGTAACATTTTATTGGGATGAAGATTTTCAAATATCATTTGCAAATATTAAAACATACTTGGCTAATTGACCAGTCTTACGACCTCCAACACAAGGAAAGCCACTACTTCTTTATATATCAACCACAGAACATGTACTTGGGGCACTTTTGGTTCAACATGATGATCATGGTAAGGAACACGATGTTTATTATTTAAGCCACACATTGGTAACCTATGAACATAATTATATACCTATTAAGAAGGCATGTGTAGCTTTGGTGTTCACCACTCAAAAATTATGACATTATATGCTAAATAACAAAACTATTGTTATCACCAAGGTAGATCCTCTCAAGTTCCTCTTATCTAAAGCATCTCTTCAAGGACACATGGATGAATGTATTATGCTCCTTAGTGAGTTTGATATTGAGTACCAAAATCAAAAGGCAATCAAAGGACAAGTTCCTACTGACCAACTTGCAGAAGATCCTATTACGACCACTCAACCTCTCAACTTTGACCTTCCAGATGATTTTATCATGATGATAAAACAAGCATCATAAGAACCTAAATAGTGGATGCTCTATTTTTATGGATCCTTCACATCTTAAGGGTTTAAAGCTGGCATATTGTTGATCATGCCAAAGGGGGATTTGATCCCCAAAGCATTCCATATATAATTTTAGTGTATAAAAAATATGGTTGAATATGAGGCATTGGTTGCAGGGTTGTGTCTTGATATATAGTGGGATATTTAAAGCTTAAAGTTCTATGGATATTTACAACTAATCATAAATTAGACAACTGACTAGTATCAAAAAATGGATGATAAGCTTATTCCTTACAAGCAAATTGTCGATAACCTCAAAACACATTTTAAATATCTATAGTTTGAGCAAGTTCTATGAGTCAACAATAGATCTATCGAGCCATGGCAAAAACTGGTTCCATGATTCAAATGCATGATATTGCTAAAGAATATCAATTCTTAATTAAAAATCTTCTTTACCCAGCACATATTCTATCAGATTCAAAGAGGATATGCATCGTTTTTGATCCTAATCCCTCACCTGAGCTACCATGGTACCAAGATTTTTATAACTATTTCCATAGTCATGTATTTCCCACTAACCTTTACAACAACTAATAAAAACTATTCCTTCATCCCTTAACACGTTGTATCCTCCCTGGACACATGCTTTATCATAAAGGCTATGATGGAATGCTTCTTCATTATTTATCTTTGGGAGAATCCAAGTTGGCACTAAAGGAGGTTCATGAAGGAATGTTTGGGGCCCATACCAATGGTGTAGTCCTAGCAAAGAAACTCCTCAAAATAGGCTATTATTGGCCCAAAGATACTTGTAATTATGTAAAGAAGTGTGTTCCTTGTCAGCAACATGGCAACTTGATACATGCACCTTTCATACCATTGTATCTATTTACAACACCATGGCCATTCTCAACATGGGGTCTTGATCTCATTGGGAAAATTAACCTGACATCTTCAGATGGCCATAAGCATATTTTAACTACAATCAAGTACTTTACCAAGTGGATTGAGGCCATTCCTCTCACTTATGTTACCAAGAAACAAATAGCAAAATTCATTCATTACCATATCATATGTCGATATGGCATCCCATCCTGTATTATATCCAATAATGGTGGATCCTTTGTAAACCAAGATGTGAAATCTCTTTGTGAAAAATTCAAGATCAAGCACAAGAAATCCACTTCATATAACCTACAAGGTAACAGACAAGTTGAGGCATCAAATAAAACCATTTTATCTATCTTAAAGAAGATTGTCAATGATGCTAGCCGTAATTGGCACTTACAACTCTTTCCTACCCTTTGGGCTTATAAAACCAATCATCACACCCAAACTGGAGCTACTCCATAATCCATTTTTTTGGCACTAAAGCTATCATCTTGATCTAGATTGAGATCTCATTATTAAGAATATCACTAGATCACATTGAAGATGATGAAGACTATAGAGCCTCACAGTTGCAAGAACTATAACTTCTTGATGGCAATCATTTAGCTAGCCTCAAAAACTTGTAAGCGTATCAGAATAGATTGTGGAGGAGCTAAAAAAAATGCATAATCTATTGAGAGTTTGAGATTGACAACTTAGTTTTAAAATATAACTAAAAGAACATGAATGTTGAACTTAAAAAGAAAGGCAAGTTTCAGCCTAATTGGTTAGGACCATATATTGTCATAGCAAACTATGGATCAGGAGCATATTGACTAGTTAAACCTAATGGTGAAGAAATTTCAGAGCCAATGAACATCATACACCTTAAGAAGTTCTACGCATGAATAGTTTTGAACCATTATCTAAAATACCCCTAACTTGGGGGCAACTTGTGCTGACATAATTTTATCTCACCCTTTTATCTTACCTTAAACGCATTTTATACTACCCTAGTCCACTTTTCATGATTCTACATAGTAAAGGATTTGAATCTTTAGCACTCTGAACATATTCTTCATCCCATTCTCGATTGCACTCTTTGAGAAGCATATTCTTTATTATGTCTAAGGCTTGTTTTAAGCTTAAACACTTTTTATCCCTTGACCAATTATGATCTGGATTATGTCTCATGAACATTATGAACATCCTCAGTAGTAGTTATACAAAGCAAAACAGCTAGGATGGTATTGTGTAGATTTAGACAAGTGAATATAAACATCTTCTCAGTTTCAGACCATTGCTACACTATTACAAATAGGTGAATGTTGATACTTCTTTTTTAGTTTAGGTTGTACATTATTTTATATCATATTTTTTGCTCTTTATTATTTTATCAAGATCTATGCTCTTGTCAATTTGTGAGCATGGGCTATTGTAGTCAGATTAGCTATCTTATTGTAACCTCTACTCTTAGGATGTTCATCTCCTCAACTAGATGGTCCCACCTTGTGCATATTTTATCTTAAAAACACCAAAAATATTATAAATACTTTGAAAATACCAAAAACACTAGAACATGATCCATAAAAGAACAAAAATATTTTCTCACACTTTTATACATTTGTACATTCTCATTCCACCATGCTATGCTCTTGCCATTTTTCAAGCACATAAACACCACTTCATTTCATTTTGCCCCATGCACTTGCCATTTTGTAAGGTCATTCTTTCTTGTCTAATCAGCTTCTTGTTTGTCAGGCCATTCTCATTTGTTTGTCATATCTTCCATTTCTTCTATAAATCATGTTGGTCTGATCATCATTTTTATTCTATCCCATTTTGTGGGAGAACTATATTTGGCTTGAAGTTCATGTTAGAACATGCATCCATGGAACTATGTAAGTAGCGTCCACTTGTCTTATACATCTAGAGTCAGCTCGACTAACCCCTTCCTTTTCATCTCTTCCCTCATTTATTTTGTCATTGTTCCTCATTAATTAGGGAATATTTATCATGTCATTGTTTTTTGTTATGATGTGGTGGAAAGTAACATCTCTACCACACATGCATGAATATTTATCTTTAAATTGCACAAACTTGGTTTTTGTTTGTGTGTGTTTATTTGAGTTTTATTGGTGGCTTTTTTTTTAGTTTTCTCGGTGTTTTGTTGTGCTTTCACACCTCTCCTTTTATTTATTTTCCTTTTCTCTTTTTATTACTTCTTGTCTCATCTTGGTCTTGTGTTTTACTATTTTTTTTTGCTTATCTCTTTTGTGTTTTAGAACATCTTGATGATTCACATGGATCTCAATTGTTTATATCTTGATCCTATGTTATTACATTGTTCTTGGACCATTTTTTTTTATTTTATTGTTGTTGGTGTCTTGTTTTTCTATTTGATTTTGCTTTTTCTCTTTTGTGTTCAAGAATGCCTTGATGGTCCACATGCATCTTGATTATTCATATCTTGATCTCATGTCATTAAGATGTTCTTGCTTTTTGTTTTTAAACATTTTATTTCTACTTAAGATCATATCTTGGTTTCAAGATAGGTTCATTTATGTTTATCTTTTTCTTTATCTTTGCTATTTTGTTTAAATGTAAATTACTATAACTCTGATTTTGGTCATTATTTTACCATTATCCATAGTTATAGATATTCACATTTGAACTGGCTCAGTGCAATTGGAATCTTATGTCATTCTAAGTTATTCATACTTATGATGCCTAATTTATTTTGATATATCAAATACTTTTTGCTCAGGTCTCAATGTCTTAACGTCAACATCAGCTCTGATGAATGATTCTCAAGAACACTTTGCAAAACCTAGGCTCATGATATGGAATTAGGCTTCTAGGTAACATGTATTTCATGTTTTTTTGTCTATGCTTAGATGTGCATCTATTTACATACATTGTGATTCTAATCAATTCTTGGTCATTTTTCATCATTCCTCATTCCATTCTCTCCCAAACATCGGTGAACTACATTGGCTAGAAGTTCATGTTGGAACATGAGTCCAAGGAACTATGTAGGTAGCGCTCAATTTCTATTGAGGTCAATTCATCTATCTCCATTCTTATTTTCATCTCTCTCATCACTTTGTGCATTCTCATATGCTTAGTTTTATATGGATTTCTAAGCCATTACACCATCGCATGTTCATTTGTGCTCACTCACTTTAACCTATCTTTTCGATTATATCCTTGAGCTATTTTTGCTTGCCAATTGCCCATGCTAGGGAAAACTATCTAAACCATGTCTAAATAAAATTATCTCTACAAGGGTAAAATCATTCTTTATTATTTATCAATGAACAAAATTTTCCCTACTAGGGAAAAACTATTTAATCATGATCACATTTGCTCTACTAGAGTACTTCTTATCTTCTCTTTAGAGACCCTGTTTTAGTGGTGCTTCCCTTCCTAAAGTAGAACTCTCTCTCTTTTCCTCTAATTCAAATCTCTCCACACTAATTCCCATGATGGAAATATTTTAGTAACTTGTCTTGAGATTGATCAATACCGTAAGCATATAGCTTCTACTCTCAAATTGGGTACATTTACAATGTGTCCCTTATATTTATGGATTGTATCTTTCCCATTCCCCCCATCTCTAGGGCATATTATACTTATCATTATATTTTTATAATTGATGGTAATCACATGTTCAAGAATTATCTCGTCTATATGTGATCTATTCCATGGGTTAATCTCTCACTTTCTCTCTCTTTTCAAAAGTTCATTCTTTTCTTCCATCCTAGTATGTCCTCTCGAGGGGGCATCATGGGTATATTCCAATTTATTCTTGAAAACTCTTTATTTTAAAATATGTTTCTTCACTTGAATGTCTCATTACACCTTCTCAAATAGGGGCAAAATGTAGACATCCAATTCCTAACACCATTTGTGTTGAAATTGTCAATCCTACTCGAATTGCACTCAAATATACATTTTAGGTCAAAATCCATAAAACACGCTAAATGATTCAAACTTATCATTTACAAGTGTCAATTCAAGTCAAAGTGTCCCTAAATTTGAAAATATAATTTATGGGCTAGCTAACTTTGATTAATTCATTTCGAGTCAAAATGACAATTTTGCCTTTTGTGCTCTAGATCACTCTTTTCTCCTAAATTCATTGGTACACACCATGTACCTTTGTTATTTTGTGTTGAAAAAATATTAAATGTAAATAAAGATCTAACACATTTAACATTGCCTTTTAGTTCCTCTCCAGTTAAATTATGACCTAGTAATATGACTTTCTAACCATTTTGATTAATTGTGTACCAATTTCCAAAGAATTGCACTAAACTTGATTAAACTTAAGATAATTAATTTAATTTAAGAGCTTAAGTAAGACTTCCATAGATATTTTTGAATATCTCATTATTTTAAATTGATTTTGAATATCTGCATCACCTAATGACATCATCTATGGGGTGGCATCCATCAAGCCATAAATATATAAAATATCAAGATTATAGGTCACCCATGCCTAGTTAATGCCTCCCATGCCTCATCAATTCCCATTATTCCAAGGTCATGATAAAGATAATTATGGATTTAATTCCAAATATTAGTATTATCCATGGCCACACATCTCAATCTTGAGATGGGTGGTCATGGTTGATCCTGACCAATCTCAAAAATCTATAAATATAGATGCCATAGATATGAATTTTAAGCTTGAATATCATAAAGTTATAATGTTAAATTGTTTCCACAATCCTTTACATTTGATCATTGATTTTGTTTGCAAGCTTCATTGATAGGCTAGTTTAATGATTCAGAATCATGAGCCTAGGTTTTATGGAGTGTTCTTGAGACATTGGAGGAGTTTTCCACCTTTTTGACAAAGACAAGGATGCTTGATCAAGGGAGAAAATTATTTTGAGCCACATGGGTATGGTGAATTCATTTGGGAAGGTAAAATGATGTTTACTTTCATTCATTTATTTCTTACCATCCTTTGTAATTTCCATAGGAATAGATAGGCTTAGTTAGTTTTTTATATATTTTTCATGATTTAATTCATAAAACATGCTAAATGGTTTAAACTTGTCATTTACAAGTGCCAATTTAGGTCAAAGTATCCCTAAATGGGGCAATGCAATTTATGGGCTAGCTAGCTTTGATTAATTCATTTCAAGTCAAAATGATGATTTCATCTTTTGTACTCTAGATCACTCTTTCCTCTTAAATTCATTGGTACATGCCATGTACATTTGTTATTTTGTGTTGTAAACATCCTAAATGGAAATATAGCTCCAACTCATCTAACATCGCCTTCTAATTCCTCTCCAATCAAATTATAACCCAGTAATATGACTTTTTGACCATTTTGATTAATTGTGCACCAATTTCCAAAAAAAATCAATAAACTTGATTAAAGTTACTTAAGCTAATTAATCCAATTTAAGAGCTTAAGTAAGAATTCCATAGATCTTTTTTTATAACCCAGTAATATGACTTTCTGACCATTTTGATTAATTGTGCACCAATTTCCAAAGAATTCCAATAAACTTGATTAAAGTTACTTAAGCTAATTAATCTAATTTAAGAGCTTAAGTAAGAATTCCATAGATCTTTTTGAATATCTCATTATTAGAAATTGATTTTGAATATCTCCATCACCTAATGACATTATTTATGGGGTGGCATCCATCAAGCCATAAATGCATAAAATATCGAGATTATGGATCACACATGCATAGTTAATGCCTCCCATGTCTCTTAAATGCCCCTTATTCCAAGTTCATGATGAAGATAATTATGGATTTAATTTCAAATATTAGGATTTTCTATGGCCACGCATCTCAATCTTGAGATGGATGGTCATGATCAATCCTGGCCAATCTCAAAAACCCATAAATAGAGAGGCCATGGACATGAATTTTAAGCTTGAATATCACAAAGTTATAATGTTAAATTATTTCCACAATACTTTGCATTTGATCATTGATTTTTTTTAAATGCTTCATTGATATGCTAGTTTAATGATTTATAATCATGAGCCTAGGTTTTATGGAGTGTTCTTGAGACATTGGGGGAGTTTGTCACTTTTGTTGACAAAGACAAAGATGCTTGATCAAGCGATAACATGATTTTTAGCCACATGGGTATGGTGAATCCATTTTGGAAGGTAATATGACGTTTGCTTTCTTTCATTTATTTTTTACTATCCTTTGTAATTCCTATAGGAATAGATAGGCTTGGTTAGTTCTTTGTGCATTTTTTATGATTTATGGACTAATGTTTGACTAACTTGACTTTTAATCCTCTATAAACATGTAGAATATAGATAGAGAGTTAAACAAGGCAACAATTAGACATTACTTCTATGTACCCTTTATTGATCAAGTACTTGACAACTTAGTTGGGAAAAGATTTTTTTTTTTTTAAATGGCTTTAGTGGATATAACCAAATACAAGTGGCACCTGAAGATCAATACAAAAAAAACTTCACATGTCCATGGGGAACATTTTACTATAGAGTCTTTTCCTTTGGTTTATGCAATGTACCTGCCACTTTCCAATGCGCAATTTTAACCATATTTTCAAACTTGAACAATGACTGTGTAGAGGTTTATATGGATGATTTTAATGTTCATGAAGAATCCTTTGGTAAAAGTTTGATCAATCTTACAAAAATTAATACAAAGATGTGAGGATTACCGTTTGTCTCTAGGTCATGAAGTGTTTGATTATGGTAGAAGAAGGCATAGTTTCTAGACATCATATTTTTGCAAAAGGGATCCAAGTAGACCCAAAGAAAATTGAAGTCATTTTAAACTTTCCTATTCCTCAAAATCAAACTAACATTAAAAGTTTTTTAGACCATGTAAGGTACTACAAAAGGTTCATATAATACTTCAATAAGATTGTTGCTCTAATATTTGCTTTGTTCGGAAAGGAGAGTGAATTTATCTAGAATTTAGCCTACTGACAAGCATTTGAAACCATCAAAGAAAATCTTAGTGCTACACCAATATTCAGAGGACCTAACTAGTCACAACCCTTTCATATTTATATTGATGTATCTAATCATGTTATGGGAGATATTTTGGGACAAAACATTAAAATGGACATATGTATGCCATATACTACATAAGTAAGAACCTAACTTTAACTAAAATAAATTATACAACCACTGAGAAGGAATTACTTGTGATTTATACCATAAATAAATTAAGACATTACATTACTAGTTATAAAATCTTTGTATATATTGATCATGTAGCTATCAGGTATTTGATGAATAAGCTAGTAGTAAAAGAACGAGTTATTAGGTGGTTATTATTATTGCATGAATTTGACATAAAAATTATTGATAAACTAGAAAAATTCAATGTGGTTGCTGATTTTTTTCTAGATTGAACAATGTAGATGAAGAACCTATAGAAGACAACTTTTGGGATGAACAACTATTTGTTGTTTCAGCACAATCACCTTGGTTTGTTAATATAAAAAACTTTCTAGCTACATGGAATTTTCCTTTTCATTTTATTAAAAAGGAAAAGAAATGTTTAATTAAAATTAGTTTTTATAAATGGATTAATGGTATACTATTTAAACTTGGACCTAATCATGTTTTTTGTATGTGTGTAAAGGAGAATGAAATGTATCATATCATTTGTGCATGTCACGATGAATATAGAGGAGGAAACTATTCGGTGAAAAAAATGATACATAAAATCCTTGGAGATAGATATTTCTATCCAACTCTTTATAAGTAGGTAAAGACATATGTTTGACAATGTGATCCATGTCAAAAAATAGGGAAACCTACATTATCCTTCGAGATGCCTCTTCATTCACAAGTAATTCTAAAACCTTTTAATAAGTGGGGTATGGACTTTTTTGGGTCCATAGATCCACCTTCACAAGGTAAAGAATACTTATTGGTATGTATATATTATGTAACCAAATGGGCTAAAGTAAAATCTCTCTCATCTGCAAGAGAAGAGGCAGTAGCAGACTTCCTCTATTCCAAGATAATGTAGCATTTTGGAGCACCAAGGGAGATAGTATCTAATCAAGGACCATAGTTCATATCCAATATGATCCAATAATTCATAGAGATCTACCAAGTTAACCACAAAAAATATTATCCATACTATCCTCAAGCAAATAGATAGGTAAAAGTTATTAATAGAAAATTGGAGAATATCCTTATCAAAATAGTCAGTAGCAGTTGAAAGAATTAGGTATCCAAACTTTTAGAATTTATTTGGGCATACAACACCATGTGGAAGACAACTACTATTTTTTCACCATATTAATTGGTCTATGGTAAGAAACCTCTCCTTTTAATTGAGTTTGAAATGCAAACATGGAGGATTGCATTAGAAGTAGGAATTAATGTGAATGAAGCACAAAAATAAATAATTTCATAATTGAATGAGTTGGATGAGATGAGGGTAAAAGCTTTACAGTAAACAGAGATGAATCAGTATCAAAGGAAGAAATGGCATGACTCACATATCAAAGAAAGGATATTTAGAGAAGGAGATTGGGCACTCTTATATGATTCCAAATATCAACATTTTAAATGTAAGCTCTGAACTAGATGGTTATGACCATTTCATATAGTAAAAATAAATTATAATGGTTCAGTACAGTTATTGTCTATAGATGTAAATCAAAAAACACTTCTTATTAATGGACATCATTTGAAGCTATATCAGAAGCCTTCCAATAAAGAGGAATTCATTTAGTTAGTACAAAATAAGTTTGGTATCATGAAAGAACTCAAATCTTCCATGGTAATTGATTTTTGAAGATAGAATTGGAATGAATACAGGGAGAGGATTCCCCTTTTCTCTAAAAATTCAAAATATATATATACATATATAATTTAACTAATAATTCAACTAGCTTGCTAACTATCGATGCACTGAATAATGAGCCTTGACCAAAAAACCAATAAATGGCTGGTCAAGGGCAAAAAAAACTCTAAAAAGGTGAGTTCAAAAATAAATTTGATGTTATTATCTATGGTACTATTTTTCATGACTAATTCATGTAATTTTCTTTGTAAGAATAGGTAAGGAAGACTAATAAGGAAAATATCATAATTTGTAAGAAGAGTATTTATTTTTCTACTAAGTGTTAGTTTTATATGTCTAAGCTTCATGCATTTGCTCAAACCCATTGGCATAAAAAAAATTTCCTAAGGTGATATAAGGAGAACATTTTATGACTTCAATAAAAGGTCATTTCAAAAAGTTATATTTTGAAACCTAACATGCTACGGATAGTATATTTTTTAATGATAAAGTACTTCATGAGGACACATCATTATAATCATAATTCATTTATGAATAACAAAAAGAAATAGGTTTAAAATATTTGACAGCAGAATAATTTTAAAAATAATAAAAAAGGAATAGTATGCCATCATTACTTCAAATTAATGTTGTCATCATTGATTGGCATGCTTTGAGTGTTGTCTACATCTCAAACCCTAAGGAGATATTAGTGTTGTCTATTCATTTTGTAACAAAGTGTTTTTTTCCTTTTGTAAGCAAAATAAAAGATTGACTATCTTATGCAAGTTTAGAATTTGAGATGGGTCTAAAGAAGAAATATAAACTAAAGAATGTAAGTAAGCTATTGAAAAATAAACCAGTAAAGGAGATACTAGTAGCAGCTAGATGGCTTAGGTTCTTTCTCAAATTCTAAGGATATGATGAGGCATTGGTAACTAAATTTATCTTCCATTTGAAACTTGACTTCTCCATGATCTGAGGTGTTTAAAAGCCCTTTTTCACATAGATCCTCATTAAATTTTTAGGAATTCTAGATGAAAGTGCATGAATAGTAGGAAGATCTTCAATTAGAGATCTCATCTAATTTTTTAGCAGCGAGGGAGAATCAGTACTAATCTATGTGGAAGACATCAAAGGAAGAATCAAGGGAATCAGTAGAGAATCTTCACTTGAACCATGGATGTCAATTTCCTTTTGGCTCATAAAATATTTAACATGTGAAAGGAAATGTAGTCTGTTAATTTGTATGGTGTTGAGGATGTTAATCCACCTAAGATATGGTGCTTGGCAACCCCAACACCGAATTAATTTGCCTTCATTCCTCCTATGATCTATTCAAGTTGTAGCCATGAGATATTCTAAAATCCCCTCCACCATCCACCACCATGGGTCAATCTAAATCATCATCTAGCACCACTTTCTATAGCAAGAATATGGGATGGAATCTTGGGACACCTTTCATGAATGAAAGAAAAGAAAAAACCCTAAGCCCGTTAGGCAGATTCCTTTATGCATTCATGATTCAAGTTCTAAAACCCCACCTAGAATTTATCCCAAATAAATTATCCATAAATCCACTCATAGCATAAGATCCTCGATCATGAATTATATATTATAAACCCCAAGTCCTTGTATAATCTCACCTTCTAATCCAACAAGCTAAAATTGAGACTTAGACTTTCAACCAAAAGCCATCAGCATATGCCTAAAGTTGCTCAAATCCAAGAACCCATTCATATTATTGAAGATGAGTCCTTTGTAGATCCTACCTCCTAGCTAAAACTTTAAGAAACCTCACATACAAAAACCCTTCCTCTTCTTAAGAAAAGAAGGAAACTAAACATATTTGTTGATAGTGATGAGACTATTAATGCAAAAACCTTAGACATCTGGAGACAAAACCCCACTTCCACTACTAGTGAAGCCTAAAATAAAGAGGAAGAAGACACTCCTCTTCCACAAGATGACTTTGTTGATGATTTTGTTGAAACCATCCCTAATGAGATTCTTATTCCTTCCTTCCACGCAACACACAAAGGATAAAGGAAAAGTCTCAATAAATGAAGATGAAGGATAACCTTTAAAGGAGGTAGATGGTGTAGAATTGCAACATGTTCTAGCATTGTCCCAACTAGAAGCCATTATTAGATAAAATGTAGAATATATTGTTGAACTAATGTTACTGCTCAAAATAAATATTTTTTAATTGCCCTATTGATGAAATAAATTGAAATCATGGAAATCCAATCTCTAAAGAAAATGGATGATGTAGAAAATGAAATTATTGATGTATGGGGCCATACCAAATCACTTGAGGAAGAGAATATTTCTTTAATGAGAATTCTTCTCAAATCTAAAATAGATAATGTTAGACTAAGAACTCAAATGGGTTCTAGTTATTCTAATGTTCCTTCTAGGGTCATGATAGAATAAGGCTATCAAACTATTTTGTTTATTCTAGATGTGAAAAATAAATGGGATCAAATTTGCTTGGAACTTGAAGAAATGAAGAGACAAAATCACCTACTTAGAAAGGAAAATCACCTTCTTAGAAAAGATAAACAACAAGTGAAAGAGGATTTTACATAAGCTCAAAAAAAAGAAGAACAGGTTAAACAAACTCTTCAATTAACATGTCAATTAAGTGAAAAAATATTATCTTGTAGAATGCCTTCTTTTGCATATAGCTTATTTTTACATGAATGGTTCTTCAGATGTAAAATATTGCATATGTCTTGTGGTCTACTACATGAAATAAATACCAATGCTAAATTCATGACTGTGTTTAAAAATGGTACTCCTGATAGGCAAGATATGCTTTGTGAGTTCTACTTGTGTGACATTATTTTAGGCAATACAAACACTTTCTTGGTGAACATGTTTATGGGAGAACTTCAATTAATAAATTTTCCTTCTGCATACAAAAATTAGATTTCTTGGCAGCATCGATATGATGATCACACTAATATTTCAAAGGATGTTGGTCTCTGTATCAGCCCACAATTTGGTGATGCATAGTTTATATTAGAGAAATTTAAAAAAATTTATCAATAGCCTAGAGTTCATGATTATTATATTTTTACCTTGTAAGATGGCCTCCATAATTTTGAATTTTTTGATTAGCATAATTTTTTATGTAGTGGTTGCTTGTAGATAACGATGGCATATGTTACCAGTTCCCTTTAGAAGAAGAGAAGTGGTGTCACCCAATACTATTTAATGGTCCCTTAGAAGATCTAAAGTCATTACTCAGATAATTTTAGATATTCTTAAAGGAGATGGAAAAAAACCATGGATAGGGATGAGGTTCAAACCTCCCTTACTACTCTCCCCTATCTCCCCATGGAAGAATATAGGACCTTAGTCTGAGGAGCAATTTGCCATTTGGATCCACTTTATGCAAAGGGGCATGGACTTCATTCCTCATCATTAAAGGATATTTTAGGATTTGTATTCCATCTATGACTTGAGTCTTAAGCTATAACAAATAGTTCATAATTATGAAGACTAAGGATACTAGTTTGCAAAAGGGAATTGTAAAAGGTAAGGTGTGGGGGAAATGATGAGTCCATAAAATGACTTACTATTGCTATAGTTTATGGCCTTAAATATGTTGAATGTTTGAGATTTATATGTAATATTTATATTTATAACTAGCATAAGGTAGTAAATATATGATTTTATCTATATAAATTTATGAAAAATCTAAGTCGATCTTCTTTGCATTATGTTCTGACCATATACATGTTTTAGGCTTCATATTTTGATATGTATAGGAAATAGTAGCATTAATATGAGTTTTGACAAGATTTAATGAAGATAAGGATGATCTAAGATAAATAAATAATTATCTAAGGCTTAGCTATGGATTTTAAAGCTTGTTACAGATATCACCAATTAGCAAGGATTTTATCAGTCAGATACATATTTCACCAGTAAGCTATGGATTTCACTAGTTCTATTATGAATTGGCCCATTATGATCAAAAATTGATCATATCATATTCCAAAGGGTTTAGATAGCTTCTCCAAGTTCTTCATGACAATCTAGAATACTCCTTTTGACATTTCTATTTTTGTGCATGTATATAAATAGTTTCCTATTTCTATTTAGTCTTCCATTTTTGGGAGTTGTTATTCTAGGTTATAATACTAAAGATAGAAGATATGAATATCATATATATATATAATTTTGGTTACCGTATAGTTAGGTGTGGTAGTTGTTATCTGATATAGATATTTTGATTCCTTGAATATCTCATTGCAATATTCTTCTATTTTAACTATATCACCCAATCTATCTAGAATATCTTCTTATTTCAAATCAGTCAAGTTGTTACCTAGAATATAGGGCTAAATCATTTATTTTCATATAATAAATGGATAGATCCATGTTGGATCTGGAACATATACGCATACATACATAGATATTGTAATTTTGGTTATTTTTTGTAAATACAAGAGCATTATAGCAGTTTTCTTTCTCAATTCATATGTTGAAGTAACCTTTTAAAACTAAATTGATTCAAACCTAAATCTAAGAGTGAGCAAGGGCCCACTCCCTAAGGAGATAGGAGATTTATTTTGGTAATTATAAATTTAATTCTTGTTTATTTTAATTAAGATGTGTGTGTGTGTGTGTTTGCATAATTTAGATCGATAACCTATAGGGTAGATTGATAGTTGATGTGTTACTTTCAGCATAAGTATTTAATTATTTTCATTCCTACAATCAACAAGTGTGAATTTGAACCTAATTTAGGTAAGTTTATTTTACAGTAGTGTGTGATTATTTCCAGATTCTTCAATCTTGTTCAGATTGGTTTGTTTATATTTTTTTCAAGATTGTTTCCTTTCAGCAATATTTTAGGAGTTAGAAATAGATATAGATCAGCACGACATCAAAAAAACACAAAAATAATATTTTTACCCTGAAACCAATAAGTGTCTTATAGCAAATAGATTAAGACATTGCCCTGGTAAGCACTGACACCAACATAAGTTGGTTAAATGAAGGGTTAATAAAGATACTCATCATTTATACTATTTTAATCTATCCCATTCTTCCTTTTTATGCATGTGGGATTATTTCTCTAATGTATTACTATTTATTATTATTCACTACTATTCATTCTAATATTATTTTACCCCCAATATACAACATATACCCCTACCTAGGTGTATTACAGTTGGAAAAAATTGATACGCATAATAAACCATAGGTCTCATCACATATGTCAAACCACTTCACCTTCTTTACATCTAGTATTAGTCATATTTTAGTACCCATCATTACTCCTCAAATGATTTTTATTTTGGTTTTCCACTCATAATAGTTGAATGGTGTAAAAAATGGAACCAAATTTTTATTCATGGTGTAGTAAGGAGGTATGTACAAAACTGATATCATGAAAAAGACAAACAAATGAAACCCCCTTGAACTTATAAAGGTTTAATTTTATAAGTCCTGGTAATAAAACCAATGCATATATCTCTAAAAATATCACACTTCAAAAAAATAATGCTTAAAAAGGAGTTGCCTACTAAAAATTAAGTGAATTTAAATTTATTAGAAAAAAACTATGCCTTGCAAAAAAATTAGGCCCAACATCTCAATAAAATTTAAGCCCTATTGGGTTGTTTATGACCAAGGGATAAAATCCCATTAGACTAGGGCTAATTTAGGGAGTCAAAAATAAAGAATGTCAAAAATTGAGAAGTAAGTTAAGCCCTATTGGGTTGTTTATGACCAAGGGATGAAATCCCATTAGACTAGGGCTAATTTAGGGAGTCAAAAATAAAGAATGTCAAAAATTGAGAAGTGATTAGGTATGCATAGGGTTTTGTTGTTTGTTTAAGGTAGCATTAAATTTTGATGATTATCCCAACAGAGATTGATTCCATTTAGTGTTCAAGAAAAGGTCAAGTTACAACAAGTGTCTATATAGGGGTCAGGTACCACATCCTATCTGACTAGACATTAATTTCTATTAAGTGTTTGTGCAAAGGCTGGACTCCCATGGCTATCTGAGTAACTATCAATTTATGTTGATTGTTTGGGTACTTATCAAGTTCCAAAGAGTGTCTAAAACAATGTTGGACTCTACAAGATTTCCACTCTGGGGTTAGAGTTTGAGGAGCATTTACACAGAGGTCAAAATCATTAAGATGTCCACATAAGGGTCAGGGTTCATCACATGTCTATCCAATCATCAATATCTAATGTTATTCATGTAGAGGTATAATTATGCCTAACCTTGTAATTGCCCAAAAACTATAGGTCTAGTACTACAACAAAAAAACCTCTAGGAACTCACTAAATTTCTTGAGAACCCTAAAAAAACTAGAAATGGTTTTCCCTTCAAGTCCCCTACTATGTGGATTTGTGTGTATTCCAAGGAAACACCACCAAACCCTCAAAAAGACTAAAATTGACTATCACAATGCTAGTTCAAGTTTACAATAGATTATAATATTTTATCACCTTCTCAGTTCAATGGCAAAGGTCATTTTTCATGAAAAAAATAGCAAACAAAAGATAACCTACAAAAAGTGCCTTTTCCCTTGTTCTTTTTTAAATCTGGATCAACAAAGGACCCCATAAGAAGAAGAAAATCTGAGAAATGGTGAATATACAATATGCAAGGTCAAATAATGCCATATCTATGATATATAAGCTAAAAATTCAAGATTTCATGATATAAGTGATGAGTCCATTATATGGCTCATTATAACCAAGTAATAACCATGTCATTACATACTAATATCCCTTCTTGAAATGGATATGATATGCATTTATAGTTTATTTCTAGTCTAAAGTAGATAATGAGTACATATATCTTAGTTAGCATGTGTGAGTCAATGTTGCTTGTTTATACTGCTATATTATAATTACTTGCATGGTTATCACTTAGTTTTGCATGTGCAGGCCATATGATTGCATCATGATCAAATTTTACAATTTTTGACAAGTAATCACACCCTTGGAATGAAGTTTAATACACGTTAGGGTCATCCAGTGAAGCTCGAAAGCCCAAAAGTGAAAATATGGAGTCTAAAAGTGAAGCTTTGGATTCTAATAATGAAGCTCCAAATTTCAATAGTGAAGCTTCAGAGCAAAATATTCAAGTTATGGAGTATAATAGATGAGATCCAAGCAAGTTTTAGAGTTTATTAAACAAGTTCTAGAATTATTCCACTCATATATAGAGCTTGTGGAAGGCATTTTATTGATCATATAATATTGTATACATTTGTATAGAATGGTTGTGGCCTTTCCAATGCACTCAGGGGTCATGATAACATTTACCCTATATAGCATTCTATTTTTAAACATGATATTTATAGTATGTTTTATAAGAGCACTATTATAAGTATTATGGGATTTTTGGTTACCAGGTCAGAATATCTTGTAACCATCAAGATATTATAACCGGTTGGAGCATGCATGTTATTACACTAGCCTTTCCACTATTTCATCTTGAAAAATGGAAAATGGTTGTAACATATTTTCCATTTTGTAAATAAGAAATGATTGCAATTGTAGTCTTGTTAGTCTATTAATTTATTTCAATAGCAGTTGTAGGAATGTTGTATTAGAAAAACATCTTCTTACTATTTGTAGAGGTTAGAAAGATAGAAGTTTTTAAAAAAAAGAAAGGTTAATAGCAGACAAGAGACATCAATGAAGGATAGAGTTTTTTTATATTGTAATTTGTTATTATATAAATTAATGAAGCTTTTAATGTTCCTCAAATTATAAGAGTTTAAGATCCTGTACCAAAGGAGAGCAAGGGCCCACCCACCCAAGGAGACAGGATTCTTGTTTGGTATTTTTCTTTATGTTTATATTAGTTTTTGTTTAATTCTTTCAATACTATTTAATAAGTGTGATTTTGTTAATCTACAGGTCTTTCTTTATGCATGTCATTTTAAGTTACTTTTCCAAGCATTTTCCTTTTCAAAATCAATTTTCATTTAAAAGCAAATTCAATTCAGCACATTGATTAGAAAGTGATTTTTTTTTTTAATAAGCAAGTGTGTTTGATTAACAGTAGTATATTTGACAGAAAGAGTTTCTCTTTACAAGTAAGAGTGTTACTTTTAATATTTCAATTCTACAAGTGAGTTTATTTTGGATCAATTATATAGGTTTTAATTAAAGTTTGATTGGATTACAACTTTAGAGTTATTTGATCCATTAGAAAATCCCCTAAAACACAATTGTTGTCAATAAAGTGCACACCTTATTGCATATAGCCATTGGACACTACCCATAGTTAGGATAACATCAACCAAATGAGTTGATTAAATGAATGGATTGAGCACACCAGTCAATAAGTTGAAGAGTTTAACTACTAGAACTGATTTGTTACCATGTTGGAGTGGACCACAATCAAGGATCAGGAACTAGATACACAAATACATGAATATTTGTAACATGAAAAAATAAAATATGTAGAAGAGATAGCATGTTGTATAAGTGAACCCAAATATGAGCCCAAAAAAATATTAGCATTTTCATTGGTCAAAAAATATTTAGGAAAGCTACATTTATACAAAAGCAAATCTACCAAAAAAGACGTGGGTGTGTAACCCTAAATAATAAAATAGGCTAAACCATATTTCCATAATGGCATATTATAACACCTAAGCAAGCTAAACATGTGTAGTAAAACCATATAATGGTATTAAAAACCTACACTAACAACCTAATGATTTAATTCTATTGTATTCACATCCATAAATTCCCATCCATGCCTTGGTAAGGGTACCCACTCCATAAACAATGCATATAAAAAGGATTTTAAAATAACCCCTCACCATTCTTATTGATTTAGGTATCACTCATAAATTCATCTACCCTTAGGTAGCAAAGAAAAAAAATCATTTTGTGCAACTTTATTCTAGTGTTGAGGTGATGATTGTCAATGGTAGAACATTACCCTACAAGGGCAAGTGTCATAGTATTCTCATTTTGGTGGGATACTATAACCTTGGGACTAACATGTTTTCTTTGTCTTTAGGTGGATATGATGTTATTTTGGATACATAATGACTATGAACTCTTGGACCTATTCTTTGGGATTTTTCTGAGCTATGGATGCAATTCTCTAAGAGTGGACACCAATATATAATGAAAGGCCCTTTTCCTAGATCCACTAGTATCATCAGCTCTCATCTCATGGAGAAACTTCTAAAAAGGGTTCCCATTGAGTAATTTCCAAAATATTTTCTCTTCATACTAGTCCCTCAACTAATTTTATCCATCCATTAGACTTTCAAAATACTTTGGTCAAACATGCAGTAGGTTTTTAGAACCAATTATATTCCTATCTTACCACCCTAATGACCATTGTATCCAAATTTTTCTAGGTAGTGAACCACTTAAAAGTAGGCCATATAGTTTCCATTTATTCAAAAGACTGATATTGAGAATATGGTTCATGATCTCATATAATTTGGAGTCATTTGACCTAACATTATCCAATATTCCTCTCTAGTATTGTTTGTTCATAAAAAAGATGCCTCTTAGTGAATTTACACTTATTTTTGATAATTGAGAAAGTTCACCATTAAGGAACAATTTCCCATTTTGATAATAGATAATCTCCTAAATGAAATTCATGGTGGCACATTTTTATCCAAGTTGGATATGTATTCTGGCTATCACCAAATGCATACATAAAATAAACATTCCTAAAATGGCCTTTCGCACACATGATGGTCACTATGAATTCCTTGTCATGCCATTTGGGATGTCCAGTGCCCCTTCCACATTGTAAGGATTAATGAAAATAAATTCTTACCCTTCTTACATAAGTTCATCTTGGTATTCTTTGATGACATCCTCATATACAAGTAAACTTGGGTAGATCACATCAACTACCTTGTAACATTTTGTTAAGAACCACTTGTGTGTCAAACATTCTAAATGTTATTTTAGGAAACTAGAGGTTGAATACCTTTAATGTATTATATCAATTTTTGGTGTTCATGTCAGTCTCACCAGAATTGAGGCTATGATAAATTGGTCTAAATTGATGACACTCAAAATTCTATGTGCATTTGTTGACCTAGTAGGGTCAAGGATTATGGAAAAATTAAGGCCCCACTAATGAATTTGATAAAAAAATACTCCTTTGTAAGGTCTAAAACATCTTAACAAATATTTGATCACCTCAAATAAACAATGTGCACCACACCAATATTGGCCATGTCCAATTTCTCCAAGCCATTTTTTATTGAATTTAATGCATGTGACATGGGACTTGGTGATATGATTATGCAAGACGGATGTCCCATTACCTTTATCAATAAGTTACTCATTGAGCATAGTTTGGCATGCTCCACCTATGACAAGTATATGATGGTTATCCTCCATGTAGTCAAAAATGGTGTCCAAACTTGGTAGGTTGACACTTTTACATCAAAAATGACCATCAAGGCCTCAAATATTTTATGGAGCTTGGGTCTCTTCCCTAGATCATAAAAAATGGGTTTGTAAACAAAGGAGTATGATTATGAGATCATATACAAAAAATAAAGGAAAACTTGGTGGTTGATGCTCTCTCTTGATAGTTTAAAGAACAAGTAGGACTATATATTGTATATGTTCCCATTTCCACATGGATACATGATATTCAACAAGAGTGACATCATGATCACCCCACCCAAAAACTCATTATCCAACTATTTATTAATTTTATTGGTAAACCTCATTATACTTGGGATGGCCAAACATTGTGATATAAAGGTTGCTTTGTATTGGTCACAAGCTCTAAGTTTAACAAATTATTTTAAAATATTTGCATGCCTCCCCTTCTGAAGGTCTTTCAAATTTTTTGAAAACATATGAGCACGCCTGTCATAGTTTTTTATAGCCTAGAATCAAGTAGGATATCAAGACATTTATTATAGAATGTGATATATGCCAACACCAAAAAGGGGAAATAGTCATATCACCTATTTACTCCAACCAGTCCCCATTCCACAACATATTTGTATTAACATTTCAATGGATTTGATTGAGGGCATTCTCAAATGAGATGGCAAATATGCCATTCTCATGGTGGTGGATCATCTTTATAATATGTTCATTTTTGTGTTATATCCCACCCCTACACTACTTCACCCATAGCCCAAACATTTATTGATTAAATTTTTAGCTTTATGGTATTCCCACCTCTATCATATCATATTATGACTCAGCCTTCACAAGTCATTTCAGACATGAACTCTTCCAAAACCTCAGTACACATCTTAAAATGAGTTCAGGATACCATTATTTCACTATTTTTTTCATTTTATTTTTTGAGAAGAAAGCAAGAAAAAACATAAGAAGGATGTGGTATAAAAAATTGGTGCATTGTCCATGCGTGAATCTAGATGATTTTTGATACTCCTCTTTGTCTGGGGATGATGACCTGTAGATAAGAAAACACTAGTAAAATGGTTGATTAATGAGATAGGAGGTCGAACTGCCTAACATGAGCTAGATCCAAGAAGCACGAGCTTCCATAGATGTTGTCAATCCACACTTTTATAACACTTAAGTTTTGATAAACTAAAAATAAATACTTTCATGAATAATAGAGGGTACTGAATGCAATACAAGAAATTCTAGAAAAGAGACAAGTGATTTTGACTAAAAATAACAATAAATGATTGAATACTAATGCCAAATTACTCAAATTTGATTCAAAAAATAAGTTTAATTTATATGATAAAACATAAAATCATAAACTGAGATTTGGGTAGGGTAGATGGGTTAAATTAGCTTGTTGTAAAATGACACACAATGATCATCGGTGTTTGGGTATGACCATAGGTGGTTAGGGCCAACCGTCAGTGGTTAAGTGATCATCGGTGTTGTATTTGGTTTTGGGAAAAGAAGTATGTTGGGGAGGTTGTAGAGAGGTTCAAGAAGTGGTGTTTGGGTTGAATGTTGGTTTTGAGATAAAAATTAATGCTCATAGGTATCTAGTTTGGGAGTTGGGTGTTTGGGTGATTGGAATAGGCTATGGGTGGTTTTGGGTAGGAGATGAAGTGTTTAGAGTTATAAAACTCTAATATAGGGAGTGAAGTGTAGAGAATGGGAATGACCAAGCAACTGAAATAAATAAAGCTAATTACTAAATCTTGATAAAAACATAAAAACTTAGCTTTTAGGTGGTATTGGTCTAAGGAATGTTGAGGTTGGTTGAAAGCTGTTGTGGATCCTAGAGTAATGTTAACAAATTAACGTTAACTTGGATGAAGATAGTGAGTTGCAAAAGCACCCTAATTCTCTGGATTGGTTCCTAGTTTATTGGGAAGCTTTTAGATTCACCTGGGATTCAGAATCCCTCACTCCCACCTCTATTTAACCTCCTCTTCATATCTTAATATAGATAAAAGGAGCATTGAAATAAAATAGCTTAAAAAATAGTTTAAAAAATATTCTAACATGTATTGATCGTGCAAATAGAAAACTAAAATTAAACAGCTAGTAATAAATGAGTGAGTTGCAATTGAGTTGTAGTTGACTCTTTTAATCATGCACTCTTGAGGTGGAGTTTTAAGTAACTATTGGTGATTCGGGTCAATCATCAATGATCAAGGGGTGATCATTGATAGTTAGGGATAAAAGGTCAAAATGGATAAGAATAGCCATTTGTACTTAAGACTGGCAGTTGAGAAGCTAGGAAATGGTATGTGGTTAATAATGGGAGCATTGGGATGTGTGAATAACAAATCTAGGAGATTAGGATTATTAATTGCTAGGGTAGAAATGGTTTCTAGGCTAGGTGTCGACCAATAAGCCATGGGTTTGGGTAGGTGAGGTGTAAATAGGATTAATTAATTTATTAAAGGGGTTTTAACCAAGGGGGGCAAAGAGGCCAAGGGGTGATTAAAAGGTTGATGCAACATTTAGAGCCATAGTGTATGATTTTTTGGTGTTTATATTTTTCCCCTTTTTGTTTTGTAGTTTGTGTTAGCAAGATAAGAAATGAAAATAGATTTTTGGTAGAAGGTTTGATGAAGGTTCGATGTCATAATAATGGGAGGAGGTGTTCCCCCTCAAATCAGAAATCGATGAGGTGAAAAGGAGTCAGGTTTAGGTTTGATAAGCGGGTAAGTGAGTGAGAAGGTGGAAAATAAGGTTGGTTAGACATTTAAGCATGAATGGTGCACAAGAATGTGACTAAGTTAAATACCATAGATCACAAATAGACTAGGTTTCCATAGTTCAAGTATTTGGTAAAATAGGATCGGCACTAAAAGGACAAGTGATAGGGTAACTAGGCCACAGCATTAGGCATAGTTGATATGGGTTACTCCTATAAACTTAAGTCTCTGAGTGAAGGTGTTTGTGGCCTTAGGTATCTAAAAGTAGGATGTGATCTTGAGAATACAAAATGGTCATAGGCGTGAGGACCATAAAGGGTCATGCTACGAGGCACCAAAATATTTGGGCATAAAAGTATAACGAGTTTATCAATTATGGAAAGGTAGTTATGCCATTAAAATGACCAAGGCAAGGTGGGATCCTTAAAACGTAAAAAAGATATGAAAAAATGACCAAGGTGGAGGTTATTTCATTAGTTTTTTGGTAGAGAATAAGGTGCTCTCTGATGGGTGGTTGGTTGATGAAGAATAAGGTGTTCTCCAATAGGTGGTATTGTTGTGTTAATGTTGTTGTTTTAAAAAGTTTGGTTGGGTTATGTTCAAACAAGTTGCCTAATTTGGTATACCACCTAGTTTGGGTAAAAAAGGGGACCCATGCTCTGGTGAAAGGGTGAAAATTTTGTGGTTGAGGGTTTAATGACTCAAAAAGGGAAGACATGTGTCTTTTCAAGAAGTTATGAAAGTAGAAGGAGGTTAAACATTCTTGTTGACAAAGACCAAAACATCAAGATGGGTGGGTTTATGAACATGAGTCCCTTTCATGATTTTCTTTATTGTTAGTTTGTTTGTTAAAATAAGGTATCTTGATCACATAGTGCCTGAGTAAGCTCAAAATCCCTTGTTGATAGAGGGTAAAAGGGAGATGGATGAAATAGGTGGATAGATGAGAGTGTAACCTTCTTGTGGGGATAGCTTACCCCTTCCTGTAGGTAACCTAGGAACCATTATAGAAAAGTATATGCCTTTAAAATGTTTATGTATATTGATCAATGCATTAAGTCTACTATTTTTGTCTGAAAGTCGATTGCAACCTTCTTTGGGATTGATTTGGGTTTTGAATTTTGACTTTTGATAGTTGACTTGTGGTCATTTTACTTGCTTTTACTTGATGGATTTGAGAATTTGATCGATGTGGGAAACTTCCAAGTGATTGATTTTGACAAATTTGACTTAGCCATCCTTCAAGGGAGTGGTCTAAGATTTTGAATATGTTTATGTTGATAACTATCCTTCGAGGGATCAGTTTACCTTTTTAAGCATTTTTTGATAGTTTTGGGCAGTTGACCTTCAAGGGAGTAGTCCACATGCTTTAGATTTAACCCAAGTGATATTTTGGTATCTCAAACTTAATTTTTATGGTTGTAGACATGGATAAGTCTATATAGACTTAAGGCTTTCCTTTATGGAGGCAAAAAAATAGCACAAGAAGATTGATAATGGGCAAAAGAGGTTTAAGTGACAACGACCATGGGGATCCATCCTAAAAGGGATAGAAAGTACCATGAGAATCATGCCATAGGTAGAGCCATGGTATTTATGTTTAATATTAGGTTAAGGTTGTGATGGATAATCACATGGTCCTATTTTAATCAGTTGTCCTTAAAATGAGGAGATCAAGGTGGTGAAAAATAAGAGATGAGCTTAAGTTAGACACAATATGACTAAGAACTTGGTTTAACAAAAGGACTGACATGAATATAAAGCATTAAGAGGTCTAGGCTTTGATATGCCCTAGGTCTATACTTGCATAAATGGTTCATATCAATCAAGAGAGAGGATATCCCCTAGTTACTTTGTAACACTTGATTAGATGCAAAAAATGTTCTAGAAACATAAAGGAAAAAGACAAGGTTGGTTAGGTGAGGGTTTTTAGGCTTTAGTTGGTTGTAAGGTGTTTGGGTTTATGAAGTATGTTTAGGCATTTGGTTTTGGTTGGTTTAAGTTGATAAGTTTGGTGAGGTAAGGCTCGGGTTAGGCCCTAGTTATGATAGTGATTGACATCAGTCAGGAGTCGATTGACGGTGGTTTACCATAAACTAGCAATGGTTGGGTTTATAGGCAAAAGAGGTCTAAGGGTAGATTGGTGATGATCAAATAGAGACCAACATCGGTCAAGGCTAAAAGACCAAATAAGGTCTAAGGACATGATTGAAGTTGATGGTTTACTTAGGTTTTGATAAAAGGTTGGTTAAGGTCAAGGTTAAGAAAGGTGTGGGTTGATGCATAAATGTCAAGGGTTAGTTTGATAATGTTGGTAAGGTTTTAAGAAAAGGTCTTAATTGTGGTTTGAGGATAAAAAATGGTCAAATCCTTTTGGAGGGTGAGTTCCCCTAGTTGCTCTTTTCGTGTAGGCTTGAGGTGGGAAAAGGCTCTCGAGTGAGGATGATGGTTAGTAAAGAGGATTTAAGAGGGATGAAGATGAATTCATTTTTCATCCCAAGCATTATTAGTTGTTAGTTGTTAGTTGTTAGTTGGTGAGGCATTTAAGTTGTAGGCATTGGTTCAAGCGATATCTCCTCTATGACACAAAGGAGAGGTAAACGCTGCTTGATTGGATTTAGGTGGGCATGGGGTCTAGGAATGTTGTTGGGAACATCATCCTAGAATAAAGGTGGGTTGGACAAGAGACATTGATTGACCTAATGAGAGATCTTAGGTGTGGCATGGGTAGCTAGGATAAAAGGCTAGCCAATATTTAATAAATCTCAAATGAAGGGTTAATTTTGGTTTGAGTTGATAGATGAGTTGGTTATATTTGGATTGAAAGTTAGTCTGATTGGGGTTGATTGATTTGGTTTAGAAATTAGTTTGATTGGTTGAGATATGTAGGATTGGTGACTGATTTGGTTTATTGGTTTGGATTGCTCATTTGTTAGGTTTGTTTATTAAGGTAAGGTGACAAAGATTAGACCCTATTCAATATAGAATTGAACCAAACATAATGTAATTAGGTAGTCAAAAATGAGAATATTATATAATAATTGGATTTATTTGGTTATAGGTGAGGTTGGGTTGGTTATAGTTGAAGTTAGGTTGGTTTTGGGCAATGTACGTTGGGTTTGGTCCACAAAAATGGTAGGTATAATAGATAATGTAGTTGGGGTTGGTTCCATAAGATGGGTAAGTGAAAGAGATATGGTTGTTTGGGGTGATTCCACCTTTTAAGTAAGTGGAGGAGGTAGGTTAGTTAGACATTGATTTACTAAAAGGGAAAATAAAATGGTTAGGTCAGTTTCCCTAATTATGGTTATTAAATGAAGTTTAAAAGGTTTTACTTCGTCAACAAGTGGATTGGTTAAGGTTGCTTTTTCTTTAGTGAGGATTTCAAAGGAAGTTGGGAAGGTTTCACTTGGTTAACAAATGGATTGGTTAGGGTTTCGATTATAATTTCCTTAGTTATAGGTTTGCTTAGGATGAAATCTAATGTATGGGACTCATTATTTTGATGGTTTTGATTATGGGTTTCTATAACAATGGGTGCAGAAAGAGGTTCAATGATTGATTGCTTGGTGACATTCAAGGTTAGGTTTGGTGGAATGCAGATACTATCTTTTGGGACCTCCTTTTGATTGATAAGGTTTTAGACAATCATCTTAAAATACCTACATCTGTCAACCACATGCACATTTATATAATGATACACACAAAACTCATTCTCTATAAATCAAATGGGTTTTATAAGAGAAGTATTGATGGATTTGATTTGAGGGAGTTTGATAATAGAAGCTTTTAAGAGTTTGTCAAGGATTGAGGCATACAACTCCCCTAACAGGGTGTACTGCCTAAGAAGAGGTTACACCAATAGCTTTTAAGTTTGCAAGTCAATTGGTTAGTTTGATGAAGTTGGTTGGTTGAATAAGGTTGATGAGGTTGATGAGGGTATATAGTCGATTGATTTGATAGGTTGGGTAGGTTGGATAGATTGGTTGGTTTGATAATTTTGGGTGATAGTTGTTGGTTTAATTGGATGAGGTTAGTTGGTTGACATGTTTGATAATGTTATTAAAGTTGATAAGGTGGGTAAGATAGGTAATGTAGGTAAGATAGGTAAGGTAGATTGGTTTGATAGATTAGGTAAAGTTGATAAGGTGGTTTGGTTGAATAATTTTGATAAGTTTGATTGATTTGATAGGTTGGATGGATTTGATAAGATTGGTGGGTTTGAAAAGTTTGGTTGATAATTGTTAGTTTGATTTCATATTAGTTGGTTTGATAGGGTTGATAAGGTAAGCAAGGTAAATAAGGTAGGTTTGGTTGATAGTTGTTAGTTTGATGACTAAGGGGTTAGACCAAGTATTGGTTTTGAGATAAAGAGGGCTACCACAAAGTGGGTTTAGGTATTTGATATGATGGTTGGGGCAAGTAATCTAAAGTTTGATGAGGTTGATATAGTTGATATGATGGTTGGGGTAGGTGACCCAAAGGTGGGTAAGGTTGAAATAGTTGAGGTGGGTTATGACAAGGGTCAAATAGGGGTTGAAATGTTGGTGGTCGGTGGAGGTGATAATCAAATGGTTGTTGCAATTTTATTGATTGATTATGATGATAATCAAATAGTTATTAAAATGTTATTGCTTGGTTATAGTTAAGGTTGGATTGATTATGGTTGAGGTTGAGTTGGTTATAGGTAAGGTTTGGTTTATCATAGGTAAGGTTGGGATGGCCATAGGTGAGGTTGGGTTGATTGTGCTTGAGGTTGGGTTTGTTATAGGTAAGGTTTAGTTCATCAGAGGTAAAGTTGGGTTGTCCATAAGAGACATTGGGTTGATTGTAGGTGAGGTTGGGTTGGTTATAGGTAAGGTTTGGTTGATCATAGGTAAGGTTGGGTTCATCATAAGTGAGGTTGGGTTGATTATAGGTGAGGTTGGGTTAGTTATAGGTAAGGTTGGGTTGATTATAGGGTGGCATAGGAGCACAAGTGGATCACGATGCAAGGCAAAGCCTTAAGGCAAGAGGGTTGTCTTTCAAGATTCTAACAAAGTTAGGATCTCTTAAAGAAAATATAGGAGTGTTGGGGATCAACCAACAATTTGATTACACTTATGAAAGCAATAAACATGGAATTAAATCAGAATGATAAGTAACTAGAATGATAAATAGCAAAGAACAAGAGATACAAGAAACCACCCTAAAAACTTGTATTAAACTCTTTACAAAAGGAATACAATTGAAGAAACTTCTTTCTTCCACACCTCTCTCAGATGTACAGATCTCTCTCTAGATCTCTTTCCCTCAAGAGCTCTCTCTCTCAAGTACAATCAACTCCAACAACCTATATTGATTCACATATACAATTTTGTACTGTTCTTCAACATTCAATACATACATTAAGCTAAGAAGATCTAATCCTACATATAGAATTAGGAAACTTGAGCATGCATTTACAACCAATAGTTATGCCTCTTAAACAAGGGCTCTAAAATAGTCTTATTAATAATAGAGACACGAACTTAAGACTATGACTTAATCCTAACATGCAAACACTCAATTCTGTCCACAAAAATAGCTCTCTAGACGCACAGGTAACCGACATCAGTTCCTGCCTGCTTGCCTGTGACTGACGTCGGCCGATTCCTGCCGATGTCGGCGTCTTCTAAACTACTCTTGACTGACATCGATCACTCCTGACCAACACCAATGACTATGTAAACCTGCAAACTACCAAATCTGCTCCTTGGTGAAGCTTTTAGGCTCCACACCTTAACAATCTCCCACTTGGAGATAAACAGTTGCACCAGTACCTGTACAGCAACATCTTCTAGCTCCTCCATCTTCAACTCAATCATGAAGAACAACAGAAGTTAAATGAAGATTCAAATTCTCCTTTGTAACCAACTTGGTTAACATATTAGCAAGATTCTTATCTGTATGGATCTTCTCCAGCTTCAACTCACCATCCTCCAATACCTGTCTTATGAAGTGGTACCTAAGTTGTATATGCTTCATTCTTGAATGAAAGGCTGAATTCTTACCCAAATGAATTGCACTCTGACTATCACTGTATAATCTGTAACTCTCTTACTCCCTTCCAAGATCTTTCATGAACCGTGTCATCCATATCATCTCTTTGTTAGCCTCTGTGACTGCAATATACTCTGCTTCTATAGTTGACAAGGCAACAACCTTCTACAACTTTGATATCCAGCTAACCGTCATTCTACCAACAGTGAAAACATATCCTGTGGTGCTTCTTCTGCCATCCAAATCACCTGCCATATCTGAATCTACATAACCATGTAGAGAAGTATCTAAACCTCCATAGCATAAATGCCTACTGTTGGTTCCTCTCAGATATTTAAGGATCCACTGAACTACTTTCCAGTGTTTCTTTCCTAGATTGGCCATATACTTACTTACAACTCCCACTGCTTGAGCAATATCCAGTCTAGTACAAACCATTGCATACATTAAACTCCCTATTGCGGAAGAATATGGAACTCTACTCATGTACTCTACCTCATCATGTGAATTAGGACATTGTTCGTTACTCAACTTAAAATGTCCAGCCAAAGGTGTGCTTACCGATTTTGCATCCTACATATTGAACCATTTCAACACCTTGTTCACATAATCCTCTTGAGACAAAATCAACCTGTGATTTTTTCTGTCTCTCTTAATGCTCATGCCAAGGATTTTCTTTGCTGCTCCCAAATCCTTCATGGCAAACGTTTGAGCTAATTTCACCTTAAGCTCAGAGATATCCTACATGTGTGATCCTGCAACCAGCATATCATCTACATACAACAACAGAATAATATATCTGCCATTATCCAATCTCTTAAAATACACACAATGGTCATATTGACACCTACTATAGCCATGCTCAGTCATAAACTTGTCAAATCTCAAATACCATTGTCTAGGAGCTTACTTGAGGCCATACAAGATTTTCTTCAATCTGCACACTAGCTTCTCCTTACCTTTGACCTCAAATCCTTCCGATTGTTACATATATATTTTTTCATCCAAATCTCCATGAAGAAACGTTGTCTTAACATCAAGCTGCTCAAGATGCAAATCCTCAATAGCAACTAAAGACAGTACAGTCCGTATAGAAGTCATTTTAACAATAGGAGAAAAAATCTCACCAAAATCAATACCTAGTTTTTGTGCAAATCCTTTCACTACCAACCTGGCCTTATATCTCATCTGTCCGTTCTCACCTTCCTTCAATTTGTAGGTCCATATGTTCTTCAGTGTCCTCTTACCAACTGGCAACTCAACCAAATCCCATGTTTGGTTCTCTTTCAAGGACTCCATTTCCGCAACCATGCCACGCTCCCACTGATGCTTGGATTCTACCTATATTGCTTCTTCAAAACTCTTTGGTTCTCCACCATCAGTTAGCAATAAATAGAATAATGAAAGAGAATATCTACTTGGAGGCTTACTCTTTTTGACCTCCTGATGGGCATCTGAGACTCATCCACAACACGTTGTTTGCCCAAATTCTCTAACAGTGACCAACCTCGGTCACTTCCAGGTCTGTAATTGGTCGACGTCAGTTTTGCCTGACCGACATCGGTTCTTGACCTACCGACGTCGGTCTCTATATGACCAACATCAATTTTTGTCCTATCGATGTCGGTTCCTTCCTGGCCGACGTCGGTTTCTATGTTTTCCTTTCTGTGATTAATTTTTCCCATGAGCTCATTTTGGACCGTCACCTCGTCCAATTCTCCATTGCTCTGCCCAGGTTGATTCAGCTTCTTCAACTGATCACTATACATCACTTTTCATTGAAAACAACATCATGGCTCCTAATTATCTTGTTAGTTCCTAGATTCCAAAACCTGAATTCGAAATCATCAGAGCCATAGCCAATAAATGTGCACCTCATAGACTTAGCATCCAGCTTCTTTCTATTTTCCTTATCAATGTGCACAAAGGCTTCACAACCAAAAACTTTGAGAAATGAGAGATCTACCTTTTTACCTGTCCATGCCTCTTCTAGAATTCCACCATCCAAAGCTGTAAAGGGTCCTCTGTTAATCAGGTACACTACAGTATCAATAGCTTCTGCCCAAAACTCTAAGGGCAAACTAGCATGCAATCTCATACATCTTACACGCTCCATAATTGTTCTACTCATCCTTTCAACAACTCCATTTTACTGAGGTGTCTTTGGAGCTGTCCTTTGCCTACGGATTCCATGCATATAACAATACCAGTTGAACTTATAGCTACAGAACTCACCACCATTTTCAAATCTCAGGCACTTCAATCTTCTGCCTGTTTCATTCTCAACCATAGCTTTCTAAATCTTAAAAGTCTCAAATACATCAGATTTCTTCTTAATACAATAGATCCATACCTTTTTTGTAGCATCATCTATGAACGAAACATAGTATTGTGATCCTCTAATAAAAGTAACCTGAGCCGGTCTCCACACATCTGTGTGAACAAGCTACAACTTATGCTTCTTCTTTGTTGACCCAGTCTTGAGAAAACTCACTCTCTTCTGTTTCCCAAAAACACAATGCTGACAAAAATCCAGATCTATGCTTTTCAAATCTGAAAGCTTACCTTTTGACTTAAGAATTAACATTCCCTTCTCACTCATGTGGCCAACCCTTGAGTGCCACAATTTTGCATCCACATCTGAAGTAGATAATACAGAAGGAGAATTATTAGTAACACAATTACATAAATAGAGAGTACCTACTCTCTTACCTCTAGCCATAACAAGTGCACCCTTGGTCACCTTTCAAGATTTAACTGTGAGAGTTATTGTACAACCCTCATCCCCTAATTTTTCTACAGAAATCAAATTCTTCTTCAAGCTAGGAACATGCATAACATCTCTCAACACCCATGTGTTGCCATTCTGCATTTTCAGCTACACTTTACCTTTGCCAATAATTTTACAAAGCTCATCATCCCCTAAATATACTATTCCAAAATCTCCATGGATATAGTCACTAAAATATTCTCTATTAGGGGTAGCATGAAAAGATGCACCAGAATCTAACACCCAAGATTCTATATTATTATGTAAAGAAAATATTAAAGCATCTTGTGCAATACCTGCAACCTTTGCTTCTTCTTTTCCTTTGTGTTGATTGTCCTCCTTAGGCTTTGACCAGTAATCTCTGCTTATGTGCCCCATCTTTCCACAATTCCAGCATTGTGGCTTCTTGCCATTTCTAGATTTGGATCTACCTCTCACCTTTGATTTAGACCTTGATCTCCCTTTCTTGCTCTTCTCTTTTTGCCTTCACCTGCTTTCAAAACTTAAAGCATTCCCTGATGTTTCTTTTGTGCTTTTCCTGCAAATTCCTCATTCAAGATTACACTAACAACATCCTCTACTTTTAAAATATTTGAAGCAGATGCAGTATTACTAACTGCAATTACTAAGCTATGCCAGCTTTCAGGCAAAGAACATAATATTAGAAGAGCTTTTAATTTCATCATCAAACACAATATTGACTGAACTTAATTGATTTACAATTCCATGGAAATCATTCAGATGATTAGATACAGATCCACCTTCCTGCATATGCAAATTAAATAACTGCTCTATAAGATATACCTTATTAGAAGCTAAGGGTTTTTCATACAAATTTGCTAAAGTAGTCATCAACTCTGCCATTGTTTTTGCCTCTGATAAATTAGATATCACAGTAGATGCTAGACTCAGTCTTATAGACCCCAGAGCCTTTCTATCAAGAACTTCCCATTCTTCATCATCCATGTATGTGGGCTTCTTTGCAATCCCACCTAACGGTAAGTATAGATCTTTCTGATACAGATAATCCTCTATTTGCATTCTCCAATGTTGATAATGTTTGTCATTAAACTTCTCCATTCTCAGTTTACTTTCTTCTGTCATTGCTTCTCCCACTCAAACAGAAATCTCTGTAGAAACCCCTATGAGTAACCTGTAATCAATACACACTACACAGATCTAAACCACTTGTTAGTGAACCTAAGCTCTGATACCAATTTTTGGATATCAAGCTCTGAACTTGCAACCAAGCTCTGATACCACTTGTTGGGGATCAACCAACAATTTGATTACACTTATGAAGCAATAAACGCGGAATTAAATCAGAATGATAAGTAACTAGAATGATAAATAGCAAAGAACAAGAGATACAAAAAACCACCCTGAAAACTTGTATTAAACTGTTTACAGAAGGAATACAATTGAAAAAACTTCTTTCTTCCACACCTCTCTCAGATGTACAGATCTCTCTCTAGATCTCTTTCCCTCAAGAGCTCTCTCTCTCAAGTACAATCAACTCCAACAACCTAGATTAATTCACATATACAATTCTATATTGTTCTTCAACGTTCAATACATACATTAAGCCAAGAAGATCTAATCCTACATATAGAATTAGGAAACTTGAGCATGCATTTACAACCAACAGTTATGCCTCTTAAACAAGGGCTCTAAAATAGTCTTACTAATAATAGAGACACAGACTTAAGACTATGACTTAATCCTAACATGCAAACACTCGGTTCTATCCACAGAAATAGCGCTTTAGACGCACAGGTAACCGACATCAGTTCCTATCTGCTTGCCTGTGACCGACGTCGATCGATTTCTGTCGATGCTGACGTCTTCTGAACTGCTCCTGACCGACGTCGATCGCTCCTGACTGACGCTGGTGACTGTGTAAACCTGCAAACTGCCAAATCTGCTCCTTGGTGAAGCTTTTAGGCTCCACACCTTAACAAGGAGGACTCCCCATTGAATAAGGCAATGGAGATGAGGTTGATGAAGGCATGATGGTAGAAAGGTTACCAAAGGGGTTAGATTCTTCATAAATCAAACAAAGAGAAGAAAATAAAAATTTAAAGAAATAAAACACACACTAAAGTACGTTAAATCTTAAGGGGTTCTTTTTGTCTCTCTTGTGACTTACACCTTAAGTTAGAAAGAATATGTGACCTAAATTAGCTTGTGAAATAGGTACTAGTTAAAAAATCTAAGGTTGGTTTTAGGTAGTTTTAGGAACTCAAAAGGGTTTTTACTAAAACTTGGTATGTAGCTTGATATTGGGGCCTACCCCCTCAATTCACACACCATAGAGATAAGGGTGTCAGGTGCTTAGCCAGAATATACCAAGTTGCTAGAGATTATACTCAGCCAGTGTACTGAGTTGGTTCTCCCCTTGGTGATGAAATCTAAGTAAGATAGCCAAGAAAAAGTGATCGCTAGGTGATGAAATCCTAGTTAGGCCTTATGTCAATGTTTGATGTTTGATTTGGTGTAAGTGGTTTGATATGTGTGTGTGAATAAGTGAGATTATGATTAAATTAAGCTATGTGAGCTAATCAATACAAGCAAACAATGGATGTAAAGTTAATTTTAATCTAAAAGAAAATTTTGGTGTCTTTTCAAATGAATACAAAATAACTAAGATGCACCTAGATGCAATATGATGATGCACAGCGAAGGCCTAGAATGAGCACTTTTGATTTTTAGAAATGAAAGCAAAAAATTACAATGTTTACTTTTTTCTAAGAAAGTAAAAGAAACTAGAACTTGTGTTTTAGAAAGGAAGAAAGGAAATAAAGAACGTTTAATTTTTAGAAAAGAATGCAATGAATGCCTCTTCTCTATTGCAACTAAATTTCATATAACTACGAACTCAATGAAAAGCTTAAGGGTTCCATCGGGCATGCCAAAATGTTTAAATATTTTTTATTTTTTTCTAAGAAGAAAGCAAGAAAAAACTTAAGAGGAGTGTGGTATAAAAACCTAGTTTGTTGTGTGTGCATGAATCCTGGTGATTGTTGATACTCCTCTTTGTCTAGGTAGGATGACCTGTAGATAAGAAAACACTAGGAAAATGATTGATTAGTGAGATAGTAGGGTGGATTGCCTAGTGTGAGCTAGATCCAAAAAGCACAAGCTTCCTTGGAGGATGTCAATCCACACTTTTAAAATACTTAAGTTCTGGTAAACTAAAAATAGATGCTTACATGAATAATAGAGGGTACTAAAATGCAATACAATAAATGCCAGAAAAGAGACAAGTGATTTTGACTAAAAATAACAATAAATGATTGAATACTAATGCTAAATTACTCAAACTTGATTCAAAAAATAATTTGAAGTTATGTGATAAAATAGAAACTCATTAACTAAGATTTGGGTATGAGTAGATGGGTCAAATTAGATTTTTATTGTAAAATAAAACACAGTGACCGTCAGTGGTTGGGTATGATCGTCAGTGGTTAGGGCCAACCATCGATAGTTACCATTGGATTTGGTTTTAGAAAAAGAAGTCTATTAGGCATGTTGTAAAGAGGTTCTAGAAGTGGTGTTTAGGTTGAATGTTAGCTGAAAGAGAAAAATTAATGCTCAGAGGTATATGGTTTAAGATTTGGGTGTTTGGGTGATTGGAATATGCTATGGGTGGTTTTGGTTAGGAGATGAAGTGTCTAGAATTGTAAAACTCCAACATAGGGAATAAAGTGTAGAGAATGGGAATGACACAAGCACTAAAATAAATAAAGCTAATTACTAAATCTTGATTAAAAAAAGCATAGATACTTATATTTTAGGTGTTCTTGGTTTGAGTAATGTTGAGGTTGGTTGAAAGTTGTTGTGGATCCTAGAGCAATGTTATCAGAATAATGGTACTCTGGCTCAAGATACTGAGTTATAGAAGCACCCTAAGTCTTTGGCCTAGTTCTTAGTTCACTGGGAAGCTTTTGGATTTAGCTGGGAGTTAGAATCCCTCATCCCCCACCTCTATTCAACCTCCTCTTCATATATTAATATAGATCAAAGAAGTGTTGAAATAAAAAAATTAACAAACAATCTAACATGCATTGATCATGTGAACAGCAGACTAAAATTAGACAACTAATAATCAATGAGTGAGTTGTAGTTGAGTTACAATTAACTCCTTTGATCATGCACTCTTGAGATAGAGTTTTAATTAATCATTGACAGTTTGGGTCAACTATTGATGGTAGAGGGGCAACCACTGATGATTAGGGAGAAAAGGTTAAAATGGCTAAGATTAGCCATTTTCACTTAAGACTGGTAGTTGAGAAGCTAAGAAATGGTCCAAGGTTAATAATGGGAGCATTGGGATGTGTGAAGAACAAGTCCAGGAGGTTACGATTATTAATTATTAGGGTAAAAATGGTTTCTAGGCTATGTGTCGACCAACTAACCATTGGTTTATGTAGGTGAGGTGTAAATAGGATTAGGGAGAAAGGGGTAAATGGGTGAAAAGGGTGTGTTAATAAACTATTTATTAAAGGTGTTTTAACCAAGGGGGCAAAGGGGCCAAGGGGTGATTAAAAGGTTGATGTGACATCTAAGGCCATAGTGTACAGTTTTTTAGTGTCTACATTTTGCCCTTTTTTATTATGCAGTTTATGTCAGCAAGGTATAAAACAAAAATGGGTGGTTAGTAGAAGGTTGGAGCAAGGTTGGATGTCCTAAGAATTGGAGGAGGTGTTTCCCCTCAAACTGAGAATTTATGAGGTGAAAAAGAGTCAGGTTCAAGTTTGATAACTAGGTAAGTGAATGACAAGGTGGGTAACAAGGTTGGTTGGGTAGTTAAGCATGAATAATGTGCAAGAATGTGACTAAGTGTGATATAAAAGATCACGCATAGATTAGGCTATCATAGTTGAAGTAGTTGGTAAAATAGGGTTGGTAGTAGAAGGACAACTGATAGGGTAACCAGGCCAAAACATTAGGCATTGATGATATGGGTTACTCCTATAAACCTAAGTCTCCTAATGAAGGTGTTTATGGTCTCTAGTATCCAAAAGTAGGATGTGGTCCTGAGAAGACAAAATGGTCGCAAGTGTCCACCCTGCAAAGGGTCATGTTACGAGGCACCTAAATGGTCGAGCATAAAAGTATTACGAGTTTCTCAATTATGGCAAGGTAGTTATGTAGTCAAAATGACCAAGGCAGCGTGGGGTCCTAAAAAAGTGCAAAAGGTAGGCCAAAATGACCAAGGTGGAGGTTATTTCATTGGTTGTTTGGTGGAGAATAAGGTGCTCTCTGATGTGTGGTTGGTTGGTGGAGAATAAGGTGCTCTCCAATAGGTGGTATTATTGTGTTAATGTTATTGTTTGAAAAAGTTTGGATGGGTGATGTTCAAACTAGTTGCCCAATTTGATATACCACTTGGTTTGGGTAAAACAGGGGACCCATGCTCTGGTGAAAGGGTGAAAATTTGGAGGTTGAGGTTTTAATGACTCAAAAAAGGAAGACATACATCTTTTCAAGAAGTCATGAAAATAGGAGGTTAAACACTCCTATTGACAAAGACTAAAATGGCAAGATGGGTGGGCTTATGAACATAAGTCCCTTTCATGCTTTACTTTATTATTAGTTCATTTTTTAAAAGAAGGTATCGTGATCACATAGTGCCAAGCAAGCTCAAAATCCCTTGTTGATAGAGGATAAAAGAGAGATGGATGAAATAGGTTGATGGATTATAGTGTAGATTTCTTGTGGGGATGGCTTGCCCCTTCTATAGGTAACCTAATAACCATTATAGACAATCTCATGCCTTTAAAATGTTGATGTAGATTGATCGATGTGGGAAGTATACTATTCTTATGTGAAAGTTGATTGCAACCTTCTTTGGGACTATTTTGGGTTTTGAATTTTGACTTTTGATAGTTGACTTGGGGTTGTTTTGGTTGCTTTTACTCAATGGATTTGAGAAGCTGATTGATGTGGAAAGCTTCCAAGTGATTGATTTTGACAAAGTTGACTTAGCCATACTTCAATGGAATGGTCTAAGCTTTTGAATATGTTTATGTTGATAGCTATCCTTTGATGGATCAATCTACTTTTTTAAGAAATTTTTGATAGTTTTAGGCAGTTGTCCTTCAATGAAGCAGTCCACATGCTTTAGATTTGACCCAAGTGATATTTTGGTATCCCAAATTTATTTTTTATGGTTTTAGACATGGACAAGTCTATATAATCTTAACGCTTTCCTTTATGGAGGCAAAAACATAGCACAAGAAAGTCAATTATGGGTAAAAGAGGTTTAAGCGACAACAACCACAGGGATCGATCCCATAAGGGATGGAAAGTATGATGAGAATCATGCCATAGGTAGAGTCGTAATACCTATGTTTGAGACTAAGATAAGGCTTTGATGGATAATCACATGATCTTATTTTAATTAGTTGTCCTCAAAACAAGGAGATGAAGGTGGTAGAAAATAAGGGATGACCTTAAGTTAGACATAAGTTTACTAAAAATTTGGTGTAACAAAAAGATTAACATGAATAATGCATTGAGGGGTCTAGGCTCTGATATGCCCTAGGTCCATACTTGTGTAAATGGTTCATGCTAATAAGGAAAGAGGATATCCCTTGGGTTCTAGATGGACAAAGGCAAAATGCAAGGTTGGTTAGGTGATGGATTTTAGGCTTTAGTTAGTTGTAAGGTGTTTGGGTTTGCTAGGTAGGTTTAGGTATTTGGTTTTGGTTGGTTTAAGTTGATAAGTTTGGTGAGGCAAGGCTTGAGTTAGGCCCCAATTATGACAATGATTGATGCCAGTTAGGAGTTGACCAATGATGGTTTACCATAAACTGATAATGATTGGGTTTATAGGCAAAAGAGGTTTAAGGGTTGATTGGTGATAGTCGAACAGAAACTAGTGCCATTCAAGGCTAAAAGATCAAAGAAGGTCTAATGGCACGGTTTAAGTTGATGGTTTGCTTAGGTTTTGATAAAAGGTTGGTTAAGGTCAAGGTTGGGCTATGTGTGGGTTGAGGCATAAATGCCAAGGGTTGGTTTGATCATGCTGGTAAGGTTTTAGGCATATGTCTTGGTTTTGGTTGGAGGATGACAAATGGTCAAAAAAATTTGGAGGGTGAGTTCCCTTAGTTGTTCTTTCCATGTAGGCTTGAGGCAGGAAAAGGCTCCCAAGTGAGGATGATGGTCAGTAAAGAGGGTTTGGGAGGGATGAAGATAACTTTATTTTACCTCCCAAGGGTTGTTAGTTGTTAGTTGTTATTTAGTGAGGCATTCGAGTTGTAGGAGATGGTTCAGATGGGATCTCCTCTATGACACTAAGGAGAGGGAAACATTGTTTGATTAGATTTAGGTGGGCTTGGGGTCTAGCAATGATGTTGGGAACATCATCCTAGAATAAAGGTGGGTTGGACAAAAGAGTCTGATTTTCCCAATGAGAGATATTAGGTGTGGCATGGGTAGCTTGGATAAAAGGGTAGTTGAGATTTAAGAAATCTCAAATGAAGGTTTGATTTTGGTTTGGGTTGATAGATAAGTTTGTTATGGTTAGATTGAAAGTTGGGTTGATTGGGGTTGATTGATTTGGTTTAGAAATTAGTTTGATTGGTTAAGGTAGGTAGGATGGGTGATTGATTTGGTTTGTTGGTTTGGCTTATTCATTTGTTGGGTTTGTTTATTGAGGTAAGGTGACAAATATTTGGCCCTGTTCAAAAGGAAATTGAACCAAAGATAATGTCATTAGGTAGATGAAAATGAGTAGATTATAAAATAGCTAAATTGATTTGGTTATAGGTGAGGTTGGGTTGGTTGTATTTGAGGTTAGGTTGGTTGTGGGCAAGGTATATAGGGTTTGGTACACAAAAATGGTAGGTAGAATATATAATGCAGTTGGAGTTGTTTCCACAATATGGGTAAGTGAAAGATATATGGTTGTTTGGGGTGATTCCACTTTTTGAGAAAGTGGAGGAGGTAGGTTGGTTGGAGGTTGATCCACTAAAAGGGGAAGTGGAATAGGTAGGTTAATTTATTTAATTGTAGTTATTAAGGAAGGTTGAAAAGGTTCCACTTGGTCAACAAGTGGATTGGTTAAGGTTGATTCTTCCTTATTGAGTATTTCAAAAGGAAGTTGGGAAGATTGCACTTGGTCAACAAGTGGATTGGTTAGGGTTTCGATTATAGTTTCCTTAGTTATAGGTTCACTAAGGACCAAATCTAATGTATGGGCCTCATTATTTTGATGGTTTTGATTATGGGTTTCCACAACAATGGGTGTAAAAAGAGGTTCAATGATTGATTGCTTGAAGACATTTAAGGCTAGTTTGGGGGGAGCATAGAGATTATCCTTTGGGACCTCCTTTTGATCGATAAGGTTTTGTATAATCATCTTAAAACACCTACATTTATCAACCAAATGCATGTTTATAATATGATACAAACAAAACTAATTCTCTATAAACCAAATAGGTTTTGGAAGAGAAGTACTGATGGATTTGATTTGAGGGAGACTGATAATAGAATTTTTTAAGAGTTTGTCAAGGATTGAGGCATACGACTCCCTCAGCAGGGTGTACTGCCTAAGAAGAGGTTGCACCAATGAATTTTTAAGTTGTGAGTCAATTGTTTTTTTATGAAGTTGGTCAGTTGAGTAAGGTTGATGAAGTTGATAAAGTCGATTGATTTGATAGGTTGGGTAGGTTGGATAAGATTGGTTGGTTTGATAAGTTTGGGTGATAGTTGTTGGTTTGATTGGATGAGGTTAGTTTGTTTGACATGTTTGATAAGGTTGATAAGGTTGTTAAAGATGATAAGGTGGATAAGATAGGTAATGTAGATAACATAATTAAGGTAGGTTGGTTTGATAGGTTAGGTAAGGTTGATAAAATTGATAAGGTGGGTTGGTTTAATAAGTTTGATAAGTTTGATTGATTTGATAGGTTTGGTGGGTTTGATAGGATTGGTGGATTTGAAAATTTTGATTGATAGTTTTCATTTGGATTTGATAATGGTTGTTTTGATAAGGTTGATAAGGCAGGCAAGGTAAATAAGGTAGGTTATTTCGATAGGTTTGGTTGATAGTTGTTGGTTTGATGACTAGGGGGATAGACCAAGTCTTGGTTTTGAGATAAAGAGGGCTGCCACAAAGTGGGTTTAGATAATTGATATGATGGTTAGGTTAGGTAATCTAAAGTTTGATGAGGTTGAGATAGTTGATATGATGGTTGGGGTAGGTGATTCAAAGGTGGGTAAGGTTGAAATAGTTGAGGTGGGTTATGACAAGGGTTAAATAGGGTTTGAAATGTTGGTAGTCAGTTGAGGTGATGATCAAATAGTTGTTGAAAGGATATTAGTTGGTTATAATGATGATCAAATAGTTGTTGAAATGTTAATGGTTGGTTATAGTTGAGGTTAGGTTGATTGTGGTTGAGGTTGAGTTGGTTATAGTTAAGATTTGGTTGATCATAGATAAGGTTGGGTTGGCCATAGGTGAGGTTGGGTTGATTGTGGTTGAGGTTGGGTTTATTATAGGTAAGGTTTGGGTGATCATAGGTAAGGTTGGGTTGCATATAGGTAAGTTTGGGTTAATTGTAGGTGAGGTTGGGTTGGTTATAGTAAGGTTTGGTTGGTCATAGGTAAGGTTGGGTCGGTCATAGGTAAGGTTGGGTTGGTTATAGGGTGGCATAGGAGCACAAATGGATCATGATGTTAGGTAAATCCTTAAGGCAAGAGTGTTGTCTTCCAAAATTCTAACAAAGTTAGGATCTCCTAGAGAAAATATAGGACTCCCTATTGAACAAGGCAATGGAAATGAAGTCGATGAAGCCATGATGGTAGAAAGGTTACCAAAAGGGTTAGATTCATCATAACTCAAACAAAGAGAAGACAATAAAAGTTCAAAGAAATAAAACACACACTAAAGCATGTTAAATCTTAAGGGGCTCTTTTTGTCTCTCTTGTGACTTACGTCTAAAGTTAGAAAAAATATGTGACCTAACTTGGCTTGTGAAATAGGTAATAAATAAGAAATCTAAGGTTGGTTTTAGGTAGTTTTAGGCTCTCAAAGGGGTATATACTATAACTTGGTACATGGCTTGATATTGGGGCTTACCCCCTCACTTCACACATTGTAGAGATAAGGGTATCGGGTGCTGAGCCAGTATATACCAAGTTGTTAGAGATTATACTCAACTAGCATATTGAGTTGGTTCTCCATTTGATGATAAAATCCAAGTAGGATAGATAAGAAATGTTAGATGATTAAATCATATTTAGGCCTTATGTTAGTGTTTGATGTTTGATTTGGTGTAAGTGGTTTGGTCTAAGTGTGTGAAGAAGTGAGACTACAATTAATTTACTTGATTAAATTAAGCTATGTGAGCTAATCAATACAAGCAAATAATGGATGCAAAGTTAATTTTAATCCAAAAAAAAATGGTGTATTTTAAAATGAATACAAAATAACTAAGATGCACCTAGATGCGATATGTTGATGCAAATCCTAGGCCTAGAATGAGCACTTTTGATTTTTATAAATGACAATTTTTATTTTTTTCTAAGACATCAAAAGAAACTAGAACTTGCATTTTGGAAAGGAAGAAAGGTAATAAGGAACATTTAATTTTCAAAAAAAAAATGCAATGAATGTCTCTTCTCTAATGCAAATAAATGTCCTATAACTACAAACTCAAAAAAAATATCAAGGGTCCCATCAGGCGTGCCAAAATATTTCAATATTTTTTCATTTTATTTTTTGAGAAGAAAGGAAGAAGAAACTTAAGAGGCGTGTGGTATAAAAACCTAGTGTGTTGTGCATGCATGAATCCAGATGATTCTTGATACTCCTATTTGTTTGGAGAGGATAACCTATAGATTAAAAAACACTGAGAAAATGGTTGATTAGTGAGATAGTAGGGTGGACTACCTAGCGTGAGCTAGATCCAAGAAGCACAAGCTTCCTTGGAGGTTGTCAATCTACACTTTTAAAACACTAAAGTTTTGATAAACTAAAAATATATGCTTGCATGAATAATAGAGGGTACTGAAATGCAATACAAGAAATGCTAGAAAAGAGACAAGTGATTTTGACTAAAAATAGCAATAAATGATTGAATACTAATTTTAAATTACTCAAACTTGATTCAAAAAATAAGTTGAAGTTTTGTGATAAAATAGAAACTCATAAACTAAGATTTGGGTGTGGGTATATGGGTCAAATTATCTTCTTATTGTAAAATGACACATAGTGACCGTCAATGATTGGTTATGACCATCGATAGTTAGGGCTAACCGTTGGTGGTTAGGTGACCATGAGTAGTTACTGTTGGATTTAGTTTTGGGAAAAGAAGTTTGTTGGGAGGTTGCAAAGAGGTTTTAGAAGTGGTGTTTGAGTTGAATGTTGGTTACGAGATAGAAAGTAATGCTCAGAGATATCTTGTTTTGGAGTTGGGTGTTTGGATGATTGGAACAGGCTATGGGTGGTTTTGGGTAGGAGATGAAGTGTCTAGAGTTGCAAAACTCCAACACAGGGAATGGAGTGCAGAGAATGGGAATGACCCAAACACTGAAAAAAATAAAGCTAATTATTAAATCTTAATAAAAAAATTAGATACTTAGCTTTTAGGTGTTTTTGGTCTGAGGAATGTTGAGATTCGCTGAAAGTTGTTGTGGATCCTAAAGCAATGTTAGCAGAGTAACAGTACCTTCGCTCAAGATAGTGAGTTACAAAAGCACCCTAAGTCTCTAGCTTAGTCCCTAGTTTTCTTGGAATCTTTTAGATTCACCTGGGAGTCAGAATCCCTTACTTCCCACCTCTATTCAACCTCCTCTTCATATCTTAATATAGAGCAAAGGAGTGTTGAAATAAAAGAGTTTAACAAATAATTTAAAAAATAGTCTAACATGCATTGATCATGAAAACAACAGACTAAAATTAAATAGCTAGTAATCAACGAGTGAGTTTTAGTTGAGTTGCAGTTGACTCCTTAGATCATGCACTCCTGAGGTAGAGTTTTAAGTAACCAGCAGTGGTTCAGGTCAACCATCAATGATCGAGGGGTGACCACTGACAGTTAGGGAGAAAAGATAAAAATGGCTAAGATTAGCCATTTGCACTTAAGACTAGTGGTTGAGAAGCTAGGAAATGGTATGAGGTTAATAATGGGAGTATTAGGTCATGTGAAGAACAAGTCTAGGAGTTTAGGATTATTAATTAATGTGGTAGAAATGGTTTCTAGGCTAGGTGTCGACCAACTAGCCATGGGTTTGGGTAGGTGAGGTGTAAATAGGATTAACTAATTTAATTAAATAATTAATTTAGATAAATGGGTAAATGGGTGAAAAGAGTGTGTTAATAAACTATTTTTTAAAGGGGTTTTAACCAAGGGGGCCAAAGGGGCCAAGGGGTGACTAAAGGTTGATGCGACATCTAGAGCCATAGTGTACAATTTTTTAGTGTCTACAACCATCCATAGATTGATGGCCAAATATAAATTGTCAATGAATGTCTTGAAACGTATCTTCATTATTTTATCATATGACAACAACATCAATGGGTGAAATAGTTACCACTTTTTGAATGGTAGTACAACACCTCCTACCACACGGCCACCAAGCTCACCTTGTATAAAGTTGTTTATGGTCAAAATTCACCATCTCTTCTCTCATATATACCAAACAGCTCTCCATTGTAGGTTGTGGATACTACTCTCAGCACACATGACAATATCCTTTGCCTCCTTGAGGATAATCTCCACCTGGCACAAAATTGCATGAAGTAGCAGTTAGACTAACACCACTCTAAATGATCCTTTAACTTAAGAGATATGGTTTTCCTTTGCCTACAACCTTATAAACAATCCTCTCTAAAGCTTAAAGGCAACAAAAAACTAGCTCCTAAATTCTATGAGCCATATTAAATTCTCCAGTAGATTGGCCCCATTGCCTACAAGTTATAACTTCCACCTATATCACGTACACACCTCATTTTTTATGTCTCTTGTTTAAAGAAAGTCCTTAGCCATAATGTCACCACCTAGATAGTGCTTCCATAACTTGATGCATATAGGTATCTCATTTAGAACCTATAGCTCTACTAGACAAGGGTTCTCATAAGATCCATAATCAGGTCATCACCGAAGTTATAGTATAATGGCAATGGACGCAAGCAGAAGATGCTACCTAGGAACCTTATATTCAAATCTAGTAACAATTTCCTCACTTTAACTTTGATGGAAAATATTTTAAGGGGGAGGGCATGTTAGGACCTTTGTCCTAAACATCATTTGTACTTTATTTTTTTAATAGAAGACTATGAAAACTTATGTTTTGTAAGATGTCCCATAAGTCTATTGTAACAATCCCACATCCATATGGAGTAGTAGTTAGCTAGTGTTGAATTCGTATAAATAAGAGTCTAGACTAGTGATAAATCATCCACGAATTGTATTAAATTGACCTTGCTCAAAGGAGGTTTCCCTCTCGAAAAAGCCTATGATAATTGTAATGCAATTATTCTTGCTTTTTAATATGATCCATCAATTTATTTATTTTTTTATGATTAAAAGTTTGTATATTTACAATCTAATTCTAATTTATTTCAAGAAGGATTATATCATCATAATACCGTAATTTATTTAGACGTGAATATTACAATTCCCTATTATTTTATCTATATAACCTTGTTTTTATGATCTAACTGTAATTTGCCATATATTTAGATTACCTTATTAATAAACAATTTTTGATAGTTTTAATATTTTTGAGAATGATATTTTAAATCTAATTATATTTATCATATCGTGAGCATTATATCACTAATTATAATGTTTCAATTTGAATTTAGTAAATATTAGGATTTATATACTCTGCAAATGTTTAATTTAAGTGATTTAAGATAGTTTTGAACTCCTTATGTCATATGAATAAGTCTAATTTGTGATTATGTATTATATTAAATTATGAATTGTATATATCTAAATATTTTATTTGAAGAGCATTGATTATAATATATTGATTATGTTATAACTTAGTTAGTGTTTTTAAGTATGATTAATCATAATTTATAATGTAAAATACTTACTATATATATTTAAGTTGTGTGTCTGTGAGAGTGAGAATATTAAACTTGATTTTATATAGAGAGAGAGTTAAACTTTAATATATAGTTAACCTATGATTTAATGAATATGCAATAATACTGTCTAAATTATTTAATAGGTTATTTTATAAATATATTGTCCAATTATAAAACCTATTTGTAAGATAATGAGTATATATTATATCATTTCCATAGAAATAAATTAATAACTATATCTATTTTGTATTTGTATCAATTCAATTATTATATATAATATATATTGAAGTGATTTACAATGAACTAAAAGACTCATGGAATATGGAAAAATGGTAAGGTTGAATCATAATGGAACCTTAACAACGCACACCAATACATAATATTTTACCAATATAAATTAATGAACAATTATTATTTTATATTAATTTGTATCATTATTAATTATAAATATTAATTTCTTGTGTTATACTTCACTAAAATAATTATATTTATAATTTACATTTATTAATATTTACATAGTATTAAATTACATATGTTTAATTATTAGAGTAAATCATGTGATGTGAGAAACATAAACTCCAAATATTTTTTACATAATTTTTTTTTAAATTTATTTTTTTTGAATTTTATATAAAAGATATTTGGAGTTTACTCATATTTCATTATCTAACTTATAAATAATGTTTATACAAGTTTGTACACAATTCATTCTCCAACTTATAAATAATGTTTACACAAGTTTGTACACAATCCATTCTCCAACCTCTGAATAGTGTCTTAAATGCTTGCACATTAACTTGGTGATTTCCTTTGTAAAATCATCATTCTCAATTGATTTGGATTGATTTAAGTGCATGTTCTCCAGTGTATGTTTTTAAGATATTTTATAAACATGGTCAAACCCAAATGCACTCAAATTATTAATTATGATTTTGGCTATTGTCCAATAAAATCATCCTCACTTGTTATGGTGTTAAACACATGATCAACTCAACATTGACAGTGCTTAGGCATAACAATCATAATAATCAAATTAATGATTGTACAATTTTCAAAGATTGAGAATAAAAACATATAGATGGAGAAAGAGAGAAATAAAATATATTTTGTGTATATATAATAAATATGCACAAAAGTATTGCAATTGTGTCATGGATGACAAGCAACCCTTTGGTATGTCGTATGTGTCATTTTTCACTCTGTTTATATTGCCCTTGTTAATGTTCTCGTTGTGTCTCTATCATATGTGCTTGTTACAGTGCATCTCACTAATTACTAGTAAGGATTTAAAAGATTATTAACAATCAAAGATATATTTTATGAAACTTTACAACTATGATACTTTAGTGGTGATCAAAGATATAAATACATGAACGTTAGACTTAGGATATAAAATTGTAACTATTATGAGCTCAAGTTTCAATGGAAAAAAATAGTGTATATGCAATAAAAGCTTAAATAATATTGAATTAAAACAATGAGGTTGAAGTAAATGTTTTTATAAGTATTAAAATATGTAAAAGAAAATGTATTAATCTTGATAAATGAAATTATGTCAAATATAGTTTTCATGAAATTTTGTCAACATTGAATTAGATCAATGAGATTAAAGTAAATATTTTTATAAATATTAATATATGTAAAAGAAGATATATTGATATTAAAAAATGAAATTGTGTTAAATATTCTTTTCAAGTGTGGGTTTTAAAAAGTTGTGTGTTATTTTTGTTAATTTATTTGTATTTTTTATATTTTTTAATAAATACGATTGTAATATGAATAATACTTTTTCAGACTTATATGATAGTTTTTTAAAAAAATTATTAACAAATTATAAATACTTTGCATATTGCAATGATTGTATTTTTATTTAGACTTTAATTATTAGAAAAGGTACTTACAATTTTTCTTTATTTTTTACGTAATTGAAATAATAATCATATTTGAAAAAAATTTATATTTTTTTACGATTTTTTATATTCAGTTAAATTATTGAAGAAAAAAATACACATTAACTTGTATTTTCAACGAATTGAAATAACAAATCAATCAAGTGCCTGTCTAAAAGGGGAAAAGGCTCCCACTCATTATCATAGAAAACAATAATCAAATATTACAAAATATATTTTACAAATGACATAAATAGCTTCAATAGTTTTGTAGAGAAATTCAAAACCACAATGTATTATTGTTTTTCAATCTTCACAGATATATAATTTTTAAAATATTTCTTACAAATCTAAATATGTTTATTATCTTCCCATTATATGTGAATTTTATTGGATCCCATTAAAAACGTCAATTCCATTCAAAAACAATTTATTCAAAAGAAAACTCACACAATAACAAAACATATTACCCAAAAGTGAGTGTGGTTGGGATGCTTTTCGACAATCTGATGTTGGTCTTGTTTAGCGGCCTCCGACGAGTACTATTATACCTGCCCCGTCCATCGATGGTTGGTCGATAACAATTTATGATGCCCTCTTGGACAGCTGGACTGTTCTGGGGATCCCAGACGAGGAACCCCCTGCTTGATCGGTGCTTCCTAAAAATGACCCTCTATATTCTATCCTACGATTTGTTGATATTTTGAACAGAAATTTTTCCCAAAATAAAATATGGGCCATAATCTATTCCACCATATTACTAAATAACTTTTTAGATTATATTTTGATTTTATAATATAATATAAGACATTCCAATAATAAAATGAGTCTTACTCCCACTGTAACACGGATCTTATTTGTTTATTAAGAATGATCTGCAAATTAAAGAAACAGAAAACACATAATTCGCTCGAATATTCCATCAGAGTACACATTACCTCCAGCTTGGGGCTCCCTCTTTTAAAGCACTTTCAGCCCTTACCGACATATTACGTGTAAGATTCTTATTCGGTGTTTTGTGCTAAACGATGTTCCCCGTCATTTGATTAGTGTTGGATATTTAATATTTTTTAAATCCTCAAAGTTATATACATTTGATAATTTTAAGGATTATGGCAGACACAACTTTTTTTTCATTTAATGAGCACATGACCCACTTTATGAGAAAAATCGGTGAATTGGGACAAAAAGAATGGCAGAGATCACATGATTTATTGTCCTTGTGCTGACACCCATGTGGCCATGAAAGAGATGCTTAATTGTCTTTGGCTTTTAGTCTATTTGTTAAGTAGATATATTTATATAAGATTAATTCAGATTCAAATGTCATGTAATTTATATTATAAGTTATATAAAATTTATTTAATAAAATTAACAAAATTATTGTTGAGTAAAGGAAATATTTGTAAGTGTTCTTTTATTCGTATTTTGGTTGATAGTGAAACTACTATAATATGTATATTAATGGTTTTTAAATTATCATGACGGTTACACAACCACTTCTAACATATATAGGCAATTCCATCATATATAATAAACCCATTAATTTCAAGAGTTACAAATGACTAACTTCACTCTTTTGAAATGTCTAGATCATCTTCACGTTGATTCTACCATTACAACTTATCTTAAATGTTGTTTTACCATGAAATATTTTACATGCATAAATTAGAAATAATGAAAACATCAAACAAACATAACTTACCTATCACTTTTTATTGATATTCAGTAAAGCTATAAACATATGTGTTTCCGTTATTAGTACTTGTTAGAGAAAGTAGTATTGTAATCACTTTACACTATTAGGCATTATTGTAAGAAGGTACTATTGTTCTTAATTTTGGGCCTTAGTTTTTTAGGCATTTCAGTTTTTTCTAGTGTCATTGGTCCCCGTTCTTTGATCTAGATAAGATCCTTGTCTTAGTTGCTCCATTGTGGATTAGTCTATATAAACTTTCACCAATATTAAGGAATGAGAAGTTTATTAAGTTGTTGGTGGATTGGTTTGGCACGTTCATGAGAGTTGATGTCTCCTCCTAGAACCTCATATTCGTTAGGGTCTATGTTATTGTTGATCTCTCTGAACTGCTCTTCCACACCGTTAACTTGTTCTCTTTGCACGGATCGTGGTCCCAATGCCTTAACTATGAAGGAATTCCCTTTCTTTGTTTTCATTACAACCTCCTTAGCCATCGATTCGCTGAGTGTCCTTCCAAGACAAGATGTCACTCTACGCCTTGGTCTTCTCAAGCTTGGGTGAAGAAAGTTGGAATTTTTAATCAAGGCTTCTTGGGGTGTAATCACAAGAAGTTCTTTTTTCTTCCTTTTTCTAGGGAGGTCCTTGTGGAGGACTGCTCGAAGGAGGGGCCTTCTACCAATCCTCAATCATCATTTTGGCAGGGGTTTTTAACCTCCCCTCTTAGGCCCTTGCTTTCTCCCATTGTGAAAGTTTCTTATACTAGGCTTGGTGATGGTTTGGATGCAAAGCGGTCAAGCGACATGTTTTTATCCCCCCCCTCTTTTGCCCTTACCCCTTTCCCCTATTCTAGCCCCCCTCCACCAAGTTTGTTGTCTCTTCCCCCCTCCTTGCACTGCTCCCTCCTCGATGCCGTCCCCCCACCTTGTGTCTTCCCCCATCTCTCTCATTCTTGTCCCTCCACCCAAGCGTACAGGGAGACTCAATGTTGACATAGGCACCACTACCATAAAGAAGGGCAGGTGTTTTGAGGTAGAAGCATTGAGGTCAGAGGCAACAAATTTGGTGAGAGAAAATTCCCAATGGATAATGAAGGACCTTCTTTTAAGGCATGAGAGAAGACTAGCCCTAGCCTGCGATTGAGGATTGTGTTGTCTGAGCTCTTTTTGACTGGCCCGTGTCTCTATCACATTTTTTTGGTCCTATGCAATTTAGATTGGCAGAAGTCTCATTGAAGGACATTAGACCCCCTACGATTTGGTCACTGCTTATTGGAAGATGTTTGGTGATAGTTATTTCTTTGTTTTGCCTTTCCTTGACTTTGTCATTTCCCCATTATGGCTGGTTTTTGTTGTCGTTTGTGTTTTCTTATTTTTTCATTTTTTTGTGTCTTCATTTTATCAAAAATTGGTCTTCTCTTTTGTATTCCAGCACTAGTTCATAGCTCCAATCAAAAATATTTATTCAGTTCATAGCTCCAATTTTAAAAGCATTTACCTATCAAATAAAAAAAATCTTTATACTCTTATTTTACATTGGAAAAATGCAAATCAAATATTTTCTCAATCTATAAAAAATTTATATTAAAAAAATTATTTATATTATTTTTTTAATCGAAAAAATATTATTTCTATTTTTTTATTGATTAATATAAAGTGATAGGGGTTTTAAAGCTCTATTTGTACTAACTGATGGATATTTTGGTATGATTAGGTTTAGAAGAGTTAAGCAAAGGTCGTGACCGAAGGAGCACCATTGGAGTGTTGAATGGAGCCACCTCCAAATCCACCCACAATAAATCGTTCATCCTATGCCAAGCTTTTGAAAGAAAAACCACACCCCAGAATAAGAGAAGTCCAAAAAAGGGCAACCAAAAAGTTTTTTTCATCTGCTGGAACAAACTCGATCGAAAGTAAGGTCAATGGATGTCTTCCCCAAGCTAACTCAAGACCTCAAGTTGTCATCGAACAGGTGATGTTAGAAGAAACAGTCATATACAAGGTCAATCATGATTTAATATGCAAATTTTCTAGAATCTGCCCAACCTTAAATTTCTTGCATGCTTGGATCCATAAAAATTGGGAGCCCTATGGTGAGTTCTCTCTTTGGTTTATTAGTAATGGCTATTTTATTGTGAACTTCTCTTCCCTTGCAGATAGAGCTAAGGCTTTTGATTTAGGAAAAAGAAACTATGGCCCAGCAGGGCTTTTTATGCAACCATGGAGAGTGGGATTTGACCCACAAATAGAACCAACTACAATCTCAGTTTGGATCCATATGTATGTTCTTTCAATGGAATTTTGGTCTAAAAAGATATTGGAACTCATTGGTAACTCTATCGAAAGATTTTTGGGTGTTTCTAGAGACACAGTAGAAGGAAATTTAGCAGTTTATGCTAGATTATGTGTGGAAATGGATCTGAGTTAGCCCTTACCAGTAGAAATTGAGCATGTTGTAAGTAATCTCTCATGGATTCAGCAACTAGATTTTGAAGCTTTGCCTTTTAGATGTCATATTTGTCATAAACATGGTCATTTTACCCGCTTCTACCCCAATTCTATAAACCCTAAAATGGATCCTCCTCTAGAGACCCCTAACCCCCTGAAGGAGGATAAGAGAGTAGATATTAAAGAATCAAATAATATTCATCAAAATATTGAATCACAGCAAGAAGGTTTTGAACAACCAAAGAAAAAGAAGAAGCAAAAGAACAAATATGGAAAAGAACAAATCCAACACAAATTTTCCAATAGCTAAGAAATTTTTAAGACACTAATTGATCAAGAAAAAGAGAAATTTATGAAAATTGTGAAAGAAAAAATGACAGCAAATTCTCCCCAAACCAAAGTCTCTCTTCTCGAATCTCCTATGCTAGAGTAGGACACGATAGGCTCTGACATTTTACAATCAGAGAAGGTAGGTACTATGGTGGTCCATCAAAAGGAACAAATTATCACAAAGGATATCAATATGAGTATAGTAGAAATGAGTATAGTAGAAAAGAACAGAGAAAAACCTCAGTTAGGGATTACCCAGGTTGAGAAGAGGTCAAAGAATAATAGCTCTCAAAGAGTAGGTAGAAAATCAGATAAGGAATTGATATCAACTCAAGGAGAGAAAATGATTACTGAGGGCTCAATGCAACCATTGGACTCCTACTTATCACAAGGTAAGTAATGATTACACAATCATAGAACATTAGGGGTTTAAACAGTAGAACCCATCAAGCTATCGTTCATAGATTGTTAGGAGATAATAAAACTAACTTTCTACTTCTTCAAAAAATAAAGATGTCTCTAGATTCTATCAGTAGTATTGTCAATAGAATTTGGAGAGGAGTTGGCCACATGGCAATGGCTGTCCATGGAGCTTCAAGAGGAATTGTTACTCTTTAGAACTCTTTGGAATGGTCAGCACTAGACCATTTCGATGGCAGGGGTGTTTTGACATCCATTTTTAATAATATTATGACAATAGAGTAGCTACTAATTACAAGCTTCTATGGTGCTCAAACATTAGATGGTTAGTTTGATCAATGGGCAATAGTTCATAGCATGAGATCACCAAGAGTGGAATTAGATTGGATAGTAGCTGGTGATTTTAATGCCAATCTAGAGATCAACAAGGTGGAACATCGATTCTTGACCCTGGAGATCGATATATGATTGTTTAGATTCATGATCTTCACCTTGTTGATATTAATTCTCTAGGAATTAAATATACTTGAACCAATAAGAGAAGTGAACCCAATAGCAAGAAAGTTAAGCTAGACAGATTTATTATTTATGAAGATGCTTTTATGAAATGGAATCTTGACCTCCTAATTTTAGAAGGCCCCATCTCAGACCACTTACCCATTCTTCTCGAAGAAGGAATCAAAACTAGCAAGTACCACAAACCATTCAAGTTTGAAACTTTCTAGGAGCAAAAAGAAGAACTCCTTCAAAAAATATTTGTGTGGTGTGAAGAAGGTTGCCCACCTTATGGGACTGATATGTTTAAATTTCATAAGCAACTTCATCTCATCAAGGATCAGCTGAAATGCTGGAAGCGTTATAATGGGTCAAACTTTCAGTCTCAAAGAGCCCCCTTAGTGGCTAGATGGGATGAAATCCAAAAATAATTCTGAGATAGTCCTATCACTGAACAACTAAAATAAAAATATGATGCCTTGCATTCAACAGTGGAAGATATTGACAACCAAGAGGAACCCTGTTGGAAACAACAAGCAAGGACATCTCAGTTACTTGAAGGTGATAGGAATACTAAATTTTTTCATCATGCAAATTATGCTAGAAGACAAAAAAAAAATTGGAAGTCCTCCAGGATGAGGTGGGTCATTCTTTCAACACTATTCTTTATTTGCACTCTCATGCCATGCAATACTTTGGCACTTTATTTAAGAAGAGCAGCTTGCAAGATGAAATGGCTCAGCTAGAAGTTCTTTTGGCCATTCCTGTGATAATTTCTAAAGCTAAAAACCAAGTCCTTTGAAACACCATTGACATTAAATAAGTGAAGAAAGTTGGATTTGGAATGAATACTGGTAAAACTCCTAGGCTTGACAGTTTCCCAATTGAATTTTTTTAGACTTTTTGGGATGTCCTACAAGAAAATATCATGGATGTTATAAAGGAGTCCTTAGGAAATAAGTAACTGCTCAAATCTCTGAATCACACTCATATTACCTTAATTCCAAAAGGAGAGGGTGCTCTTATTTCTGATTACAGACCACTAACTCTTTACAATGTAATTTATAAAATTATTACTTCCGTGAATGTTTAGTGGCTTAAACCTCTTCTTCCAAAAATTATTTCCCCTGAGCAAGGAGGATTTGTTGAGGGTAGATAGATTTTGGATGGTGTTATTCTTACTCAGGAATTAATTCATTCAATGCACACTTCTGGTAATACAGGAATGTTTATCATGTTAGATATGTCAAAAGCTTATGATAGAGTCAAATGGAACTTCTTGGCTAGAATGTTGGCAGCGTTTGGATTCTCTCAGGGATGGATTGAATGGGTCATGAGTTGTGTTTGCTCTCCAACATACTTTATTTTAATTAATGGTCTTCCTTCACAACCTTTTGGTGTCACTCATGGTCTCCGTCAAGGGGATCCTTGTTCCCCTTACCTTTTTCTCATTTTATCCGAAGGATTGGGTTGACTCTTTGTAAAGAAAAAACAATAATCTTTGCTTTCTAGCATCAAAGTTGGTGATAGATTCTGTCACACCTCCATTTTGTTAACGACACTGGTTTGGTTGGGAATGCCTCTTGCATAGAAGCCAGAAACATCAGATATACTCTTACCACCTATCTCAATGCTTCTAATCAAATTATAAATGCTCAAAAGTCCAATGTGGTTTTATTTAATAGTGACCAAAGGCTTCAAAATAGAATTCTAGAGATTTTGGGATTCACAAATACCTCCTTGCCAATAGTGTATTTGGGAGTCCCTTTTCACTTTAAAAAATTACAAATGACTATCTGGAGGAGTATTCTGGAATAAATTCTCAACAAAATTAATCATTGGTCTCACAAATACTTAATCTATGGAGGTCATCTTACTTTTTTGTAATCTATGGTTTAGGCAATGCCAATCTATAAATTCTCCATCCTTGTTGCTCCGCAAACCATTTGGAAGGAGCTTGATAAAATGGCAAGGAAATTTCTATGGAGTGGAGAAAAAGAAGAGAGAAAGTGGACTTTTATTAGTTGGGAGAAAGTAACTCAACCCAAGCTAAAAGGAGGGCTAGGCATTAGAAAATCAGAACTAAATAACAAAACTTTGGTTGGAAAACTTTATTAGAGATGGATATCCCAAACCCAATCTCTTTTTAGTAGAGTTTTGACAAGCAAATACTTAGGTCTGAAAAATATGAATGAAGTGTGCCACCTTCCCTTAACTGGTAATGGCTCCCTGGTGTGGTAGGCTTTAGGGATTGGTTCTCGAGTGGTGAAAGATGGTCTATTTTAGAAAGTTGGGACAGGAGACAAGGCATGTTTTTGAACTAGTTCATGGGATCAGAATATGCCCATTGCTGTTGAATTTCTAGAACTTCAAAATGTGAAAATTGCCATGGAAACCAGAGGTTAGATCAAACTTGAAAGTTATTTCAATAACTGCCAGCTTCAAAATTATAGATTTAAGCAATTCAATAAATTGAATGAATGGCCAATCCCAATCCCCCTGGAGCTCTCTTCAATTATTAATAATTTTTTTGTTAAACGCTTCCTCATAGATAGAGAAGAGGAGGACGCACTGCCTTGGGGACATGGTAGCCTTGGGATATATATAGTTAAAGCAGGCTACGACAAGTTAATACCTAAACCTCCTCAAAATGTTTGTCAAGTGGATGATTGGAGAAGGATTTGACAGCCCAAAGGTTGGCCGAAGGTAATTTTTTTCGTGGTTGTTCATGCATAATGGGATTCTCACTGATGAAAACTTTAGATGAAGAGATGTCATTGGGCCTTCCTGATGTGTTCTTTGTTTCAAAAAGGAAGAAACATTTGACCATTTGATGTTTGAATGCTCTTTTACTCGAAAAATCTAGGAGAGATGGTTTCTGGATTTCAAAATCAGAAATAACAGTGATTTGGATCGTAACAACATTTGGGAAAATGGAAGAGGAAAAAATTTAAAGATGCATCTCTCCAACTCGAATGGCAGCTTAGATTAAATTTTATTTGGTGGCAAATATGGTTAGAATAGAATGGCTGGTTTTTTCATGAAAGTTTCTCTATTACGGACATGGTTTGGTAGTTCATTTGGAGCAAATTCACGAAAATGGTTATGGCTTACACTAAACTAGACACCCAAAGAAATATAAGGGGGAATGAGGAGGAAACTGGTATGCAAAGAGAGCAGGTCACTAAAAGATGGAAACCACCTCCATCTGGTTGTATAAAAATCAACATTGACGAAGTTGCCAAAGATAATCCAGGCAGAGTTGGAATTGGAATTGTCTACAAAAACTAGGATGGGATGGTACTCTTTTAGCAATTGCAAGTGCTTGAAAAAATTACAAACAATGAAGCTAAAGCTTTAGCCATAAAAGTTGCCTCTTTTTAGGTTGTGAGCCAAGGCCACAAGAAGATAATCATAGAATCTAACTCTCAAATTTTGGTAGGAGCTTTAGATTGTATGAGAAACTTTTCTCTTGAGTCTTGGCGTCTTAGGATTTTAGTTTCTTAAATTAAGCAATTGTGGAATGACTTAGAGGATGTAATTTTACTCTATGTCAGAAGAAATCTAAATAAAGTGGTTGATTTTTTCGTTAAGACTGGCTCTGATAGAGAAATAGGAGTCTAGTGGCACACTTGTATGATTGATAATGAAGAGAGGATTCGATTGGTTGATAAAAAATTCAAATATTACCCAATCTTGAAAAATAATGTTCGGATCAGTTTTCAAAGTCATGTTTCTCTAGGCATCCTCTTTCTACTGCTTCATAGTTTGAATCAGTACCAGTGTCTACTGGTCACTCTCTCGTCCCTATTAATTCTGAAGTTTAATATATATATATTTTTTTTTAAATTCAAAAAAATATATAAAGTGAAAGGATTATTATTTTTTTAAAGAAATAATTCTATTTTTAATTAAAAATAATGAACTTGAAATCTAACAAGAATAAGAAAATTACTAATAGACCAAGATCTTGAAACAATACTAAAATTGATTTATATTGATTACTTCAAATAATTACAAACCCAAACCATGATTAAATAAGCCTCAACTCAAAAATTAGAGTTTACATGAAAAATTCAAAAAAAACTAAAATCTAAAAAAAAATACCTATTTTTGAAAACTCTCGAAATATCTCAAAATATTCTAAACACTGTAATTAGACTATGGAACAAAATTCAATTGAACTTGATGTTCGGTTCTAAAAATATATAATTTTTAAAAAATAAAAAACCCAAAAAAATAATTAAATCACAATTTTAGACCCTCAGATGATCACATACAGCCTCTAAAAATATTGAAAACATTGTTAGGTCGATCGAACGACCTAGGATAAAAATAATCTTTTTAATACAATCATTTTGGCGCGTAGAAGAGCTCAAACAGAGTTACGAGTCAAAAGTTATGGCCTCCTAAAGGTTGGCCAATTTTTTCTACATCATTCTCCTCTGGTTGAAAATAACTCAGCTCTTGTGAGTTGCCTTGATTGTACTGCTGCCATTTTTCTTTGTCAATCTTCTTCAGCTCCCATTCTATAATCCAAGTGTTATCTTTTTACTGTAATCATTCCCACTGCACCAAATACCTGTCATAATTCCCTTGCCTCATGCACACTGTCTTCATATTGAAACCTGCACTATTTTTTTTTCTTCTTTGGAACTTGCTACTCCCAATTTGCTTCTTCATCTTCACCATTTTCTCTATGAAATTTATATAAATTTGAAACATTAAATACTAGAGATATATCAAAATTTTGTGGTAAACTCACCTCATATGCATTATCATTCATTTTCTTCATAATTCTGCATGGCTTAATTTTTTTTACTTCAATTTATTGTATGTGCCTTTTGAAAATCTCTCTTTCCTCAAGTAACCCATTACCAACTCTCCTTCAAATATCTTGGATCTTTTTCTAAAATCTATTGCTACTTTATATTTCTCATTACTTTCCTACAACTTTCTTCTTACTCCTTGCAACTATTGCATATACTCTACAAACGTTTCTGCATCATCATTAATTTGATCTGCAATTGGCAATTGTATTAAATCTGAAATACCCATAGGATTTCTCTCATAAATAATTTGAAAATATGACTTTCATGTTGATCTATTCATTGAACTGTTATATGCAAACTCAATGTGTGGTAAAGCCAAGTCCTATTATTTTGGCTTCTCTCCTACTATGCATCTTAATAAATTTTCCAAGCTCCCATTCACAACTTCTGGCTATATATCTGTTTGTGGGTGATATGCAGTACTGAATTGTAGCTTAGTACCCATCTTCTTCCACAAAGTCCTTCAAAAATGACTTAAAATTTTGATGTCCCTATCTGAAGTAATAGTTTTTGGAACACCATGCAATCTCACAATATCCATAAAAAATAATTCTGCAACTCTAGTGACATCATTGGTTTTCTTACATGCAATGAAATGAACCATTTTAGAAAATATGTTTACAATAATAAAAATTGAATCGTTAACTCTCTATGTGTTTGGCAATCCCAACATAAAATCCATACTCAAATCTGTCCATGATCCTCTTAGAACTGGTAATGACATGTATAGCCCAGTATTTTGTGCATGTCTTTTTTCCACCTGACATATTCGACACCTTGAAACATACCTTGTCACATCTCTATTCATCTATGGCCAAAAATACTTTTCTTCCACCAAAGTTATTGTCTTCATCTTACCCAAATGTATAGACAAACCACCACTATGTAATTATCTTATTATATTGTCTCGTAGGGACCCAATTGGAATGCATAATTGTTTCCCTTTGAAGAGATAACCTTCTTATATAAGATATTCATCACGAATAATATATGTCCTGCTTGCTAATGGATTCTTGTACTGTTCAACTATCTTGCTAAAATATGGATCAATATCATATAATTTTTTGATAACTTCAAATCCAACTACTTTACTCACCATAGTAGTTAATAATGTTACTCTCATGCTCAATGCATCAACTACTTGATTCTGTTTTTTCAATTTATGCTTCAACACAAAAGTATATCCCTGCAAGAAAGAAACCCACTTTGCATGCCTACTATTCAACTTCTTTTGTGTATTCACATACTTCAAAGCCTCATGATCCGTAAATAGTATAAACTCCTTAGGCACTAAATAATGCCTCCAATGTCTTAATGCTTGTACAATGGCATAAAGTTCAACATCATAAGTAGAATACTTTGTTCTTACCTCATTCAATTTTTCACTAAAATATACTATTGGCTTTCTTTCTTGACTCAACACAGCACCAATTCTCACAAATGAAGCATCATAATCAACCTCAAACACTTCGTTAAAATTTGGTAATGCTAAAATTGATCTTTCTATAATTTTCTTCTTCAAAATTTTAAAACTTTTTGTGACTACTCTAATCCATGCAAATTCCTTCCCTCTCATGCAATCTGTTATTGGTGCCACAATACTACTAAAATTTTTAATAATTTTTTAATAAAAAGTTGTTAAACTATGGAAACTTCCTACCTCTATAATGCTTTTTGGAATAAGTCACTCAACAATTGCCTTCATCTTTTCTTCATTCATTTTCATCCCATCTGTTGAAACAATATATTCTCGTAGCACTGTATTCATCACCCTCATAAATATGCTAGGTGCATTAGATAATCTAAATGGCATCACCATCCACTCATATAAGCCATCCTTTAGTCTTGAATGCAATTTTCCACTCATCTCCTTCACAAATTTGAATCTGATAATAGCCACTCCTTAAATCAATCTTGGTAAAATATTTTGCTCCTGCAAGCACATCCATCATATCATCTAAATAAGGTATAGGAAACTTATACGTTATTATAATTTTATTAATTATTCTACTATCCACACACATTCTCCATCTTTCTTTAGAGTTAGTAATGTTGGTGTTGCACATGGACTCATACTCTTCTATATCACTTTCTTAGCATTTTGATAACCTGTTTATATAATTTTGAATGTTCTTTTGGACTCATCTTATAAGCTATTTGATTGGGTAGAGCTGATATTGGAATCAAATCAATGTGATGTTGAATATCTCTCTTCAATGGTAAACCATCTAGTAACTCATTAGGCATAACATCTGCATATTCTTTCAACACTCTTGTTGTTTCTGTTGGTATTGGCATCATTTTTGTTTCTTCATTCTTTGTTACTAGTGTATAACAACTTGCTACCTTCATATCTTGGATAAATTCTTTAATATAGAGCATGTTTTATGTCTTCTCTTCCTCTTTAAGAGGTAACAAAACTACCTTTGTACCACATTTCCAAAAAGTGTATGTGTTCTTTACTCCATCATGAACTACTTTCTTGTCAAATTGCCATGGTCTCCCCAATAACACATGACATGTATCCATCAGAATAACATCACATCATATTTCATCATTATAAGTTTTTCTATAGAAAAACTTGATTAAGCATCTTTTATCTACTGTAACCTCATTCCTTTTTTTAAACCATGAAATCCGATAAGGGTTAGGATGCTTTTCACATTGCAAATTTAGTTTCTCAATCATTTCTTTAAAAACCATATTTTCACAATTACCACCATCTATAATTACTTTGCATACATTTCCACCTAAAGTACATCTTGTTCGAAAAAATATTTGATTGCAGCCATGCATCACCACCTTCTTTATTCTGCACTTATTCCTTCCTTGGAGCAATCATGGTTCTCATTATGAGATTCTCTCCAACAGCTACGGGTGCAACTTCAGTGTTCTACTCTTCTATTTCAACCTCAACTAGATTTACTCCTGGGCGATCTTCTTGCCTCCTTGATCTTAATAGTTTAGACACTCAAATGCTCTATGCCCTTATTCTCCACATCTATAACATACATAAGATCTGTGTTGATTCGAAAACCATTCTCTAACACCACCGTAACCTCGTCCTCTCTGAAATCTTTTTCCTCTTTGTTGGTATTGAAACTCTTGCCTATTATCATCTTGTCTTTTTGCACCACATGATGATTTACCTTTATTGGCATTAAAGCCACCTCTGGGGGTATTAAACTCACCTCATCCTCTTATTGGAGGGGATCCTTCTCTTCTTGGACCAGTTGATGTCCTTCTGAAATTTTGTCTATTTTATTTTTCCTCTGCATTCAAAGCTAATTGATATGCCTCCTCCATGTTAAGTATTTTATGCACGCTTAATTCATCTTGAATAGAAAATTTCAAACCATTCACATACCTTGCAGCAATCTGCTCTTTTGTTTCATCATGTTTCACTCGTATGGAAAGCTTATAAAATTCATCTGTATACTCTTGCATATTGTGATCTTTTTGCCTCAAATTATGAAATCCTCTGTATAAGATTTGTGCATAATCCACAGAAAAAAATTCTCCCTCAGCTTCTTCTCCATTTTTTTCTCTGTCTCTCTTTCTGTAGGTGATCCCACCAAATCATTGCATGACCTTTCAATTTCGTGCCTGCAAACTTTACCTTCTTGTCTTGTCTTATAGTCTTCCCACTCGAAGAACTTCTCCATGTTATTCATCCAATCTATCAACTCCTCTGGTTTTAAACTACCTCCATAATCTAGAATATCAACCTTGATTCCTTCATTTCTTCCTTCTAAACCCCAAACCATCCTCTTTTCCATTGATTGTGGTTACTTTGGTTGTTCTTCTTTTTGTTAAATTTCTTCATCATGATATGTGTCTTCCTCATCACCACCTTGTCTCCTTGCTTGATTGGTGATAATCTTTGTTAATTGTTGAACTTGCCTTTGCAGCGCTTGTATAGTTCAGTTCATCTATGTCATATCTCCTCATCCTCTCGCCATATTTCTCTCCTCCAAAATTCGAACTTGTTCTGATACAAGATAATGCCCCCGAAAACTAACAAGAACAAGAAAATTACTAATAAACCAAGATCTTGAAACAATACTCAGAGTTGATTCGTATTGATTGCTTCAAATAGTTACAAAACCCAAACCATGCTTAAATAAGCCTTAACTCATAAATTAGAGTTTACATGCAAAATTTGAAAAAAACTAAAATCTAAAGAAAAACCTATTTTTAAAAACTCTCGAAATATCCCAAAAATCTCCCGAAATAACCTAAACATTATAATTAAACTATGGGACGAAATTCAACCGAAATTGATATCTGGTGCTAAAAATATACAATTTCTAAAAATAGAAAAAAAAACCCAAAAAAAAATTATATCACAATTTTGGACCTTCAGATAATCACGTACATCCTCTATCGAAAACGTTGCTGCTAAGTTCATGGATCGCTTTAAGACAACAACCACTTTTTCGATATGATTGTTTTGACACATAAAAGAGCTCAAACAAAATTAGAGTAAAAAATTATGGCCTTCAAAAGATTGACCTATTTTCACTACATCAAAAAAGAAGATTATTCAAACTATTTTATTACTAAAATTAAATTTCATTCATACTGTGAAAATTTAATTTACAATTTTTAATGGCCAATATATTTTAAACGGAGGTACACCTCGGGAGCTTAACCATCATCTGGGCGGCCACTATCCAATTGTTTTTTTTGGCAGTCCCGCTCAGATGTGATCTGAATTCTTACGGCGGTGTCACTCCTTTTCTAATTCATAATTGACGTTTCTGGATTACGGCGGACTTTAGGCATGTATGAGTTTGACGCGATAGAGGTTGTCTAATCTCAAGGTAGCATAAGTCTTTTTCAAAGTTATGAGATTAAATTTTCTTGCTTCCAAAAAATTTATAGTAATACGTGGTGGGAAATTTTTTTAAGAAAAATGTTTTTGTTTATCATTAAAAAAATAGAGTGCAATTTATTTTAACAACAAAATAATTTAGTATTTAGAAAATGCAATGATATTTTAAAGCATTTCTTGGAAGGGTTTTTTTCAATATATTATTAATATATATCACAGTTTATATATAATATATTATTATATTTTAATAAACAATTATATTAATATTGATTATATTATATATATTTAATATTATTATCTAAAATATTGATTATTGTCTTTTATTTTCTTCGTTTAATTTATTTTAGGATTTTTAATTGTTTAGAAGTTTTGTATTGCTTTGTCTTTTATTTTTGGGTTTTCAGTATGGTTTTTATGTATGTTCTTAATCTTAATACAATTTATTTGTGTTTATATATTCATACTATCGACGAATGAAAGCTACAAGATGAAGATCTCAATTTTTTGCTCAACATCAATAACATTGTAATATTAATTCGCGTTGGATAAGGCCACGAACAAAGTAAACAATAAGAATTTGACGACTAAGGGATAGACTTTGTCTCTCACACACCTTGAAATACTACTAACCTTATAAATAAATTACCCAAGTCACTATTGCCTTTAAAATGTACCCAATACTCCTCTACAAAATAATGGCAACCCTTTTAGCATTTCATTTTCTTTTCTTATTCTATTTGATAGGGGAGTTATTTAATACTTTATGTTTTTTTTTATATATAGATAAATGTTTTTACAAAATTTTGAGCTAGGAATTAAAAGAGATAGTATTGATTCAAGTTACAAATCAGTTTGGAACATAAATGGGAAGTCTAGATCCCCTTTAAAATCACATAATTACCAACAACATCAGTGTTATTGATATCACCTACTCACCAATAGCCATAACCAACCTCATATATCATACAAGATTTGAATCTAAATGAAACTTAACACAACCAAACCACTTTAGAAAATACTTTATATTATACTTTCAAAATAAACATCATGATTATCTATAAATATTATCATATATTTCCATACTAATATAAATCATCGAAAACATTTCTAAATGCAATGTAATAAAACCTTCCTACACCAAAAAAAAATTAGTCTTACTTATCTCTACCCATCCTATTAAAATGGGAAGGGGAACAATAATTGGGGGTGGCGTCTAATAATTGTGACCTTCATCAAAATAAAATGAATCTTTAACTATAATTTAAAAAAATATATATTTAACTATATATAAGTGTTCTAATGTTTTTAGTCAAAGTACCTTATATAAAGGTCTTATTTTTTGATGAACAAAATAAAAATTATGAATTTATATTAAAAAATATTTAGAACATATTATAAATAATTAAACACCATACATATAAATATATAATAAATATGTACATTTTATTTAAAATCATATACAATTTGTAAAACATTACATTCTTTTCATATAATTTTAGGTACCAATAATTTAAAAACACCAACTTTATTAATGAAATGATAGGTACAAAGTTAAAATTGGACAACCTGATTGTAAATTATAGAAGACAAAATCTCCAATATCTTATGCACTTACATTTTTATTACATCCTACCATATTCAAAATTCAAATATTTGGCTCCAACAATTTGGTCCACAATCTCTAGTATTAACAGGGAATCTCATTCATTTATTTTATCCCCCTATAAGATTCAGGATTTAAAGAATTTGTAAGGCTCTTCATTCTCATGCACTTTCAAAATTCAAAATTGGTTTGTGAGATCCAATATCTCTATAAATAAAAAAAATGTAAACCAGCTAATGTTTCATTTGTCTAGCATGTCGAAGCTACAATCTCTGTTAAACAATATATTTTACATAAAATTTGTTGGGTTCCATATATTTTCCATTCACGTTGTTGTAGTTTTTATATCTGTGACATATTTCTATTTTGATGCCTTCATCTTTCCATGGCTTCTGCAAGCCCCTATTAAACATTCCCACACATAAATGCTTGCTTGGATGGAAAAAGATTTGAATTTAGATCCATGAAAGATTGAACATTTATTTTTGTACATATAAATGTTTGTTTAGATAGAAAGGTATTTGAACTTGGGATGAAAGACATGACAATATTGGTATATATATACAGAAATATTTTTTTATGACTACACTGCTTATTTAATTATGCATATGGTTAACTGATACATATTTTAACACATTTCAGGGTTCAACTGGGAGGAAAATATTGGTATACACAAAAAAAAAAATTAATGATTGTTACACTTATTTAACTATGTATTTCATTACTTCATACATAAATTCAACAGGGAAGTTGGAAGGCGCTTATATGAATGAAAATCTCAACATTTTCATTCACATGCTAGTAAATGTTAGCATTTTTTTTTAATATGCAATGAAGGTCCATGCTCGAAGATGCTTAGAGGACTTATTTCTATTAATGTTTCCAGTAAATGTCACCATGTGCGTCATCAACCATTTTTTCGACAAGGCTTTTTAAAATTCTTCTGCCCAAGTAGTCATGGAACCCTTACACCTCTTATGCCATCTGTAGCAATTCACAGAGCTTGTAGCATCAACATTTTAGATGGATAAAGTTTTGTTTCAAGGTGTGTGCCTTGTACCTGTAACTAAACCCATATCAGTCTTCACTTTTTTTTAGTGTACTTGTAATACATGAATTTTGTTGTTATTTTAATGGTTTTTGGTGTGCCTTTACATTTGAGTCAAATTTTACCAGTATGTTCATAGCATGGCCTCAAGGTTGTCATTCATGCATTTACATTTTTTAATTCAAATCTAACTCAACATTGCATGTATTTATATGGAGGCCCACGAGATTTTATTCACATACCAATAATTTGGGATGGAACACTAAACATTTACTAGTATGTAGATGGAAGTATTGAAAGTTTTCTTTCGCATACCAATAAATATTATTGTCTTTGTCTTAAAATTAAGGTTTTCAGTCACATACCAATAAATGTTATTGTCTTTATTCAAACAATATGCATTTCATTCATATTCTACTAAATTATTGTTGTGTTAATCATGTTCAGGGTGCCATGTTAAAATATTAGTCACTCGTAATAAATGTGAGATGAATGGTGTCATAGAACCCAATGACATTTTATGCAAAATGTGTTGTTTAACAAACATTGTAGCTTTGATAATTTTAGATGGATGAAACGTTACCTCTTTTGAATAATTTATAAACTGAGCATATGATAGTGAATCCATGATGATGTGTTATTTATATCCCTACTTGTAACATGTAGATACCTTAATGATTTCACAATTAAGGCCAAGGTTTTTTGCTATCTCATTCATCAAATATAGAGTTCTTACCTGAGAACGTGGACATAAACCACTCGGTTTCCTTCCTTCAACTTATATGTTGGAAGATGCATGTGTGTATGACTGAATAGTCACTAGTATGTGGATGGAAACCCTAAAGGTGTTCATTCTCTACAAAGAGGATTAAAATTCACCCTGTAATATTAGATAGCCTTCACAAACTCCTTTAATATAGGGTGACTTTCATTTCTCCTTGTGCTCATCAAGCATATGTTCTCACCAGTAAATTTGATAAGGCCAAAAAAGAATTAGAGAGGCAATTGTGTTTAAGTAGCGAATTCAACCCTCTACTCAAACATCATCACATATTCAAATATGTGATAAACATTTTATCCCCAATTGGTTCATGTGGGTGGCCTCTTAAATCTATTACATGGAAACAAATCTTAGTAAGGATAGCCCTTGAAGGACCAACTACAACTCCACTTTCTCCGAATACAACCACTGAATGGCATAAATCTATTTTTTGTAGGTTTTATTTTATTTGTTATCTTATTTAACCAATATATTTAAGTTTGTTATGCAATGTAATGAAGTGTATTAAGTAATGTAATTAAATTTACTTGTTATTTACTATTCAACATGGAAATGGATCATAAGCTTAGTGAAATTTTTAAAAACTTCATTTGAAAGCAAGTTTCTCATTGTTCTGCATCACTATTGACTTTGAAATCTAACATCATTACCCACAGAAAAAAATATCAAAAACACATTTAAACAACAAAAGGAAAAAAAATATTAAAAAGATAATAACTGTGTTAAGAATCAGACTGTAATCAATGTAAGAGCTTAAAATTAGTACAATATTCACAAACATATATATTGTGTTAAGAAACATAATGAAAAAAATTGAAAAAGTAGTACAATCTTCGCAAACATAAAAAAGTATAAAACAACACAATATTTGTAAAGCTTTCTTGAAAAACACATCAAACTTTCACCCTTTACAAAAATTAAACTTCTAACAAAAATAACAATATGCATGAATATAGTAATTGATAAAAAAAATAAAACAAACATGTCAACAACTATGGCAAAGAATAATTGTAATATTGAAAATGTGAATGAATAACTCAGTAACATGACTTCACATCAACATATCAATATTATAACATGCATTCACAAAATGATTTGGTTTGATACATCTGACTCTGCATTGACTGGTATGTCAATAAAATCTTAATTTTGATACAAAGTGTAAAAACTCCATTGGGAACTAACTAGAAATACATAGTTTTTTAAAATTAAACACATATACTCTAAATAGATTACACCACGAAAATCTAAGTAGTGATCATACAAAATATTCTAAGTGTGATAATTTCAAATAAGCATATGACATCTAACAGTCACTGACCACTATCAAAATATAAAACACGTCATAATACAAATATAGAAAGTAATTACAAATAACCAGCCATTATTGGAATAATATACAACCACGATGTCAATCCACATCAAATAGATAATTACAATTCTTTATGATAATATTTACAATAATAAATACGATATAATACAATATACATAAATAAGATACATGACTCTTCAGAGCATGAGTTCTCTAGACTCTCTAGTATCTGTGACAATCTCAAGTATCATCTCAATAGTAGTACTGTTATGGGGAGAGAGAGCATCATCCAAACACTTTTCCACACCAATCATAGAGTAACGATCCCAAGCACTAATCCCATCAAAAAATGGCTTCTTTTCATAGATGAGTAGATAATGATGACACAAGAATCTAAAAAGATAAACAAGTGCCTATGTTGTATGATTTCTAATACTAAATATGTAGTTATCATAGAAAACCCGTTCTATTGCAAGATATCGCACAACACATAAATCATACTCATGAAATGATAATGTCTTACTAAACATACTTTGATCAAAATTTTAAGAATAATAAATAATAGTGATCTATAGATCAATCAAATACATACACACCACTTGATTGAATTGCCTTCTTCTGACATTGTTATGCTAGTAAGCCAGTGAAGTTCGTCTCACTCCTTACTTAGTATAAATAAAATGAGATTGGTCAAGTATAATTTAACCAAAATATTCATACAATTTACATCTTACTAGCAATCATATCACATAACATGCTAAACATAGCAGTAATCAAAGCATATATTTATTTTATCAAATGTATAAATAAATCTTACATTATTATCTATCTCATACTAGAAATAATAACTACAATTTATACCACCTAGCTAAAATACACATTTAAATGTAGATTTCAACTACTATAATTAGTTTTGAAACATACTACACTATATGATGACCTATATCACCATAGTCTAGTGTTTTAAGACATAACTACCAGTTTTTTACATTTAGTCATATAGAGTAATATTAAATACATGAAAACATAAGCTTTTATTAAAAAAAATAGAATACAACAAGACAAATTATAATTTTTATGAAACGCATAATATTCTTTCCTAACATTCATTACACTCTCAAAGTTTGTATACATACATACATAAAGTTCTATTAACTGTCATAAAACATGTTATTAATAGTAACAACTAATACGTATACACTTAGTTTGTCAAACATATGAATGTATCAAGACATAACAATCATAGTATACACCATCGGGTATAACATACATTTATACTATAGTACTCTCTAAAATCTCATAATATCATAGTTCATTGTATATAAATACAACTACATAATTACGAATAACTAGTCTTATAATTCTAAGAAACAAACAATCCATAAATATAAATAATGGTCTAGCAAGTACAGGTTTATACCACTCAGGTATACCTTATGATTAAACTACTTAATCTAATCTCTGTAAGTATATCCAAGTATATAGCACAAGCATTAATAATACAATCTACTATTTTATGTACACACTACTTACTTCTAGACAATCAATCATAATACTTGCAGAGAACAGATAACTTATAAACCCACTATAATCTTTATATTTAACACTTAATTTCATTTCTAGGAGGTTGTTTTCATATGGTTATAGTTTCGATCCCTCGAACACTTTATGACTCAATCTAACCATATATTAACTATAGGTATATTCCATATATACGAATACTTATACATCATAACATGCATCATATGTAATTACTCAAAAGACATGTAAATACAATACCAATGTTCATTTATATCCCTTAATGAATAACTCCCTATAGCCATTTATAACTCTAACTAAGGATCTCAAATCACATAGCTTATACTAAGATAATGGAGACCTATGCTAAGCTATGAGTATGCATCTATCTTTAAATGCTAGGTTAGGAGCCTAGAACTTCATTGAAATAGTTTCTTGACTCTCGATTGTCGTGACCAATTCATAAATATTATACTCTCCCAACACTCAAATTCTTTAGAGATAAATGTTTCCTATAAATATAAATATGTTCAACAATGTACATACAATTGTGGTTCAGAGATGTCAATTGTCTCATTATTAGTGCACCTTGAGTGTACTGATATGCATTGATAGAATCTAGGTACAACTAGGGTTATTATTTTTTCACATGTCCACATTATGCTCCTCAAGACCATAACAAAAGAACCCAATGCTTCAAAAGAAGCTTTATCAAGATCCCAATAATCCATACAAAGAAATAGTAAAACATCAAAATACTAATCTCATTTTAACATCATCAAAAGAGTTGTAACTAGTTTTAGAACCTTGTCAAACAATTTATAATCAAGTATATTCTCAACAAAGGTTGTGGGAATCAATAAATAACAACTGAAATCAATCTTATCAAAATACAAAATGTTTGCTTACCTGTAGATTCGCCTTCTCCATCATCAAAAGCCAAAACCAATGCCTATTCATTTTTCATTAATCATGGAATGAATCTAATTGTGCACCCAAAATGCCATAAAACATAGAGTATAAATAATTTGTTATGCCTAAACATACCTTGCTCTCCAATACAAAATAATGAGATCCTCCAAGGGATAAAAATACATCTAAACAAAACTAAACATTAAGATTAAAATCATGCGGCTTCACATACCCTTTTAATATGTAATCCCCTATAGTATAAATCAGAAATGGGCCAACATATAATGATGATCCAAAACTCAAAAGTTATGGTTGATAAATATTTCAATAGCATAGAAATAACACAGTAACAATGAATTCTCTAAGAAGAGATGTAGTATTACTCAAGATCACAATACAAATATATGCTTATCTCTGGGAAGAGATGTTTGTCTTCACATTTTGGGTTACCTCTTCATTTATACACATTTTGAAAGCATGGGGAGGATGTGGAAGGTCAAAAATATCAATGGAGATTAAGTGGTTTGACTTTAAATATTTAAAACAATACAAAATTTGAGGAATTACTATTTTTGAAAAATTACTATTTTTATACTACACTACTAAAATTGAAATTTTGGGAACTTACATTGAGTTTTCGAGGGTAAAACTTCATTAATAAGAGATTCATGCCATCTCACGATGTTTTCCTCATTATTATCTTTCCAACGGTTCAAACGGTGAGTTAATTGGAGCTACAGTGCAAAAGTTATGGCTCTTGGAAGTTTCGTCATCAATTGGGGTGGAATTGTCACCCGAATTGTCGCCTAAATAGTTTCCTGAATCATTCCTCCCTCCTTGAAAAGCAATGGTCCCCATTGCATCAATGTTCCCCATCAGGTGTGGTAGTTTTTTCTTGATTTTATTCTCTTTAAGCCACTCACCTTGATGGCTAAGCTAGCCCCTTTTGACCAATTGATAAAGCGGAATAGAACGTCCTCTTGTTGTCTTCATCCAGGTATCCACAATCTGATCCTCTTCCACTGAAGCAAAACTTTATGGATCAAGATCATCAATGTCTATTTGTTCTACTATAACTAAAGTGTCCAATAGAGGTGGGTGATATGGTCTGAGGAGCTCCACATTGAATATTGGATGCAGACCAAGGTAGGATGGTAGGTTCAACTCAAAAGCATTTTCTCCAACTCTTTTGGTGATGGTGTAGGGACCATATCGCAGAGGCTGAATATTTATTTTAGGGCCTGCAAGTCATTCCTTCTGAAGTTGCAACCAAACCTTGTCACCCACAACAAGATGGTGTGCAATCCTATGTTTGTCATGGCGTTGCTTATACTTCTGATTCATCTTCTCCAGGTTGTCATGAACTTGTTGTTGGATGTGTTGCATTTGTTCAATAAAATTTGTTGCTTTTGCTGCCTCAGATCTTCCATGAGTGTGTATTCCATGGTGGAAAATGGAATAGCTATATCAATTGGTGACATGGGTTGGAACCCAAAACATGCTTGGAATGGATTATACTTGGTCAAGTTGTGCAGCGCCCAATTGTATCCATGTTGTATGAAAAGAAGTCCCTCATCCCATGTGCATGGATGTTTGGAGTGATACATCTGAATCATGTGAACAATCAAGTGGTTTACCACCTTTGTTTGATCATCAGTCTGTGGATGGAAGGCTGTGGACTTCATCAGCTTAGTATCCATCATCTTCCATAGAGTGGACCAGAAGATGCTCAGGAACCTGCTATCTCGATCTGAGACAATGGACTTGGGGAGACCAAAATGGAGCCCTACATGACTAAAATATAGTTGAGTAGTTTCCTCAGCAGATATATTTTTCTTACATGCAATCATGATAGCCATTTTTGAAAAATGATCAACTACCACAAAAATACAGTCCTTACCATGTTTTGAAGTGGGCAAACCTAAGAGAAAATCCATTGAGACAGATTCCCAAGGCCTAGTTGGTTCTGGCAATGGTGTGTACAATCCTTGCTTCTTATTTGTTGGCTTGGCTATCACACATGGGGTGCAATATTTGAGATATATTTCCACATCCTTTTGCATATGGGGCCAGTAGAAATGTTTTTAAAGAACTACCAATGTCTTTTCAATACCAAAGTGTCCAGCTATCTTATTGAAGTGTGCTTCCCATATCATCTTTTGTTGCTCTACAACTAGAACACAAATGTGCCCCATATGACAGAGGACATTATCTTGCAAATAGAAATCAGAAACATGTTTACCTTTTTGAAGTGCTTGATATGTATCAGCAAAGGTAGGATCTGCTTCATACAAAGCACCCCAGTGGTAGTCTCATGTCTGCACAGGTCAAGAACTTTTGTGAGTGCAGTAATTGGTGGGCAGCTCAGACAATCTATAGCTATATTTGAGCTCCCCTTTTTGTGTTTGATTATCAGGTGGAATTGCTAAAAATATGTGGCCCACTTTTGGTGCCTCTCATTTCATAGTTTGCTTTGCATCTGGATGAATTCCAATGGTTTGTGGTCAGTGTGGATGACAGTTTCTTTCCCCAAGATGTAGTGTTTCCATTATTTGCAGGCTTACACAATGGCATAGAGCTCCTTATCATATGTTGGATATTTCCTGACTATATCAGTGAAAGTTTCACTGTGATATGCAACATGATGGCCATGTTGCATGATGACAGCTCCCATGGCATATTCAGATGCATCTGTCATCAACTCAAAAGCTTGATGCAAATCTAGCAAGGCAAGAACAAGGGCTAAGTAGAGTCTGTTCTTCAAATTCTCAAATTCCCTTTGTTGTATTTCACCCCACTGAAATGTAGCTTTAGATCCTCCTTTAGTCACTTGGGTTAGTGACCAAGTAACATGAGAAAATCCAAGAACAAACTTGCGATAGAAATTTGCAAGACCCAAAAATCTACGAAGCTCTGTGAGGATCCTTTGTGTGGGTCATTCTCGAATAACCTGAATCTTTTTTGGATCAACATGGACCCCTTCCTCATTCACAATGTACCCAAGGTACTGAATTGTTGTCATCCTGAATGTGCATTTGTCAAGATTTGCATACAACTTGTGCTCCCAAAGACTTTGAAGCACCTTACGAACATGTTGCAAATGTTCTTCCCATGTTCTACTATAGATGAGTATGTCATCTAAGTAGACAACCAAAAATGAGTTGGTGAAGGGTCGTAGGATGTCATCCATCATCCTCATGAAGGTTGCAGGTGCGTTAGTTAAGCCAAAAGGCATAACCAACCATTCAAAGAGCCCCTCCTTAGATTTGAATGCAGTATTCCATACATCAGTGGGATCAATGAGAATTTGGTGATACCCAAATTTGAGATCAATTTTGGTGAAGAACTTCGCACCATGGATCTGGTCCAGCAAGTCATCAATCCTGGGGAGAGGATAGCGATTCTTCACAGAGATTTTATTCAGGGCTCGATAGTCAATGCAAAACCTCCATGTTCCATTTTTTTTAGTGCCAAGACAATTGGGCTACCACAAGGTGAAGATCTTGGCTGATGTGACCCTTTTGGATCAATTCTTGAATCTATTCCAAAACTGATCTACGATACACAGGACTATTAGGCAAAGGTGATCTTGGGATCAAATCGATAGAATATTTTACCTGGGAATGCAGTGGAACTCCTGTGAGTGACTTAAATAAGTCATCATATTCTCCTATGATTCATCCTATATGCTTTTGTTGTTGTGTTGATTGTGTAGTCAGGACTGCAACATCGGCCTTCTTGGATTTCTGTGGTTTGACCACCATGAGAACAAATTGCTTTATTTTCTCCACCAATATCTTGCATTACTTAGCACTGATCAGGGAGACTGATGTGGGAGGTGGTACCTCTGGTACCCTATAGCGTCGTGTTCCAAGAGTGAGGGTGATCCTTTGAGTTTGTGGTTTATAGATGCCATGTCGCTCATACATGAACGACTGACCAAGGAGTACATCACAAACATCTAGATTGACCACATCACACAAGACTTCATCTTGGAATGGTTTTATAGCATATAAAAGAAGACACTGATGGGTGACACGAAAGTCTCTCCCTGGGCTCAACCATCCAATACTATAGGGCTTTGGATGAGGCTTCATGGATAGATTTAGACTTTTCACAACTTTAGCATAGATTAAATTCTTTTGACTCCCACTATCAAGAATGAAATGCAGAGGCTTACCTTTTACCCATAATTTGGAGTGAAACAATCTTTCCTTGTCATTTGGTCTTTTCGCATGGGTCTGTGATGAAGCGACGATGGTGTCAGGCTCAGCATCTACAATTTCTTCTTCATCCTCTGCAACTGTGGGTTGTGTATGAGGTATAGTAGTAGATGTCGAGTATTGTGATTCAGAAAGTAGTGACTTGATGGCTTGACATTCTTCTTTGCAGTGAGTTCCAATTTTGTGGTAATCACACCATTTTTTAGCTTTCACCTTTTGGAATTTCTTAGCTTGAAACTCCTTTTGCTTCTAGTTTTGGCCTTATGTTTGACCTTCCTTGTCACTTTTCTATTTTGAGGGTTGACTCTTCGTATTCTTTTTGCCATGATTCTGTTCAATCTTCACTACGAATTTGTATGCCTCACCGAGGGTTTCCAAATTGAAGAGTTCTATTTCCCCTGTATGTACCATTACAGTCCACCACGATATTTGAGAGTCTTATGTTTCTCACTTTCTTGAATGCCCAATCTTGCAAACAAAAAATGAAAAGTGTCTTTGTAATCTTGAATATATTGGTCCTTACTTTGGCGAAGTTGTTGCCACTGTATGTATAGATCATCATATGCTTCGATGGGATAGTATTCTTCTTTCATCGCTTCCACAAAATCATCCCAGGTAGGTTCCACCTCAAGGCCAATGTCATCTGTACTGAACCTCTTTTTGTACACTTCCCACTAGTTTTTCATAGGCAATGATGATTTCAAAAGAGCAAAAGTAATATTTTCTCCATCAGTGAACTTATTTACAAAGAAGTAGGAAGACAGTTGATCCAACCAATTTTATACTGCATCAGCATTGATTTTGATTTCAAATGTAGGAATATCAAAATTTACCTGAACCTTGAAGGGTGTTGGGGCACTGAAAGGATGTTCCTTGGATGAGGAGCCAGGAAGTGGAGCCGCGGAGCCAGGATTTTCCATCGAAAGTGTTTGAAGAATTTGGGCAAATTGTTGTAGCATCTGCGCTTGTTGTTGTTGGAGGGCTTCATTCACCATTTCCTTGAAAGGATCAGATGTCTTGGTGTTGTCCACCATTTGAAGTCATTTGGAGTGAACAGGTGGAAAATTTGGAAGCTCTGTTGTTTCCCACCCAAGCTTCTTGTAGCCTGACCTCGTCCTCGGGATCATACACTCTCAAGACAAACCACTCTGATACCACTAATCCAAAACTCAAAAGTTCTGGTTGATAAATATTTCAATAGCATAGAAATAACATAGTAACAATGAATTCTCTGAGAAGAGATGTAGTATTACTGAAAATCGCAATACAAATATATGTTTATCTCTGGGAAGAGATGTTTGTCTTCACATTTCGGGTTACCTCTTCATTTATACACATTTTGAAACCATGGGGAGGATGTGGAAGGACACCAATCTTGAGGGAGATTAAGTGGTTTGACTTCCAATATTTAAAACAATACAAAATTTAAGGAATTACTATTTTTAGAAACTTACTATTTTTATACTACACTACTAAAATTAAAATTTGGGGCACTTTAGTTGAGTTTTTGGAGGTAAAAATTCATCAATCATAGATCCATGCCATCTCACGACGTTCTCCTCATTCTTAGCTTTCCAACGGTTCAAACGGCGAGTCAATTGGAGCTACGGTGCAAAAGTTATGGCTCCCGAAAGTTTCATCATCAATTGGGGTGGAACTGTCACCCGAATTGTCGCCTAAATTGTTTCCCGGATCAAATGAGTATACACCAAAGTCACACATATTAATTATTTTTTTATTCCTATTATTAGGGAAGGACTGGTATGAGTACACCTGGACAGTTAATTGGTTTCATTTCATTGACTAACCACTTTTTGGTTCTCTTTTATGCAGTATTTAGAGTGATATGAAAGAATTTGTACTATATTGTGAAATTATTCCATTCACATGCAATTTCTTTCACAATGTTACCATGGCTTATCAGCGAGTTTATATATGGAGTTTCAAATTGCCATATACTCAAACCAATAATCACCTAGTTTTATTCAGCAAAAGGAAACTCATTTTCTCCGGGTCGATGCCAATCATGCAGTCTAAAATCTCTATGAAATAAATTATTAAGTTGTTGCTCAAATTATTCAATTAAATAAGTTCTAAAAGTTGACTCTCATCTTATGGGTCACTGCATTTAAATTATGAATCGTTGCACTTAATTTTGAATGTTGAGCAAATATAAAGCGTTACATTTTCCTTTGACAAGTCACTTAGTTGCATGTTTTAAATAAGTTGCTTAGCTGCATGTTAATATGGGATAATAAGTCACTTAATAGGAATGATACCAAACTTAATATCTAAATGCCGAGTATATAAGGATATTTCTTTAGATATTGTAATGTAGGATCAACATGTTAAATAGTTAATCTCATCATGTGAAATATATCATATATAGTTATTAGTTATATGTCGTATATAGATGAACAATGTCTCAGAGCTATGTCTAATGGGTCATTACAATTACTTTGTACCTAATTATACTTATTGTACTTGTTATATAGGTAACATTGTTCATGTATAGGTACCTATTATAGCTAAAAAAGATAAGTCGCTAATGAATATCTATATAGGCATCCAATGTCCACTAGCTCTATAGGTCATCAGACTTATAAGAAGTTCATTTATTATTAGTGTAATACTTAAGTGCAGTAATTGCAGACAGTGATCCCATAGGTAATAATTTTCCTTGTTAAATAAGTTATTGCATTTTTCCTTTAATAAATCGCTGCATATTTTCCACATGTAGTGTGTGTGTGTAGCTATATCAGAGCAATTCAAGAGTGTAATTGAGTCGTAATCTAAGCTCACTATCAAATCACATTCCTTGATACCTTAATTTGTATCTAAGGAATCGCTTTACCTATGCAGATCATTGTTTTACTATCTAGATAATATATCTAAATTGGTTCAATATGTAATATATATTAAACAATGACATAATAAAGTATATTCAGATAATATATTGATCAAAATAAAATTATGTGCTATAATTACTTCGTTGCACTATAATTAACCATGATTGGCTCTTTTATATATATATATATATATATATATATATATATATATATATATATATATATATATATAATTCATTGAGATATAATTTGTCTATATAATTTTAACTCAAAGCAAAATCACCGCTACAATCTGAACATACATATATAAAAATCAATTACATGACCAACCTAGTATCTGTTCACACTTCTTGATCCTTCTCTTTCTTTTTTTTTCCTCTTCTCCTCCATTCTTCCTTTCATGCTACGCCTCATCTCCCCCTGCAAGAATATATTCTAAAAATTCTCTCTCCCTCTCTTTCTCTCTTTTTTTTTTTGTTTTGTTTTTATCATTATCTTTATTTATTTTTAACCCTTTCCACTTTCTCTTATTTATTATTGTTTATTTTTTATTTTTATTTATTTTTCTTGCTTTCCCATATGCAGAGCATTGTTTTACTATCTAGATAATATATCTAAATTGGTTCAATATGTAATATATATTAAACAATGACATAATATAGTATATTCAGATAATATATTGATCAAAATAATATTATGTGCTATAATTACTTCATTGCACTATAATTAACCATGATTGGCTCTTTTTATATATATATATATATATATATATATATATATATATATATATATATATATTGAGATATAATTTGTCTATATAATTTTAACTCAGAGCAAAATCACCGCTACAATCTGAACATACATATATAAAAATCAATTACATGACCAACCTGGTATCTGTTCACACTTCTTGATCCTTCTCTTTCTTTTTTTTTCCTCTTCTCCTCCATTCTTCCTTTCATGCTACACCTCATCTCCCCCTGCAAGAATATATTCTAAAAATTCTCTCTCCCTCTCTTTCTCTCTTTTTTTTTGTTTTGTTTTTATCATTATCTTAATTTATTTTTAACCCTTTCCACTTTCTCTTATTTATTATTGTTTCTTTTTTATTTTTTATTTTTTTTCTTGTTTTCCCACTTAATGAGAATTTGTTATATTTTATTTCTTTTACTCTAATTACAATAATAAGTATATTTACTTATTAGATTAACATCACCAGATGCCATGATGGTTTAATGATAAAATCATTATTCAACCATCCAAATTTAATCTAAGTAAATCATGTTTCTAACAACATTTAATGATCACACATACAATCACAAAAAATGAGTTCCATTAAATCTTTAATGCAAGTAGTAATAAATATGTTGTGCTAACCATTCATTATGTAATTTAACATGTGTTAAATACTATGGTGTGTGCAGGTTTCTAGTCAGTTTCTCTGTTATCTTTCGACATTTCGATCTACGTCACTTTTTTTGATAATGATCTCTCTCCATCACGCTTTAAGAAATGAGTTCTCCTGTGTCAACTTCACAACAAGCAGGTAGTTAGATCATATCAACATAATATACAAACATCATAAAATATCGTTGTAATAACAAATCAATATGTTTGTAATGTAAACATATACGCTATAGCTAATTCATAGTAATGTAAACATGTAACCTAAGCAATAGCCTACTGTCCCATAACAATATTTATCTCAAAGCATAGTAAAAATAGCCGAATCCAATTTGCCAACTATAAATATCCACGGATAATCAGAGAGTTTGCTTGCCGAGGAATCGAGATGTAACACAAAAAAAATAACATTTACTGGTATGTGAATGAAAACCTTTAGTGCTTCCATCCACATACTAGTAAATGTTCACTCTTTCATCTCAAGTTTAAATCCATTTTCATGCAAGCAAGCAATAATTTCATCCCTGTTGAATTTAGAAATGTGTTAAAATATGCATGAATTAATCATATGCACAATTAAATAAGTAATGAAATCATTAAAAAAATATTTCTGTGTATATCAATATTATCATGTCTTCCATTCCAAGTTCAAATACATTTATATCCAAATAAGCATTTGTATGTATACCAATAAATGTTTAGTGTTTTATCCCAAATTCAAACCCCTTTCCACCGAAACAAGCATTTGTGTGTGGGAGTGTTTAGTGGAAAGTGTTTGGATATAACATATCAAGAATAACTAAGGCAAAGAATATTTTTAATGTTGAAAATGTGGATGAATAACATCACAACATTAATTCACAACAGCAAGAATTTACAAAAGGAAATGGTTTGATAAGTTTGATTCAACATCTACCGGTATGTGAATTATTATCTTAAATATGATACAAAGACAATAACATTTTCTCATATGTGAATGAAAACCTTCAAGGCTTCCATCAACATATCGATAAATGTTGATTAACACATTTTAGTTTTTAGGTTGTTCGAGGTAGGTAACATTTCATCCCTATAACATAGTGAAGCTATAATATATATAGTGACTTGAACAAGGCACACTAAACATTATTTAGAGTTTCTCTTTGGTGGCATTCACTGGACACATTGATGGAAATAAATCCCACTAAATGTCTTCAAACATGGTCGGTAATTGTAGATAAAATTTAAAAAATTATGACATTTACTAGTATGTGAATGAAAACCTTGATATTTTAATTCACATATCAATAAAAGTCACTCAGATGTAAAGGCACGAAAAATATAATTATAATGACTATAACAGGGATTTAAGTTCCATTATATCTTGGGAAGAGTGATTTGCACAAGGCACACACCTTGAAACAATGCTTTATCCCTCTAAAATGTCAATGCTACAAGCTCTATGAAAAATTGAAGATCTCATAAGAGGCCGAAGGGGTCCTTGATTATTTAGGGAGAAGAGTGTCAAAAACCCATGCCAAACAGGGGGTTGAGGGCACGCTTGGTGGTATTAACTGATCACATAAATGGAAACGAAACCCGCTAAGCGTCTTCAAACATGGTCCTTTGTTACATACAAAATTAAAAATACTACTAAACATTAACTAGTATGTGAATGTAAACCTTAATATTTTCATTCACATATCAATAAAAGTCACTCAGATGTAACGACACACAAAAACAATTACACTGACAATAACAAGGATTTGGGTTCAGCAAAAGGAAACTCATTTTCTCCAGGTCGATGCCAATCATGCAGTCTAGAATCTCTATGCAATAAATTTTTAAGTTGTTGCTCGAATTATTCAATTAAATAAGTTCTAAAAGTTGACTCTCATCTTATGGGTCACTGCATTTAAATTATGAATCGTTGCGCTTAATTTTGAATTGCAGAGCAAATATAAAGCATTACATTTTCCTTTGACAAGTCACTTAGTTGCATGTTTTAAATAAGTTGCTTAGCTGCATGTTAATATGGGATAATAAGTCACTTAACCGAAATGATATCAAACTTAATATCCAAATGCCCAGTATATAAGGATATTTCTTTAGATATTGTAATGTAGGATCAGCATGTTAAATAGTTAGTCTCATCATGTGAAATATGTCGTATATAGTTCTGAGCTATATGTCGTATATAGATGAACTATGTCTCAGAGCTATGGCTAATGGGTCATTAGAGTTACTTTGTACCTAATTATACTTATTGTACTTCTTGTTATATAGATAACATTGTTCATGTATAGGTACTTATTATAGCTAAAAAGGATAAGTCGGTAATGAATATCTATATAGGCATCCAATGTCCACTAGCTCTATCAGTCATCAAACTTATAAGAAGTTCCTTTATTATTAGTGTAATACTTCACTGCAGTAATCTCATATAGTAATCCCATAGGTAGTAATGTTCCTCATTAAATAAGTCATTGCATTTTTTTTTAATAAATCGTTGCATATTTTCCACATGTTCTGTGTGTGTGTGTGTGTAGTCATATCAAAGGGATTCAAGAATGTAATTGAGTCGTAATCCAAGCTCACTATCAAATCACATTCCTTGATACTTTAATTTGTATCTAAGGAATTGCTTTACCTATGCAGATCATTGTTTTACTATCTAGATAATATATCTAAATTGGTTCAATATGTAAGATATATTAAGGAATGATATAATATATTTAGATAATATATTGATCAAAATAATATTATGTTCTATAATTACTTTGCTACACTATAATTAACCATGATTGGCGTGTGTGTGTGTGTGTGTGTGTCTGTGTGTGTGTGTGTGTGTATTATAGACAATTCATTGAGATATAATTTGTCTATATAATTTTAACTCAGAGCAAAATCACCGCTACACTCTGAACACACATATACAAAAATCAATTACATGACCAACCTAGTATTTGCTCACACTTCTTAGTCCTTCTCTTTCTCTTTTTTTTCTCCTCCTCCATTCTTTCTTCCATGCTACGCCTCATGTCCCCCTGCAAGAATATATTCTAAAAATTCTCTCCCTCTCTTTCTCACTTTTTTTTTTGTTTGTTTTATTTTTATCATTATCTTTATTTATTTTTAACCCTTCCACTTTCTCTTATTTATTATTGTTTCTTTTTTATTTTTTCCTTTTTTTTTGTTTTACCACTTAATGAGAATTTGTTATATTTTATTTCTTTTACTCTAATTACAATAATTAGTATATTTACTAATTAGATTAACATCTCCAAATGCCATGATGGTTTAATGATAAAACCATTATTCAACCATCCAAATTTAATCTAAGTAAATTGTGTTTCTAACAACATTTGATGATCACACATACAATCACAAAAAATGAGTTCCATTAAATCTTTTAAACTATACTGACAAATCATAAGCAACAACTATCTAATGCAAGTCGTAAGAAACATGATGTGTTAACCATTCATTATACAGTTTAACATGTGCTAACTACTGTGGTGTGTACATGTTTCTAGTCATTTTCTCTGTTGTCTTTCGACATCTCGATCTACGTTACCTTCGTTGATAATGCTCTCTCTCTGTCACATTCTAAGAAATGAGTTCTCATGCGTCAACCTCACAACAAGCATAATATACAAACACCATAAAATATCGTCGAAATAACAAATCAACATATTTGTAATGTAAACATATACACTATAGCTAACTCATAGCAATGTAAACGTGTAATCTAAGCAATATTCTATTGTCCCATAACAATATATATCTCAAAACTTAGTAAAAAATAGCCGAATCTAATTTGTCAACTATAAATATCCACAGATAATCAGATAGTTTGCTTGACGAAGAATCAAGATGTAACACAAAAAAATAACATTTACTGATATGTGAATGAAAACTTTTAGTGCTTCCATCCACATACTAGTAAATGTTCACTCTTCCATCTCAAGTTTAAATCCATTTTCATGCAAGCAAGCAATAATTTTATTGAATTTAGAAATGTGTTAAAATATGTACGAATTAATCATATGCACAATTAAATAAGTAATGAAATCATTAAAAAAATATTTTTGTGTATATCAATATTATCATGTCTTCCATTCCAAGTTCAAATACATTTCTATGCAAATAAGCATTTGTATGTATACCAATAAATGTTTAGTCTTTCATCCTAAATTCAAACCCCTTTCCACCGAAACAAGCATTTGTGTGTGGGAGTGTTTAGTGGAAAGTGTTTGGATATAACATATCAAGAATAACTAAGGCAAATAATATTTTTAATGTTGAAAATGTGAATAACATCGCAACATTAATTCACAACAACAAGAATTTACAAAAAGAACTGGTTTGATAAATTTGATTCAACATCTGATATGTGAATTATCATCTTAAATATGATACAAAGATAAAAACATTTTCTCGTATGTGAATGAAAACCTTTAAGGCTTCCATCCACATATCAAAAAATGTTGATTAGCACATTTTAGTTTTTAGGTTGTTCAAGGTAGGTAACATTTCATCCTTATAACATAGTGAAGCTATAAAATATATAGTGACTTGAACAAGGCACACTAAACAGTGTTTAGAGTTTATCTTTGGTGGCATTGAATGGACACATTAATGGAAATAAATCCCACTAAACGTCTTCAAACATGGCCCGTCATTGTAGATAAAATTAAAAAAATTATGACATTCACTAGTATGTGAATAAAAAGCTTGATATTTTAATTCATATACCATTAAAAGTCACTCAGATGTAAAGGCACGGAAAAAAAATTATAATGACTATAACAGGGATTTAGGTTTTATTGTATCTTGGGGACAGTGATTTGCACAAGGCACACACCTTGAAACAATGTTTTATCCCTCTAAAATGTCAATGCTACAAGCTCTATGAAATATTGAAGATCTCAGAAGAGGCCTAAGGGTTCCTTGATTATTTAGGGAGAAGTGTCAAAAATCCATGCCAAACAGGGGTTTGAGGGCACGCTTGGCGGTATTCATTGACCACATAAATGGAAACAAAACCCGCTAAGCGTCTTCAAACACAGCCCTTTGTTACATATAAAATTAAAAATACTACTAAACATTAACCAGTATGTGAATGTAAACCTTAATATTTTCATTCACATATCAATAAAAGTCACTCAAATGTAATGACAAACAAAAACAATTACAATGACAATAATAGGGATTTGGGTTCGATTACATTTTGAGGAGAATGACTTGAACAAGCCAAATCGAACAGAGTGAAGATGGAGTCCATGGCGAAATTAACAAGGGGTTAGGTATCTTCAAAAATGTGTGTTGCATAATAATAACCCAAGTGTTTTCCAATTGGCCCTTCATTGCATATTAGTGTCACAAGTTTGTCCCAACATAGAAAAATTATAACATTTACTGTTATGTGAATGAAAACCTTTAAGCCACTCCATGAACATACCGGTAAAATTTAACTCAGATGTAAAGGTACGTCAAAAAACCATTATAATAATAATGAAAATCATGTATTACAGGAACGTAAAAAATTAACCGAATATTGTTATGAGTTCAATTACATACACAAAGCACACCTTAAAAGCTTTGATTTTGATACAAAGACAGTAACATTTATTGGAATATGAATGAAAACCTTCAATAATTTGATCCACATACCAGTAAATGTTTAGTTTTCCATCCCAAGTTATTAGTATGTGAATGAAAACCTCAAGGGCTTCCATCCAAATACACTAGTAAATGTTGAGTCAAATGTGAATAAAAACATGCAAATGCGTGAATGAAAATCTTGAGGCCATGTCATGAACATATTAGTAAAAGTTGACTTAGATGTAAAGGAAAACAACGAAAATCATGTATTATAAACACAAAATATAACCAAACACTGTTGTTGTTTCAATTACAGAGACAAGGCACACACCTTGAAACAACGTTTCAACCCTTTTAATTGTTGACACTACAAGCTCTATGAAACATTGCAAATGACAGAAGAGGCGTGAGGGTTCCATCAATATTTAGGGAGAAGGGTCTAGAAAAGCCATGCCAAACATGTGTTTGATAGTGTGTGGCAACATTCACTGACGATATTAATGGAAATAAAACCCATTAAACATCATAAAATATAGTCCATCGTTGCATATTAATCATCCATACATCTTCCAATATGTCCTTTCATTTTTTATTGACTTATCCTAAATTGACGACGTGGCTAAGTGCACAAATTTTTAAACCAATGTAAAAAAATATGTTCGTTTGTATATTGTTATTGGTTAAATTTGTAAAAATAATTGACCATTTAGAATGTATGCTCCAACTATCATTGAATTTGTCCCACCATATATAGATGGAGCTTTTCAAGGAGTGTAATTTTAGAAAGGTGTCTACATACCACTTCCGGTCTTTCCACCGAGGACATGAGGAATTGCCTATGATTTTGTGTAAGAGCATTTATTGGAATAGTTATTACCCACAATTTCCTCAAAAGACTCTGAGTTGACAAAAGCTTGTAATTCACTTTGATTTTATCCCAAAGGAGTTAAAAACTAGTGGTTTTGTAGAACAAATCTTGCAACTTATGATTACGATAAAATTTAAGAGCATGGATCTAGAAAACGTCAACAAAGAAAACCACATGCATATTGATAATGAAGGACCACCATATAGAATGTTGATTTTGATAGAGAAGCCATCCTAAAACCAAACCCATTCCATAACAATGAAGGTTTAACTTTCTCATAGGGTTTTTTTATACTCTTGATAACAAAAGACCACACATTTTAAAATAGAGTTGCAAGAGTGAGGACATTGAGAAAAAACCCAAACTTTTCCTGATTACTTCCCTATAAAAAGAGCATTAAATAATACAATTACGAATGAGCACCTTCCAAAATTCATTGCTTTCAATAGCACAAACAATCAATTTCACACAAAACACTAACCCTAGTCGAGAAACATGTATGTCGGCCCATCCCACCTACACTCACAATAGGCTCACAAAACATTTCAATTCACCTAATATAATAATAATGTTTAAATAATATTTAGAGACCATTTTGAAAACCAAATCCATTCCCTAGCAATGAAGGTTTGACTTTCTTCGAAGCTTTCTATACACTCTTGATAACAAAAGACCACACAATTTAAAATGGAATTGCAAGAGTAAAGAGATTGGAAAAAACCCAAACCTTTCCTAATTGATTCCCAATAAAAAATCCCTTAGATAATAAAATTAACACCTTCCAGAATTCGTTTCATTGCCTTCAATAATACAGGCAATCAATTTGACAAAAAACACATGCATGTTGGCCCATCCCACCTACTTCCCGTAATAAGCTCACAAAATATTTAGATTCGCCTAACATAATGTTAAAATTATGAAATGAAATGATTTGATTTTCGTTGCCGAAGACTGAATAGTCTATATGAAAGGAAATGATTTTAATTTCATTGCAGAAGGCAGAGTATTAAAGCTGTAAAATGATATGATTTGGAATTAAATCTACAATCTCTGTACTTCTAGAAGTCCACAAAATATTGAGATTTACTTTAAACAATGTTCAAATAACGTTTGAAGTTATGAAATGATTTCATTTCAATTATATCCACTAGCTATCTATTAGACTAATCTGGCTGTTGGTTCAATCATGTAGAAATGATTCCAGTTATCAGCTCTTCTATATTTAGACAATTTCAACTGTCTTTTTCCATTATTTGTTTATAAACAATGATTTCCATGATCTGCAAATAATTTCAGTGGAAACAGAGAAAGAAAATATAATCATAGATTAAAAAAAGATGGGACAACATTTATACATTGCGATTCTGCCGGATCAAGATCTCACCGATCCAAATCAACGCCCCCGGCCAAAGAAAGAGCCACAGACAAATAAATAAAAATAAATGAATTTCTAAAGACACCGGCTGTTCCAAATCACAGAAACGGAAAACAACAAACAACTCCGCTTATTCGCTACAAGATCTCGAATATTCCGTCAGAATACATTATAAAAAATCTACAACACAAACAAAGCGCCGAATATACCAACGGATAAGACGAGCTGTACGCCGCGTCCCACACAGCTGGCAGGAGCGAACGACGAGTCAGAATTTGCCGCAGCCGACGGCCCATCGGCGTCGGCGGGGCCTTCGGCGGGGCCTGCGGCGGGAGAAGGTGGAGCGGGCGGAGACGCCACGTCAGGAGACGGGGCCGGAACTTCCGCCTCGGGGGCCGGCGCCGGAGCAGGCGCGGCGGTGAAAAGCTCTTGGGGCTGCAACACCTTGTTGACGGTGAAAATCGCCAGCTCCGGCTCGTCGAAAAGAGTGCTGGCGACGGTGGCCTTGTTGACGCCCGTGCTGAGGGTAACGGTGTCGCCGGATGTGGTCACCGTGAGCTTAAACTTGGCGGCGCCGCTCGTCGCGAGAGTGGAGAGGCGGCCGTTGGTGGTCTTGAGGGTTCCCAGAGGACTGTAAGTCGCCATCGCGTGGAACAGCAGCACGGACTGCTTGTCGTCGGCGGTGAACTTGTTGAACTTTTTCATCACGCTCGTAAACGCCGTGTCGGTGGGGGCGAACACAGTCAGTCCCCCCTCAAGGTTGCTGTCGTAGGTTTTGATGACCCCGGTGGAAGACAGCAACCCAGCGAAGATCTTGCAGCCGGCTTTCATCAGAACCGCGGTGATGTTTGTTTGGGAGGGGGAAGGCGCGGGCGCTGCTGCCACGTTGGTCGTGATCGGCTGACTCACCTCGATGACAGACAGATTGTAGCCCACCTGCTTGATGGATTTGACGTACGTGGATTCCAGCTTGGTGCCCTTAACGGAGGTCCCGAAGCCGACCTTGCCGCCCTTCAGATCCGTAATGTTGACGAACCCCGCGTTGCCGGGTGCGTTGCCGGTGGTCTGGTACAGCGTGGTGGACAACGTGGTGCCGTTGGTGATTTCATGGAGCTTCTGCGGGTCGAAGAAGTCGAGCACGACGTGGAGGCTGAGGGTGCGCTTTGCTTCCGCCAGGGGCATTGCGCTCAGGGTCCCCATTGCGGCGTTGCTCACCGCCAGAACTGTGATTGTCTGCCTGCTGTTGATCTCGTCCGCCAGCTTCGTTTCCGACAGGAGCCTGTTAAATTTGCTGAACTCTGGATGCTTGTTCAGGATCTCGGTTATGTTGAAGGCATTGCCGACACAGGCTACGCTCAGAAGCAACAATGCAACCCCGAGGAGCTTCATTTTGGCAGCAAAATGGCTCTGGAGCAGCTTAAAACCGGAAAAAAAAAGTGCAGATCAGACCAGATCTGGAGCGCTCTCTCCTTCTCACTATTATTAGCCACTCACTGCACGCTCTTTCTTTCCTGGGCTTTGTGATAAGTATTTAGGGGTCGGAGTGGTTTGGGGCTTTTAACGTTCGGTACCAACGGTGTAGTGAGCTTGCGTCGGACACGTCCATGCTGGCACCCCCGTCTCGATCCGCGCCAGCCTGGCTACAGGCTTTATCCCTCGCCGAAAATCGAGGTCGGCGAGGGGATCCCCCTCTTTGACCGGGGACACGGGTCGACTTGTTTCTATGTCGTAAAATATTAAACGGTAATCCACATACCGAGACGTTAATTAAAATCAAATCATTTCATATAAACACTTTTTAATATATTTGATAATACAAAAATAATTAAATCAGTCCTCCTATACTGACTTTACAAAAATAATTACACCTTTTAATATATTAATGTAAATTATTTTTGTACATCATTTATTAATGAGTTTAGGAAATAATTTAAATTAAATTTGTATTATATTAATTTACCTTAATATAAGGTAATGAGAAGAGACATTTAATCTAATTTGATGATATACGTGTTTAGAAGAAATTACTATTCCTTTGGAGAACGTTGGGAAAAGTAATAGAAATAGAAACGTAATTCGTAATTTAGATAAAATCTAAAAATGATGGTAGATTTGAAATTAATTGTGTAAATTAATTTTTTACAATTTTTTAAAATTTTATTTTATTTTGTGTGGGGCTTAGTATTTTAAACATTATGTTATTAAAGTCATGTATATATATTTGGTTAATGATTATTTATATTTGGGATTTTTATGATGATAGATATGATTATTAGAAATTTTTGGATCACAATTCATTTTATTCTTTTTTTTTTATTATGGGCCATAAAAAGTGATTT
>JARHVA010000569.1:4800000-4832500 GCA_037957365.1 Torreya grandis
TAGAAGTTGGCCATGAAAATAACATCAAGAGTAAAACACTAAGGAGTGACAACTAGTGCAATGCTTATTTAATTATACTTTGTTCTATGAAAGGTGATCTATTTAAAGTTTTATGGTTGTTTACCACTTCTCATTTGTAATTAAAAAAAAATGTTTTGATTTAATATGGAAATATCAAATTAGAAAAAAAAATTATTGGTTGTGTATATTATTTTGAATGATATTGCATCTTAACTATAATGTAAAGTAATTAAAGTATATATTATAATAATGGATACATACATTGTCACATACATTGTTATGAATTTTACACATCCTTAATTAATATGTCTACAATTGTGATCTAATCCAAAAGACAAAACAATGTTCAATGAACCAAAGAATTATCAAACTGAATGGCAATGCTCATCTTAAAATAGGCAAGGCATATGTCCTTATTTGTCATGATTACATCTCATTCTTTGAGATTCTCTCTTTATTGCCCATAATTCGCATCTAGTTCTTCTTCTTCAATAATAGTGTCCTTCATATTGAGAAGTTTGTACCTACGTCATGGACAAATAAACAAATAATAGTTATCCAAGTCATGATATCAAAATCACATGATGTGAAGTAGTAAAAATATGATAAATAATAATTATTCCACATAATTATATAACGTCTATATGTTCAAAATAATTGCCTTAGTTTTATCACATAAGCATGGAAACATGATGATAATAGTTCGTTGAGATGAAATCATATAAAGCAAATAAATCAATCATTAATATCATTGATTGCACATAAACTAATTTTTCTATTATTAATTTTTTGTTCTATAATATTGATCACAGAAAAGTGCCTTTAAAATTTGCCACATGAAAAGTGAGATGTGACACATATTGATTAAAAGTCTACGACCAATGGCATTAATCTAACTCATGGGTAAGTACACAAAGTTGGGAAATAAAAAATGGCCTACCCATGGACATGATTTTCCTAAAATTCCAAAAATCTAAACTTCTATAGATAATTTGAGATATCTACACTCCAACTTTGAAGATGGTGTAAGAACATGAAATGTAGTATTTTGAGTTTAGTTTCCAAAACACTAGATTTTTTTAAAGATGGTTAAGTATAACTAGGTCAAACATCTAAAATTTGAAGAGGAACTCCTATTTTTTCCAGAAAACATAGTAGATAAACAACCATGCGACATACCATTTTTTGAGCAATATTTAATATTATTTGAAACCCTTTAGGAAAAATTTAGATAAGATCTTCTAGTTTGTGACCTATATTTTTTTTTATTTTTTAAATGAATACTTTTTTTTATAAATTTTACAAGTAAATAGATCCTGAAAATTGACAAAAAAATGGATAGTCATCTGTGTGGCGCGCTTAAATACCTAAAAAAAAACTAAAATCAATTTTTTTTAATGTGTGTAGAATTAGGTCAAGTTTGTGACCATATAACTTGTTTTTCACATAGATCAACGAAAGACAAATTACATGAACATGTATATCATGTATGTTTGTGGCATGTAGTGGCCTAAAAAAGTTATAGTAAGAAATCAACATAGTTTGAAACCTTAAATTAGTTCAAAAATTATAAAAAACATATTTCTAGAAAGAGGAGAGTGTGATCATTGCAATGGTATTAAGATTTTGAATTTTTGTATTGAAATTATTAGTGTATTTGGATATCAAAGTTGAATTTTGTTATTTTTATCATAACTCTCAAAAGTTGGTTATACATTGACACTCCAAGCCTTTGGCTCAGGAATCTAAGTCATTACCGACCTAAAAGACATAGAAATTAAATTCAAATTCAAATAGTGTGATCACATTAATAACTTGATCACATTATATGTTCTCAACACCCTAAAACATGTGGAAGTTTCACATGAAGGCAACTTTGGCCAGAAGCTTATAGTTACTACTCTAAATGTTAAGTATAAGAAAATAAATGTAACAATATAAATGTAAACTTATATAACAATATAAATATAAACTTATACTTTAAATTTATATGAGTAAATATAAGAAATTAGGGTCACCTAGCATCTAATAGAGTTGGGCTCATAGTGACACATCTTACTATGTGGAAAATAATTTTTTAAAATCCAATTTGATCAGTACTTAAGCATTTGTAGGGTCTAGGTATTAAACCTAGGCATTTCAGTACATAACTTTTGCAATTGATATCCATTTTTGGTAAACATATAATCATTTTTTAGGTTTTTGTGCCTTTCGAATCAATTATTGGTATTTATAAGAGTCTTAAGTTTGTCAGAATTAAAGTTTGAAAACTACTCACTTGAAACGTGATCCAAAGTGGTATGATTGGGGTAGTGTAGGTCATATTGATGACTTGCACACATCAAATGACCACTTTATATTAATTTCACTTGTTCATCATCCCTCCCTCATCATTGGTCACTTTCTACTCATCCCTCATTACCCCTAATCACTCTCTCATCATTCTTCATTATCCCTAATCACTCCCTCATTGACCATCACTATCCTTAGTAATCTCTAATCATTCCTTATCATACATAATCACCCCTCCATTGACCCTCACCATCCCTAATCATTCCCTCCCTATCTTTCATCATCCTTAATCACTATTTCCTCATCACTCATCATCCCTAATCTCTTCCTCATCTCTATTCACTCCCTCCTCATCCCTAATCACTCCCTCATTGACCATCATTATCTCTCATCATCTCTAATCACTCGAGATTATCATCCCTAATCACTCCTTCATTGATTATCACCATACCTCATCATCCTTAATCAATACCTCCTCATCTCTCATAATCCTTAATTAATCTTTCTTCATCTGTCATCATCACTAATCACTCTCTTATTGACCCTCACCATCCCTCATCATTCCATCATTGACCCTTACCATCCCTAATTGCTCCCTCATCATTTGACATAAGTATATACTCTAAAGATATCTTTGATTTCAATCATATGTTTTTTAATCCATTATGATAGAAATTAACTCTTTTTTAGGACTTGTGTTGTCAATACCCATTTGTGATAGTCAATTTTATTACTAAATGATTTGGATGATCTTCCAAATTTATATTCAAGTAACATAAGTACTAACACAAAACAAATTCTAAATTTTAGTTCATCGAATTATCTTTGTTGTGTATCTAACTAGATAAAACTTTATTCAAATCCACCTTTAGTAGTTTGGTTCAAAAGATAAAAATTAAACATAAATCTCTTGTATAATTTTCTAATTCTGAGAAGATTTGAATCAGATGCAAAGTTATTTTGTGTTTTTCATTTCTGTATCATTTGAATCTTGGTCAGGTTCACATATGCACTCCTTGTGTGTGTACTGTGTCAAAAATATAATATCTCTTGCATGAAAAATGAATATTTATTCATGTTATCAAAAAAATATGTTTTTGCAAAATGTGAAACACTATTTCAACATGGTGTAGATGTCCATCCCATATTTTCTAAACATTAAGATGTCATTAAGGTAGATTAATAAAATGACATAGGTAGAGGGCTTGAGGATGTTGTTCAACATCTTGAAATGAATGATTTGTTAAATGAGTTAACATAAAAGGCATAACCAACTAGTCAATCAATCATTCCTTTATTTTTAAGACTATATTCCAAATGTCTAAAGGTTTAGCATGAATATGATGATACCCAAACTTAAGATCAATTTTAGAAAAGACTTCTATACCATGGATATGGTAGAAAAATGCATTAATATTTAAATGAGGATAATAGTTATTCACTTTAATCTCATTAAGATTTTCTTAATTGATTCATAAATTTTGCAAAAACATAATTGAGCTTTTACAAGCAATGATTTGGGCATGATGTGTCTAATATCCATGATTTCATGGATCTACCACTTGATCCATTCATTCTCTAGAAATGATATGTTATATAAAGAGGTTTGAGGTAGAGTAGTTTAGAGATCAAATCAATAGTATTGTTTATTGTATAGTATGTAAGAACTTATTTAGGTGACTAAAAGATATCCTTGTATTCATCTAGTTTATGGTTCAATTATTTTGTCTTTGTTATTGTTGGATAAACCACACTATGATATGGTCACATAAGGATGTTATTAAATTTACTTCTTACCATCAAGAGTATACTTCTTACTAGAACTGATAAGATTCTTGCACTTTCTGGTACTAATGACTGAAAGCTTATGAACTAACTACGATATAAGGTATTTTAGATCATGACAATCTATCACAACATTTCAAGGATTTACTTCATAGACTATATGTCAATGGTAAATATATGGTTGACCAGATGTAAAACATCACACCTCTAATGGTGAGATGTCACAAAGGATTGCATCTTTAAAAAAATTGATTTTGTACACCAAGTGACACTACTAGTTAATCCATTTCTCAAGGCCTACACTAGCCCATACACTAGTGTATGGTTATGGATGATGTAGAAATTTCAAGTTCAATTTTTGAAAATATGCTTTAGGAGGAATTAAATTCTTTTGAATTCTTTTGGAAATGATGAAATGTATTGGCTCACCATTGATTTACATGTGTTAATGAAACAATAGTTTTAATTCATATAATTTTTTGTTGAGGGAAGTAGAGATATTTTTAGTATCGACCATACCTTTAGGTTCATAATCTATTGTCTACTTACCTTTTTATAGTGCTAGATAACTTGTACCCACTTCTCGAGATTTGCAAGTAGAGAGTTCATAGTGCGACACACTTTATCTGATTGAATATTGAATTTATGAATTAAGTACCACTTTCCAATCTTGGACTACTTATTCTAATGATTTAAAAATTATTTTCCACTCTTTGGTATGATGACTCAATCAATAGACATACAAATAAAAGCCCTTCAATGTAATTATTCGGATCATAAAATATCCTCATATAGAAAGTAATTAATTGGTTTCAAGAAATCACATAGCTTGGTGATCCTCATGTATTTACTACCCATTTTTGGTGTTACGGTGGTTTTACTTGCTTCTCTTTTTCTAGTGGATTTTTAATTGTGAATTACATCATTTTTAATAGGCCCATATTTTTTCATAGGTGTTAAATATTTATGTTTCAAATTTGCCTCCACATCATTTTGATCACTATGTCTTATATTTTATGCTAGCACTCAACTCTCCACTTGTAGCTCCTAACATTATGAAACCCCAACAAAATACTACCATCAATGTATTGGATGGAATGATTAAGGATGAGGAGGGATGAGGAGGAATTGAGTAGAGATGATAAGGGAGTCAATAGGGATGATGAGGGATGGTGAGGGTCAATGAGGGAGTGATTAAGAAAGATGAGGGAGTGACTAGGGATGGTGAATATTAATGAGGGAGTGATTAGAGGCAATGAGTGATTAGAGATGATGAGGTGTGATGAAATAATGATTAGGTATGATGAGGGTCAATGAGGGAGTGATTAGGGATGATGAGGGAGTGATTATAAATGATGAGGAATGGTGAGGGTCAATAAGGGATTGATTAGGGATGATAAAGGATGAGGAGGGAGTGATTAGGGATGATCAAGTGGTGATTAGTGATGGTGAGATTCAATGAGGGAGTGATGAGGGATGGTGAGGGCCAATGAGGGAGTGATTAGAGATGATGAGGGAGTGATTAAAGATGATGAGGGATGGTAAGAGTTAATGAGGGAGTGATGAGGGATGATAAGGGATGAAGAGTGAGTGATTAGGGATGATGAGGGATAGTGAGGGTCAATGAGAGAATAATCAAGGATGATGAGGGAGTGATTAGAGATGAATAGGGATAGTGGGGGTCAATGAGGTAATGATTAGGGATAATGAATAATGATGAAAGACTGATTAGGGTTGATGAGGCATTAGTAAGAAGTGATCGGAGATGAGGGAAGGATGATGAACAAGTGAAATTAACACAAAGTGGTCATTTGATGTGTGCAGGTCATCAATGTACTCTATGCTACCCCAATCACACCACTTTGCATCAATTTCAAAGTAAGTGGTTTTCAAACTTCAATTTTGAAAAATCTAAGACTCCTAGAAATGCCATGAATCAATTCAAAAGGCATAAAAACCTAAAAAATGACTATATGTTTACCAAAAATGGACATCAATTGCAAAAATTATGCATTAAAATCCCTATAAGTTAAATACTTAAACCTTGAAAATGCCTAAGTACTGACTAGATTAGATTTTGAAAAACTATTTTCTATATCATAAGGTGTGCAGCTATGAAACCAACTCTATTAAATGCTGAGTGACCCTAATTTCTTATATTTACTAAAATAAATTTAAAGTGAACTTATACTTAACATTTAGAGTAGTAAATATAAGCTTTTAGCCAAAATTGCCTTCATGTTCAACTCCCACATGCTTTTATGTGCAAACTTATAGGAATGTGATCACGTCATCATTAATGTGATCACGTTATTAATAATGCAATCATGTTATTAATAAGGTAATCACGTTATTAATAAGGTGATCGTGTTATTAACAAGGTGACCATGTTACCTCTTAACCACATTCGCTCTATATACATATTCTTTGATTTAATGTGCAAAACAAAAATAACACAATCACGTTATTATTTTTATAATAACGTGATCATAATAACATGATCACGTTATTATTTTTACATTAATGCGATCATGTTATCTATTAACGTGATCATGTTATACATTAACATGATCGTGTTATGACTCGCTAACTATCAAGTTACAATAACACAATTGTGTTATCTATTAATGTGATTGTGTTATACATTAACATGATCGCATTATGACTCGGTAACTACTGAGCCACAATTTAAATAATGTGATCACGTTAATTAAATAACATTATCATATTAATTAAATAATATGATCGTGTTAATTAAATAATACGATCGTATTACCTAAAATGTCCATGGATTATTTTCCAACTTTACACACCCTCCACTAATGTTTCAGGGTTGAAAATATATTTTTGAAAAAAAAGCTCCAAATTTTATTGTATAATGAAAATATTATAGTTTTTATTGAATTCTTTATATATATATATAATTAATAAATGATGATCAAATGAACATGAAATTTAAGTTTGAAATTACCCTATAATAATTAATTGAATGCTAAATTTAATATTATAATTAATTATTTATACATAAAAATCACAATCCCCACCAACACACTTCCCTATCATTATAAAATACCTATAAACCTAATTATTAAACATTATATATACACAAACTTTTTATAATTTACAAAAAAAAATCACTATATTTACTAAACACACTATTAAAAAAAATTTACTAATTTTTTATTTAAAAAAAAATTAATATACAAAACCATCAAATTTAATTTGTTATCATAATAATAAATTTTAACATCTTTTAAATTTTAGATAATATACAACCTGTCAAGATTTATTTATATTCTTATTATAAACCCTAATCTTAAGTTGTATACTTTTACATTAACCTTGGTTGTTATCTTTTTATCTTTTCATTAAGATGTTAAAGAAAAAATATGCTTTATATGAATATTTTTATACTTGGATACTTGTTTGTGGGCATATTTTCCCTCAAAAGAAATTGAATCAACCCTCTTTTTAATCATTATATTCATTTTTTCTTATATCACCTCAAAAGTTGTTTCATTGGAACATTTTGGGGCCGCTTTGACATCTTATGTTGATCTTATGTATGCACTGAGACCTTTGTTAAGTTACTTATTTTTATTAAAAATTAAAACCTAACTTAAAACTTAATATTTGTCATTACAAAAGGAGTGGAGTAAGAGAGTGATCCTTAAGAGAGTGTAGCAAGAGAATGCTCTCTAATGGAAAGTCAATGTTATAATAATAAAAGAAATCAACATTTTAATAAAAGATATCAATGGTATATTGATATTTTAAAAAATAAACTCATTTTTAAATATTATGTAAATTGAACTTGAAAATTAGGTTTGAAATATGTTTATTATCAAGTTGAAATTTAAATATTTTATTTATTTATAATTATGTTTATCATTAAATTAAAATTGAAATTTTTTATTCACTTTTAATTGTATTATATGATCAATATGGAACTTAAACTTTTTATTCTATTTTAAAGGTTTAGATAATTTTTTTATAATCTTGATCAATGTATCATGTATATTTTTTTATCAATGTGTATAATATTAAAATTTAATCATAGTATCGAAAGGGTTATAATTTAACTGGTGAGGATGATGGTTGTGTATAATTGATGAAGAAACATTTGAGATTCTCAGTTTTTGGTTGAGCAATTGTGGGAATCTTGTTCCTCAACTTGTCAAACTTTGCTGTGAAATCCCTCATAGGCTCATGAGGATCCTTCTTCATTTATGTGAGCTGAGCCAACAGGGCCTATGCATCTTTTGCAAGCTTGAATTTGGCTTCAAATTTGGCTTTGAGAGTGTTCCAATCAATCACTGACTGAGCCTACAGATGGTAGAACTAGTCTGCAGTAGCACCTTGTAGTGTTTCTACAAACAACCTGACTACTACGTCCTCATACTCCACACCTATCATGCCATAGGCTATGCTGAAGGCTACAATATGTTCATCAGGATGAAATCTCCCATCACCAAATAACATAGAGAAATTCTTCCTGGATATGCGAGGCAATTCATGTAGAGGTGGAGTTAGATTGAGTGGGCCAAAAGAGTTACCCCAGGGGCCTTGAACTGCCATTGTATGATTATGAAAAGGGGGGATAACAAATATTGGTGGCGTATGTATGGGAAAAGCTCTACTAACAGAGGAAAAAGAAGCTCTACCTTGTATTGGTGACCTGGTGTTGGTAGGAGGAAGATTCCTAGTTCATTGAAGGTGAGGTTGTGGAGGAAATAGATCAAAATTGCTCTACTGCACCAACTCAAAAATAGGGTAAACAACACCTTTGGATCTCTAGTTTCTCATATACTGTAGAGCTACTAGATTGTAATAGTAAAAATAGAAAATAACTGGCACTACTTTAATTTGAAGCTTGAGGCTTCAAGCTGTGCGTTCTTCCCTAGCGGAGTCACTAAAAATTGTTGGCATGAAGCTAGTAGAGTTCTTTCCTACTTCACATCATTCCCTAGCGATGTGAAATGCTTCAATTTTAATAGATTAGAAAAGGATTGGAAATGCTCATTCTTCCCCAGTGGAGTTGCCAAAAGCTATTGGCATGAAGCTGGCAGTGTTCTTTCCTACTTCACGTCGTTCCCCAGCAATATGAAATGCTTCAATTTGAATAGACTAGAAAAGGACTGGAAATGCTCATTCTTCCCCAGTGGATTCGCCAAAAATTATTGGGTGACCATTTTGTCACCAGTTAACTGATGGGAAAAATAGGTTGTTTCAACCACAACATAGGGAGATTTATCAGCCAAATGTGCAGGTCGACCACATCAAAAGGGGACAAATCTCTCCTCTCATCAAGGGGAGGTTCCCTATAAATATGAGGAGCTATATACTACATTAATATACTGTAAATAAGCTGAAAATAACACTCAGGGGTAGGATAACACCATCCATCTCTATTTTTTTAGAGATGATGTTCACAAATCAAAGGAGAAATCTTGCTGAAATGACAGAAGGCACTTCTCTTCTTTCAGAAGTGGTCTACAGTAAACAACAAAAATTCTTTCTAGAAAGTGACAGTAACTGGACACAGTAACAAGCAGAATGAGGTGTAACACAAAGTCTCTCCCTCAACTGTCAAAGAGTGAAATACGAAGGATAATGGGGGCATAAAGTCATCCCAAGATCCTTTAAATAGAAATAGAAAATAAACACACTAAAGACAATTGTGGCAGCACAAACTCTCTCCACAGTCGGCTTTAGGACACCTTCCTGGTTACTTCCACTAGTCCTACTTATTTAATTAAATGGACAAGAATGCAATCAAGAAATAGACATAAAAATAATTTCCTCAACAACACAAGCTATTCTAGCCCAAAGTCTGAAAGGTCACTTTCTTTCTCATTCAAATAATGAAATATGATTAACAATCTGAGCTCAAAGTCTCAGGGAATGCCTTTCAATTTGGGCAGAGTTTTGCTTCTGATAACAAAAAGATCTCCTTTACATAAAACAAGATATTACAATATATAACAGTCGAGAAAGACTTGGCACTTTGCTTCATGGAATGGACCATGCTGTGCATTTAATGCCTTGAATGCATTTTCAATTCTATCAAGGGGTCATATTGAAATAGGGCATCAGCCTTAATTGTGGCTTGTCAATTCATCTCAAATGTCTTCTCCTCAGCATGGGCCATCTAGTCTATTTTTCAGATAAGTACACAGCTGTCCACTTGCTTTTATTCAAAAGGAGAAAAATAAGCCACACCTTTGAATGTTTGTGCGATCAGATGTCTACTCGATGGATTGTTCCACCTAATGGAATAACTCCTCTATAAATATTTTAGTATCTCTTGTAGCTTTCCCTCTTTCTTATTGCAATTTGAGCCCTTGGGCTATCTTTTTACCTTCAGTAGGCTCTTTTGGCTTCCTCTTCAGCTAGTCGCTGAGTTTGTTTTCAGATTTCGTGCCACATTTGAAAATCAATGGTTATTTCATGACTTCTAAATTTGACATATGCGGGGACGTCACTAGTCACTGGTCACTTGAACCACTTTGAACCTTGAACCTTTGAACCATGAGAGTTCATTGGTTCAATGGTTCGAGCGGTTTGAGCAGTCCCTTGGTTCAATTGGTTCCTTGGTTCAATTGACTGAACCATCTCTTCAAACTTATCTCTGGAATCTTCTACTTCCTTCTTTTGCTCGAAGCTTCTTTTTGAACTTTGAAATTCCTTGAACCTTTGAACCTTGAACCTTTTCAGTTCAAAGTTCAATGGTTCATTCTCTTTCTTTAACTCAATGGATTCTTTTCTTTTTTATTGAACTCGTTGAACCTTTGAACTTTGAACTCTTTTGGTTCAATGTTCAACGATTCAACGGTTAAATATTTCTTCTTCAAGGTCTAGTTTTCTTTAAGTCCTTTGAAGTGGTTAAACTTTCTGAAGTAGTTGAACTTTGAAGTTGCCAAAGTGCTTAACTCTTTGAAGTTTGCCGATGTCATTGAACCTTTGAACCCGTTAAACCTTTGAACATTTGGAGGTGGGGTTCAATGGTTCAATATTTTGTTTGAAGCCCGCTGATGGACCTTTTAGTTGAACCTCAAAGTTGAACCAACCTTGAAATTGCCTAAGTGTTTGGAACTTGTTCCTTTGTGAGAGCTCGCATGTTGAAGTTGTTGAACCCATTGAACCTATGAGATTTTTAGCTAGAAATGCTTGAATAATTGAATAACTTGAATGCTCATAACATTTTTTGAGGAGGGAAGAGAGAATTTTGGCCTGTAGGACCAAAATAGTTGATATGTTGTCCCCAAAAACAAGTGACAGATTTTGTAAATAACAATATTGATGACCTGCACACATCAAATGACCACTTTATGTTAATTTTACTTCTTCATCATTCCTCTCTCATCATTGTGTTGGGATATGAATACCAGAAGCACACAATTGATTACCAAATACAAGCAACTTAATATGCAAAAATAACCAGAATCAACAAGTAACTAGAATCCAGAAATAACACAAGATATGAGAGACAATACAGAACTTGTATTAATACTCATACAGAAAAGAATACAATAAAGAAGATGCCACTTCTTCTCCACCACCTCTTCAGAGGCTTCCCACACCTCAAGTGAACAGTAATTCTCTCCTCAAAGCTCTCTCTTAGGTCCGAACACCCAACTCAAACACTGAGTTGGTGTTCACCTTATACCTGTGCTCCACGCACACCACAAGTACACAAATGTACTTTAAGTAGATCTCCCCTGAACCTGCAACAACCTGAACCTCAATAGACCTTACTTATGGAAGGATCTTCCTTGCCTTCCTCTCTTGCTCTATCTGAGTACACACTGTACTCCAAGTAGATCCTGCCTGATTCTCCTCCCTGTTGTGTTGCTGTCCTATCTGATCTTGCACACCTGCAAATCAACCTGGTTCTGCACACTTGTGAACCTTGACCTTGCACACACATACATCTGCATATCAATGATCTTACTTACCATGTAGATCTCCTATAGAAGCCATGCTCACCTAATGACCAAGATCATACATACATGAAGAACCCTGCTGATTCTCTAATCCAGCACCCACACTTGGTACTGTGGCACTAGGAGGAACACACCATTGCTCACCTCACACACAGAAGGAGCTTATAATATTGCTCTCTTACTCTCTAGCACAAGTTTACAATACAACCATGAGTCTATTATATAGATCTCATCCAAACAATAATTAGACACCTAATTACAATAATTAGATCCGCAGCTCTCAGTCTAAAATTAGCTCTTGACATGCAAACACTTGGTTCATCAACCAACTACCTGTAATATACTCACAGCTCGAACCACAGGTGACCGACATCGGTTCCTGTCTGCCTGGGGGTCACCGACGCCGGCCGACTACTGACCGACGTTGATTGGCCTGACCGACGCCAGTGACAGTAACACTCAGCAACCTTCTAAAACCTCCTCCTCTATTTGCATTAGTGAAGCTTTTAGCTCCACAACCTAACACATTGATCACTTTCTACTCATTCCTCATTACCCCTAATCACTCTCTCATCATTCCTCATTGTCCCTAATCACTCCCTCATCGACCCTCACTAACCTTAGTCATCTTTAATCATTCTCTTATCATCCATAATCACCCCTCCATTGACCCTCACTATCCCTCATCATCCCTAATCATTCCCTCCCTATCTTTCATCATCTACTAATCACTATTTTCTCATCACTCATCATCCCTAATCTCTTTCTCATCTCTATTCACTCCCTCCTCATCCCTAATCACTCCCTCATTGACCATCATTATCTCTCATCATCTCTAATCACTCGGGATTATCATCACTAATCACTCCTTCATTGATTATCACCATACTTCATCATCCCTAATCAATCCCTCCTCATCTCTCATAATATTTAATCATTCTATCTTCATCTTTCATCATCACTAATCACTCTCTCATTGACCCTCACCATCCCTCATCATTCCATCATTGACCCTTACCATCCCTCACCATCCCTAATCGCTCCCCCATCATTTGACATAAGTATATACTCTAAAGATATATTTGATTTCAATCATATGTTGTTTAATCTATTATAATAGAAATTAACTCTTTTTTAGGACGTGTGCTGTCAATACACATTTGTGATAGTCAATTTTATTACTAAATGAATTGGATGATCTTCCAAATTTATATTCAAGTAACATAAGTACTAACACAAAACCAAGTCTAAAGTTTAGTTCATCGAATTATCTTTGTTGTGTATCTAGCTAGATAAAACTTTATTCAGTTCCACCTTTAGTAGTTTGGTTTAAAAGATAAAAATTAAACATAAATCTCTTGTATAATTTTCTAATTCTGAAAAGATTTGAATCAGATGCAAAGTTATTTAGTGTTTCTCATTTATGTATGACTTGAATCTTGGTCAGGTTCACCCATGCACTCCTTGTGTGTGTACTATGTCACAAATATTTTATCTCTTGCTTGAAAAATGAATATTTATTCATGTTATCATAAAAATATGTTTCTGCAAAATGTGAAGCACTATTTCAACATGGTGTAGATGTTCATCCCATGCTTTCTAAACATTAAGATGTCATTAAAGTATATTAATAAAATGGCATAGGTAAAGGGCTTGAGGATGTTGTTCAACATCATGAAATGAATGAATTCATTAAACGAGTTAACATAAAAGGCATAAGGAACTAGTCAATCAATCCTTCCTTTGTTTTTAAGACTATATTTCAAATGTCTAGAGGTTTAACATGAATATGATGATACCCAAACTTAAGATCAATTTTGGAAAAGACTTCTATACCATGGATATGGTAGAAAAATGCCTTAATATTTAAATGAGGATAATAGTTATTCACTTTAGTCTTGTTAATATTTTTTTAATTGATTCACAACTTTGGCACAAACACAATTGGGCTTCTACAAGCAATGATTTGGGCATGATGTGTCCAATATCCATGATTTCATGGATATACCACTTGATCTATTCATTCTCTAAAATGATATGTTGTATAAAGAGGTAGTTAAGGGATCAAATCAATAGTATTGTTTAGTGTATAGTATGTATGAAATTATTTAGGTGACTGAAAGATATCCTTGTATTCATCTAGCTTATGGTTCAATTATTTTGTCTTTGTTATTGTTAGATAAACCACCCTATGATATGGTTACATAAGGATATTATTACATTTACTTCTTACCATCAAGAGTATACTTCTTACTAGAACTGATAAGATTCTTCCACTTTCTAGCACTAATGACTGAAAGCTTATGAACTAACTAAAATATAAGGTATTTCAAATCATGATAATCTATCACAACATTTCAAAGATTTACTTCATATACTATATGTCAATGGTAAATATATGGTTGACCACATGTAAAACATCACACACCTCTAATGGTGAGATGTCATAAAGGATTGCAACTTTAAAATAATTAATTTTGTACACCAAGTGACACTACTAGGTGATCCATTTCTCAAGGCCTACACTAGTGTATGGTTATGGATGATGTAGAAATTTCAAGTTCAATTTTTGAAAATATGCTTTAAGAGAAATTAAATTCTTTTGACTTATTTTGGAAATGATGAAATGTGTTGGCTCACCATTGATTTACATGTGTTAATGAAATAATATTTTAATTCATATAATTTTTTGTTGGGGGAAGTAAAGACATTTTTAGTATCGACCATATCATTGGGTTCATAATCTATTGTCTACTTACCTTTTTATAGTGCTAGATAACTTGTACCCACTTCTTGAGATTTTCAAGTAGAGAGCTCATAGTGTGACACACTTCATTGGATTGAATATTGAATTTATGAATTAAACACCACTTTCCAATCTTGGACTACTTATTCTAATGATTTAAAAATTATTTTCCACTCTGGTATGATGACTCAATCAATAGACATACAAATATAAGGACTTAAATGTAATTATTTGGATCATAAAATGTCCTTATATAGAAAGCAATTGATTGGTTTCAAGAAATCACATAGCTTGGTGATTCTCATGTATTTACTACCCAGTTTTGGTACTACAGTGGTTTTACTTGCTTCTCTTTTTCTAGTGGATTTTCAATTGTGAATTACATCATTTCTAATAGGCCCATTTTTTTTAGGTGTTAAATATTTATGTTTCAAATTTACCTCCACATCATATTGATCACTATGTCTTATATTTTATGCTAGCACTCAACTCTCCACTTGTAGCTCCTAACATTGTTAAACCCCAACAAAATACTACCATCAAGGTATTGGATGGAGTGATTAAGGATGAGGAGGGATGAGGAGGAATTAAGTAGAGATGATAAGGGAGTCAATAGGGATGATGAAGGATGGTGAGAGTCAATGAGGGAGTGATTACGAAGGATGAGGGAGTGACTAGGGATGGTGAAGATTAATGAGGGAGTGACTAGAGGCAAATAGGGATGAGGAATGAGTGATTAGAGATGATGAGGTATGATGAAACAATGATTAGGGATGATGAGGGTCAATGAGGGAGTGATTAGGGATGATGAGGGAGTGATTATAAATGATGAGGAATTGTGAGGGTCAATAAGGGAGTGATTAGGAATGATTAAGGATGAGGAGGGAGTGATTAGGGATGATGAAGCAGTGATTAGGGATGATGAGATTCAATGAAAGAGTGATGAGGGATGGTGAGGGCCAATGAGGGAGTGATTAGAGATGATGAGGGAGTGGTTAAAGATGACGAGGGATGGTGAGGGTAAATAAGAGAGTGATTAGGGATGATGAGGGATGATCAGTGAGTGATTAGGGATGATGAGGTCAATGAGATAATAATAAAGGATGATGAGGGAGTGATTAGATATGAATAGGGACAGTGGGGGTCAATGAGGGAATGATTAGGGATAATGAAGAATGATGAAAGAGTGATTAGGATTGATGAGACATGAGTAAGAAGTGATCAGAGATGAGGGAAGGATGATGAACAAGTGAAATTAACACAAAGTGGTCATTTGATGTGTGTAGGTCATCAATGTGATCTATACTACCCTAATCACACCAATTTACTTCAATTTCAAAGTGAGTGGTTTTCAAACTTTAATTTTGAAAAATCTAAGACTCTTAGAAATGCCATGAATCAATTCAAAAGGCATAAAAACCTAAAAAATGACTATATGTTTACCAAAAATGGACATCAATTACAAAAACTATGCCATGAAATCTTTATATGTTAAATACTTAGACCTTGAAAATGCCTAAGTACTGACCATATTAGATTTTTAAAAACTATTTTCTGCATCGTAAGGTGTGTAGCTATGAAACCAACTCTATCATATGCTGAGTGGCCCTAATTTTTTATATTTACTAAAATAAATTTAAAGTAAACTTATACTTAACATTTAGAGTAGTAAATATAAGCTTATAGCCAAAATTGCCTTCATGTTCAACTCCTACATGCTTTTATGTGCAAACTAATAAGAACATGATCACGTTATCAATAATAAGATCACGTTATTAATAACACAATCATGTTATTAATAAGGCAATCGCATTATTAACAAGGCAATCGTGTTATTAATAAGGTGATCGTGTTACCTCTTAATCACATTCGCTCTATATACATGTTCATTGATTTAATGTGCAAAACAAAAATAACATGATCACGTTATTGTTTTTACAATAATGTGATCATAATAACACGATCATGTTATTGTTTTTACAATAATGCGATTGTGTTATCTATTAACGTGATCATGTTATACATTAACACGATCGTGTTATGACTCGATAACTATTGAGTTACAATAACACGATCATATTATCTATTAATGTGATTGTGTTATACATTAACATGATCGCATTATGACTTGATAATTATCGAGCCATAATTTAAATAATGTGATCATGCTAATTAAATAACATGATCATGTTAATTAAATAATACGTTCGCGTTACCTAAAATGTCCATGGAATTATTTTTCAACTCCGCACACCCTCCACCAATGTTTCAGGGTCGAAAATATATTTTTGAAAAAAAAAGCTCCAAATTCTATTGCATAATGAAAATATTATAATTTTTATTGAATTCTCAAAATAAAAAAGTTTTTTTTAAAATAACGATCAAATGAACGTAAAATTTAAGTTTGAAATTACCCTATAACAATTAATTGAATGCTAAATTTAAGTTTGACATCTTATGTTGATCTTATGTGTGCACTGAAACCTTTGTTAAGTTATTTATTTTTATTTAAAATTAAAACCTAACTTAAAACTTAATATTTGTCATTACAAAAAAAAGGTAACAAAATTAGATTCCTTAATGAGAAGTTACTTCTAAATTTTAATAGTAAAGGAAATCACTATGCTCCTTCATTAAGTTGACCAAAAAATTTAAGATTTTTTTTAAAAAAAAAAATTTAATATAAAATATTAATATTTAAAATTTTAAAAAATTAATTTCATTTTAAATATTATGTAAATTGAATTTGAGAATTAAATTTCAATTATATTTATTATCAAATTGAAATTTAAATATTTTATTCACTTTTAATTATATTTATCATTAAATTGAATTGAAATTTATTATCATTATTAATTATATTTAACATTAATATAAAACTTACACTTTTAAATTCAACCCTCTTTTAATCACTATAATCATTTGCTGCTCTACCATCCCATAAGTTTCCTTATTACTATACATTAATAATGCTTTGACATCTTATAGTGGAAAAATTGAAACCTTTGTCAAGTTAATTATTTATATTAAAAATTGAAACCTAATCTAGAACTTAATATTTGTCATTACAAAAGGAGTGGAGTAAGAGAGTGATCCTTAAGAGAGTGTAGCAAGAGAATGCTCTCTAATGGAAAGTCAATTTTATAATAATAAAAGAAATCAACATTTTAATAAAAGATATCAATGGTATATTGATATTTTAAAAAATAAACTCATTTTTAAATATTATGTAAATTGAACTTGAAAATTAGGTTTGAAATATGTTTATTATCAAGTTGAAATTTAAATATTTTATTTATTTATAATTATGTTTATCATTAAATTAAAATTGAAATTTTTTATTCACTTTTAATTGTATTATATGATCAATATGGAACTTAAACTTTTTATTCTATTTTAAAGGTTTAGATAATTTTTTTATAATCTTGATCAATGTATCATGTATATTTTTTTATCAATGTGTATAATATTAAAATTTAATCATAGTATCGAAAGGGTTATAATTTAACTGGTGAGGATGATGGTTGTGTATATCCATCGATTAAGGTATAAATCTTTTTAGATACTTGATACAAAGAGTCAAGCAGTTTAGGTCATGATTGTACCCTGAATGATTTTGATGGTGTGAATACCCCTTATTCGTGGCTACTTAACCAAAAGAACTCATTGATTTAGATGTATGCTTATTCAACATTGTAAATCTGTTAAATATTTATTTTTAAAATATAGACAGAAATGTTGACATTCTATGTAATTCAATGATTCCATATAATGCCTTCAGAGATATAATAAAAAAATTTAACCATAGTTGAAAACTTAATTTACAATGTAAGAATGCATTATAAACAAAATTAAGGGTCGCTGTGATTTTTTAATTGATTAGGTAAATATTTATAGACATATAGAAATGGTTCATGCATATTTATTAGTCGTCTAAATTTAAAAAAATTAAAGTATTTGTGTATTTTTTTATTATTAGTCAAAATTAGGTGTTATTGACATATTTTATGATTCATTATCGTGTGCCATTTCTTCTCTCCTCATAATATCATGGTCTTACGGTAGTCTTTTTAAAAATGCAAGAAATGTAGAGTACATATTTAATTTGAAATTTTATATGATCTTTTTTATTTGAAAAAGAGAAATGGTTTTGATTGGAGCTATGAACCAACTCTAGGGCACAACTAAGGGCCTAATCCCCGCAACAAACATAAAGAGGAAAAGGAACAAAAAACCAATAAAGGAAGCCAAAGCTGACAAGACACCTCCTATAAAGAGAACCCAATTCACCAAAGGAATGATTCAAGAGTAGTTTCAAGATGAAAATCACCGCCAATAGGTAGCGAAGAACTAAAACTAAAAATAAAGCCAAAACACAAGTCTTCTGCCAAAGCATAGTAGAAAAATTCAGAAAGGAGAAATCAGAACAAAAGCCAACCAAGAGGTGTCCAACCAAGGGTGTTGCGATTGTCAACTGCACGCTGAGCACTGTCTTCTCACATGCCTTGACAAGAGGTCCTTCATTGTCCATTGAGAGCCATTTTGCACCAAGTCTTATGGATTTCTTCTCAATCTTTATGCCTCAAAATGTTTGCCTTTCGTATTTGCAGTGGTGCCTACATTAGTTTTAGCTTTACTAGCGCACACAAGGGGAGAGACCAAAAGCTTGGTCCCTGTAGGCAAGGGAGGAGGTGGAGGGGAAGAGGCAGCGAACAAAGAGGGAGCAATCCAACTAGGGAAGGGTGGAAGAAGAGGGGAAGATGGAAGCAATGAAGAGGGAGCAATCCAGGTAAGGGAGGGGGTCAACAGGTAGGGGATGCAAAGGAGACATTGAAGACTGGTAGAAAATCTCATAGTTGCACCACTGGAAGCCTTGGTAAGGAGGACCCTCCTCCTTCCTCCAGATTATCTAAGAGGAGAAAGGGGGAGATGAACGGACCGTTGAGAAGCACGAAGCCACCTTGTGACCTAGGGGTTGCATGGAAAGCAATGAAACAAGTAACCTTCATAGTTGAAAAATTGAGTCCTCTTACTTTGAAAGGAAGACAAAAATACCAAATGAAAAAGAATTTTGAAGATGTTGAACACAAACTCCCACAAATCTACCATCTAACGAGCTCCCCTCGATCTTCACCCCAAAAAAAACCCCTCTTTATTAATAATAAACTCTTTTTTCCTTAAAATCCATGACAAATTTTATATGATCCAAATAAAATAAGGTATACTCATTATTACAATCTCTTTTCGACTGTTTTAATATTAATTGGCACCCCCAATAAAATCATAATTTGAATTCGAAAATGCCTAAAAAATAGCAAATTGATTGTACTCAATTTCCTCATAATACAACCCCTTTTCCAAAGGGAAGCTCAAGTTTCCTCATTACGCTTTGCACGTATAAAGAGAAGTGGTACCGGCGTACCAAATTCTCGAAGACCCGAAAGGACATAGTTAAAGATAAAAACCGCTTCCATCGGTTCCTAACCCACTGGCCCCCATGTGCTTTACCCACCCACCCACCAAAATACGTCAGCTGCCGTTAAAACTTAACCACGGTTAGCAGCCTGACCTCGGAAACGTCGTTTTTTTTCGTTTTTGGACTTATCGGCGTACAATCATTACCCACGCAACGCGAACTCCAGCTTGGTGCTCCCACTTTGAACCCATCTCAGTCCTCACCGACATAATACGTGTAAGATTCTTATTCGGTGCGATTTTCTCTTTTATCATTTTTATAATTGTCGGGATTTGGAACCTTTTTTATCGAGAATGGAAGATGATTTGATATTTAATACTCAAAAATGATATTAGGGAATAGCGATTATGGCATACAACTCGGCATTATCGTGAAATCGTCACATGACGCACTTTTATGAGAAAAAGAATGGAAGAGATCACATGATTTGTCGTACCGTGGGGCCCTGAAAGGAACGCATAGACGTTTGTGTTTCCTGTAATAATGAAGGGTTATGCGGATCCCGTTCCGTCCATGTCACGTGACTGATGCTCCTCCGATCATAACCCGTTGATCACATTCGCTTTCATTATGCCAAAATCAATTTACTAATGATATGTTTGTCCACGATCTGTGTTATGTTGAAGGCGTCGCCGACCCTCAGCAGCAACAATGTCGGCCCGAGGGTCTTCATTTCCGCAACAAAATGGCGGGAACGGCTAATTTTTTTCCAAAATGAGTGCAGATCTAAGCAGAACGGGAGCTCTCTCTCTCTCTGTTTCGCTCTTCTTTTTCTGAGCTGCTTTGCAGAGTATGTGATGAGTGATTTTCTGTTTTTAACGTTTAACCCGTCCATACTGGCACTGTCACCCCGTCTCGCCCCGCGCCAGCCTGGCTACCGGCTTTGGGGCTTAACTGGGGTTTGAACGTTCGCTCCCGGCGCCGCAAAAGTGGGTCGCCGAGGGAATCCCCCTTCCTTGACCGGAGCGACGGGTCGAGTTGTTCTTTGTTTGATGTTTCCCGTTTCGGAAAATATTAAACGGTTCATTTAAATGGCATAACTTTGATCACAATTAAGTTTAATTTTAAATTTGATTGTTTTTAAAGATACGTACGAAGTTTTTGATCAGATTAACAATCGTTATAATTTAACGATTACAATCGATCAATATTAGTAAGATGATTACAATTGATCAATACTAACAATTCCATTACAATTGGCGAATATTCACAATATCACACAATACCATCACAAATTGTGAATACCACACAACACTGTCACAATCGATGAATATCAATAATCCCATACAATACCACCACAGCCGACAAATACCAACAATACCGTCACAATTGGTGAATACCATTGAAACGATCACGACCGATCTAATACCAACGAACGGCCTCAACCGGCCTCCAATACCTTCAAGATTTGAACTTGGGTGGTGCATGTGACAACCAAGTTGCTTTACCAACACATCTCCATCTCATCAATTTTAAATTTGATTTTTTAGTGAGAAGTTTCTCTGTGTTTTGTTTTGGTTGAATAAGTTAATTAAATTAAAAATATAATATTTTAGTTATATAATGTTTGGACGGAACCAATTTTTTCTTAGAATTTTTGTTCCAACCTAATATATTGGTGTAATTAGATTAATGGTAAAGAAGATAATAAAATTATTAACAATATAATATATGAAAAATTACAAAATAAGAACTTTGAAATGGTATCTCGAAACATATTTCAAATAAATATATTTAAAATTTTTATACTAGTAAAAGGTATTTTTCACAGCGAGTCAAATTATGATCTTGTGAGTATCACCTAGAAGCAGTGAGTATTAAGTAGACTATTCATTCTCATGAGTAATAGGTTCGTGTTATAAATTTCACTCAAAAAACTACACAATTAAAATCTAATAACAATATCATATATTTATACTAGATAAAATTTAACCATAATTAAAAATTTAATTCACAGTCTAAGAATGCCTTATAAACCAAGTTAATGGCAATGGTGATTTTTTTAATTAGCTAAGCAAATACTTAATAGTCGCTTAAAAATGACTCATATATATAAATATATTAGTCGTTAATTCATTACCCACGCAATGCGATCTACAGTTTTGCTACCACTTTTAACCCATCTCAACCTTGACCACTACTCATGAAACATGGGTCAATAAATTTGACTCAAAAGACTACACAATTAAACTCTGATAACAATATCATATATTTATACCAGATAAAATTTAACCATAATTAAAAATTCAATTCACAATACAAAAATACTTTATAAACCAAATTAATAGCAACGATGATTTTTTTAATTGACTAAACAAATACTTAACAATCGCCTAAAAATGACTCATATATATAAATATATTAATCGTTAAATCATTACCCACGCAACACGACCTACAATCATGCTACCACTTTTAACCCATCTCAGTCCTGACCGATACAATACGTGAAGATTCTTATTTGGTTTGATTTTATCTTTTGTCATTTTTATAATCGTAGTTGGATATTTAATATTATTTAAATCCTCAAAGATATCTTTCAGTCATGTTAGGGATCATGCCCACAGCTATGCATTTTGAAGAAATCGTGCCCATTACCCACTTCACAATGGAGAAATCGTACATTTAATCAATTAAAACATCACCCTCAACTTGGCCTTCATATTTTGTCAATATATAGTGAAGCTACAAACGAGGAATTTCTTTAAATAATGAAATTTTATGTGGACCAATCATGTCCCTGTCATTTCTGATTTGGTTAGGTGATACTCACTATTATCTTTATTGGATTCATAGAGAGTTTTTTTTGGATAAAGTGTGTGATAAAAAATTCATACAATTTATTCAGAAAACTTTTTATTAATTTATGGAGTGTGATTTTTATTTTATTTTTTAGATTTATTTTATTTATGATAATTTGTTTATTTTTTAATAGTTGATTGATTGTACGATGATATTCACAATAATAAATAATTTTATAATATTAAGTTATATGTCTTTAATCGTTTTAATTTCGTTTAGTATTTCATGTTTTATAGTTTTAATCATTTTTTAATTAAACAATAAAAATTAATAGCACACTTCAATAAAATTTAAAATTTAATCCTTGTTATTTATTGTAATTCCTTATTATCATACAAATTTTGCTTTCTTTCTTTGAACTCTCTCTTTTTTCGAATTCGAAATAGCTACATCTTAAGTTCATCTTCAACTTTCTATATATTTTTACTTGTTTCTATCATATTTAAATATTTTATTTTTAAATTAATGTTATTAATATTTTATTTTATTTTATTATGTTTTCCTAGACACCATATACTCCACATTCCACAATACCTCTATCGACATTCTAATTGCACTTCAATAAGATTTTAGTGATTATGTTAGGAAAAAAAAATTAAAGACATTTTTATTCTTCATAATAATCTTTAAAAAATGGTTTAAAATTAGCTAAAGGTCATTTAGAATCTAAACTAGCAGTTGGCCCAAAGGTCCAAGTAATCCCAGAAGGGATTTTTTAATAACATACGTTTTGGTGAGACAACTTGGTGCCTAGTGAAAAATACTAACAATAACTCACATTTAAAGGTTGAGGATGCAAATCATATAAAACTAATGGACCTCAAGCACTCCAAAAAGGCAACAATTTCTGAGGTTCTTTAGTCTCTCTTCTACTGCACCTGCTCATGGGAGAAGTTAAAGTCTCATCCTCCCCTTCCTTGTCCCTATCCATATAATGATACCTTGAAGACTTGTTTGTCATGTAATCCTCATGGCTATTGCTCAAACCCTTTCCACTATCTATGGGTGCAACATAGAGCTCAACGCATCATTGTCCATAACCAAATCCTTTTTTGCATCGAAATAGCCAAGTGTATTCAAAATTAAATGGGAAATTAGATGAAACAATGAAAGAAAACCTAGCGATAGGAACATTGATGATTATATTTTTTCCTTTTTTATTGTTGCAGTTATCCCATCATGAAGTTGGGACCATCTCTACAACTGTCACTCATTGATTTTAGCTACCTTCTCACTCTCAATATTTTAGGTGCCCTGATAAAAAATCTCTTGTTCAATCCATGACTGAGGGAAGGAGAGTAAATGGAATGTTGTGGTATCAAGATATGCACCGAATGATTTTCCTGACTAGGCTTTGAGGCTTTTGAACAAAATGTGTTGAGCAGATGTAATATCTCAGAGTGATAAGGTTTCAAAATTATTTTCCTAGAATAAGATGTAGGAAGGAATGGACTTTATCTCCTATTTCTATTCAAAATTTCATGCCCCATGATCTTAACATCCGAGGAAGCAAAAGTTGTAGACATTTCATGCTCCCAGAGCTTAACATGCAAGGAAGTTGTGGACATGACACATGATTTATAGAAATAGAGAGGCAGATGCCTTTGACACCTATGGTTGAGGAAAGATTTTTGAAGGCACTGCCTTTATCACCTATGAGAGAGGAAAGATTTATCAAAGGCCTACATTTTCCACCTATATCAACAGATAGATTCATGAAAGGTGATGCCTTTGCCCCCCGTGGTGGGGGAAAGATTTGGGAAGGTGTCTTATCTACGTGGACTTAATGGATAGAATGAGGATGCTCTGACATTTTTTGTCAAAAAGGAGGAAGTGTTTTCATGGTGACCTATTGCCTCACATGGGGAAGAGGTTAATTTATTAGGAGAAGAGATGGAATCATCTCATGAAGCAGTGAAGCCTCCTTCCCTGCCAACAACATTTTATAAATAGACAAAATAGAATTACGATCAATATACATGGGCCACATCATCAATGGAACTCCTATAATCACGCTTTCTACCATAGAATTGAATCTATAGTGAATCATAAAGGCACTCATAGCTGGATGGGAAATAATTTGATGTAGCTCCCCAGGCCTTAGAGGTCTCCATATAGGTGAGCCCTGGAAGCATCCCAAGCAAGTCCTCAAGATGTTGCCACTTGGTAGCATCATGACTTTCTTATATCCTATTTTATGCTTTACCACATGGCATGTTTGCTGTGCATCTATGCCTCTCGATTGCTTGGACTATCTACTGCTTCCCCTGGGCTATAAATGCATTAGATGTCACCATGTTGTGTCATCTCAAGCCTTTGAGTCTCATAGGCTTTAGGGATAACTGCTTACTCCCCCATAGGCTGAGGTTACCATTGATTGAAAGACACCTAGCACCTCTGCATGTAATTTGTCTTCAAGACTTAGACCATCTTAGTCATCGAGGGTCTCTGCAGAGGTGAGGCCATCTAGGACACCTAGTGCCCACTGTAGATTGTAATATGTGTTAGGCTAGTGTTGACCAATTTTTGCCCCTGGAAAAATTGTGGTCAACTTCTTCCCTGGCTTTTTGAAGCTAGTCAATTTCAGGTTGCAAGTCCATCTTCAAGTTCATGCTCAATTCAGGCCTGGTTCATGATTGTTTCAACTTTGGTTCAACATCTCATTTTAATAGCATTGAACCTTCGTATCGTTGAACTAATTTTTTGGTTCAACATGTTGGGTTCAACGTACTTGGTTCAAGACATAAGTTCAACCGGACAGTTCAAAGGCATTGGTTCAAAGGCGAAAGGTTCATCGGCTTCAGTTCAAAGGCTCATCGGCGCGCTTGGTTGAACCATTGAACTGTTGAACCATTTTGGTTCAACGGGTTCAGTTCAAGAAGGCCGCACTTCAAAGGAAAAGACTCGATGACTTTTGTCAAGGACGGTGATGTTCCAAAGGCCGTCAATTTTAATGCAATAAACTAGCCATTTGTTTTTTGAACTTTTGAGCGTCAAGCATTGGAAGGGAGCTCAGAATGTAGCAACCCGCCAAGGAGTTCACCTAAAGGGCCAAGCAGCCAGAAAAGACAAAGACGTAGAAGAAGACAACGACAAAGTGACAAAGCAAGGAGGAATGACATGGCGCAGAAGTGACAAGGCAGTCCAAGTGGCAAAGTGCAGGGGATTTATTGCCTGATAGTCCCCAAATGGTGCAAACAGCAAATAGTGTAGACCACACATTTTTAAAAGGGGACAAATTTCATCTGTTGGCAGAAAAGAGGCGCGATCCATGCTTCCACATTAAGGCTCAAACGCCAAAGTCAAATTTGGTGATTATACAGCATGGTTCCAGCAGGCTTCTTCTAGGACGATGACAACACAATAGTGTTTCCTCTTTCAAATGGGATGCGACAGGGCAACTTGTCAAAAAAAAAGCGCCAAGTTTCTTTCTCTTTTCTTCTATATATTGTAACTTCTCATTTTTGAGAAGAATCGGTTCTTCCACTTTTGCAAAGGTGCAGCCCTGGCAAAATTTCACTTGAATCAAATAAAATGTAGTTTTTTACCTCCATTTGGATAGATGTTTTTAGAGTATGCATTGAATGTTTGTTTGTGTCCAGTCATCGTTTCTTGATGCTTTCACAGGTTTAACACCAGCAGACCTATCATCTACAAGGTGCCATCTCTGCAGCTGAAAGGAGAAGATCAGTATTTGAGAAGTGTGAAACAGAGGAAGTTGCTACATAAGTGTGCATCTCACAACACCTTTGGTGATCCCTTTCTTTTTTGTATCTTCTATTAAGGCCTCCCTGCCAGTTTCCAGCAGCCTGGTCCTTCTGCCAAATGTGTAGTGTATGTCTGTATTTATCTGGTTCTGAGAGTGGATGTGTGAAGGTCGACCCTTGTTTTTTTTGGTGCATCACCTCTTTTAGAGTAGGCTTGTTTTTTCCTGCATTCTCTCTCTCTCTCTTTTCATCCCCCCCTTTTATCTATATATATATATATATATATATATATATGTGTGTGTGTGTGTGTGTGTGTGTGTGTGTGTGTGTATGTGTGTGTGTGTGTGTGTGTGTGTGTGTGTGTGTGTGTGTGTGTGTGTGTGTGTGTGTGTGTGTGTGTGTTTTACTTTTGTTGGAAATAACACGATGCATCAAAGGGAGCTAGCCCTTATCTAGAGACTCTCTCCTCCAGCTTCACCGGTCCCACAGGCGAGAGGAGAGTTTCCATGTTGCGAGGAGAAGGCAAGAGCTAGGCCTCCTTGCCCCAGGTGTAATCTCCAGCATCAATAGTTTTGGCACACCTGGTGGGACCAAGTGGGACAGGTTTTATCCAAAGAGTTGAAGAATTTTTGGTGTGTTCTTCAACCGACCAGCCTTTGGAGGCTTTTGCATCAACACCAATGGCGACTCTGAGTTAAATCTGCTGGTTAGGTAGCCTGGTGCCATCAAAAATCTACTTTCTTTATGTATAATCCCTTTGCCCAAAATCATGGGCCTTATATTACTTCATATTACCATGATCAGACTCAGCCTCTTTATGGCGTCCCCTCAAGCAGCTCTCCTAGTTGCCCTGCAACGATAAGGTAAATGGCGTTGGAGTTTGAGGGGCAGATAATGGAGATCAACAGAGAGGAGGAGCAGTACAGATATCAGCAGGAGCTGATGTATAAAGAGGAGTGTTTATTTAGACAAGCACAGGCTTCGCAATCCATGAAGGAGGAGGTAGCAAAATGGAGAAATCCATTTATTCAAGGCAGTCAGCCTTGTGTGACCCCTCCTATTTTGAAAAAAGCCCCCTCTTTTGTACCAAATCCTTTCTATCACATTGCACTTGCTCACTCCAGCTCATCTGATGCATTTGCTCTCAATCCCGTGCACCTAGCTTTCCAACATCAAAAGGCATGAGAGCAACCCCCCATGGAGATCGATCTTCCCAATCATTTATATTGTGAATCTTCCATTGGGGGGAGTACCACCAACCAGCATGTCCATCTTCTCAAGACTCTTCCAGTGCATCAATAGTCTCTTCCTTGCATCCCTCAACTTCCCCAAGTCTTTCAGCATGATGTGCATATTCCAAGTTGGAGGAAGGAATGCCAGGAACCAGCTCAGAGCTTTGAAGAGGATAATGCTGGTGATCTCCAAGAAAGGCTCCTTCAAGAACATATAGCCAGGAGAATTGCAGAGTTGGAGTCCCAAATGAGATTCCTCAGCCAACGTGTGGTGGATTTGTCTGAACCTAGCCCGTCCACACACCTCCAAGAGAGCTATCAGGCCACACCTGATATAGATGAAGTGTTGACCAAGTGGAAGGAGGAGAATCATTCGATTCTAGCTCAAGGACTGCCTCCTCTTCCACATAGTTTTCCCACTTCACCCCTTCTCAAAGAGGAACTTGTTTTGCAAGAAGCAGATAAGGAGCAGAAGGTCCAATATGTAGTTCTTCAAGAGGCTATCATGAGCGACAACGAAGGCGAAATCATCATGGAGGCTCCTTGTGAAGACACCATCAGCAGTGGAGAAGATGCAGGTCTTGCATATATGCAGATGTTCCAACAATTAGAAGAGGAACAAATGCATGGTGAGCTCTCTTCCCCCTTGTTCGATGAACTTCCTTGTTGCTTCGATGAGGAGGATAACTACGTTGAAGAGCATGATTTGGAGGAAGAAAAGGAGAGGTCTGTCTTCCTGGAGGAATGCCTTGAAGAAGAGATTTTTGAAGAAAGAGGCGATGTTCTGTGGGATGAGCAGTCATTTTGTGAGTCCATTTCAGACATCACCATAGTCACCCTTCTTAAAGAAGGCCAAGAGAAAGCAGAGGATGAATCTAACAGAGTTTTTAGTGAGACAGAAGGAAACAAGTCAGACCATGATACATTGCAGAGGGAATGTGCAGACCAAAGGGCTAACGGTGATGAGCCGACAGCCATTGATTTCTTGGTGAAGAGCACCAATTTAAAGGACAAGCATTCAACAGGCTTCCATGGACAAGAAGAGTATATATATGTCGGAAGCATGTTTGAATCTGATCCACTCGGATTCCAGCCAATGTAGGTGACAAGCAAGAGGAGCAAGTCACCAAATCTCATTTTCCTTCAGCTACTTGCCTGGCACCATAAGTCTTCTTTCCAAGAAGGGGACTTAAGAAATTTTCCCTTTGATCCAGGAGGGAGGCAAATTTTCCTGGTTAGCTGTATATAATAGTTTGTTTTCAATTGTTTTTCTTGTTTTCCCTAAGTGCAGTTGCACAGGTAGTGTTTTTAGCCTTGAGTATTTCCCTTTGCTTGGGGTAAAGGCTTCATATTTGATTCTCAAATCTTTCTGGCTGTTGATAATTCTTTCATAGCTGCATCTGACTCCGCACCCAATGGATTTGCAAGGCAATTGGGTTCTAAGCATAGCAGGCATGCTTCCCCTGTGAGTCGCCAATCTGTTGACCAATTTTTGACCCTGGCAAAATTGTGGTCAACTTCTTCCCTGGCTTTTCGAAGCTAGTCAATTTTGGGTTGCAAGTCCATCTTCAAGTTCATGCTTAGTTCGGGCTTGGTTCATGATTGGTTCAACTTTGGTTCAGCATCTCATTTCAATAGCATTGAACCTTCATATCGTTGAACCGTTGAACCAATTTTTTGGTTCAACGTGATGGGTTCAACGTACTTGGTTCAAGACATAAGTTCAATCGAACAGTTCAAAGGCATTGGTTCAAAGGCGGAAGGTTCATCGACTTCGGTTCAAAGGCTCATCGGCGCGCTTGGTTGAACCATTGAATCGTTGAACCATTTTGGTTCAACGGGTTCAGTTCAAGAAGCCCACACTTCAAAGGAAAAGACTCGATGACTTTTGTCAAGGATGGTGACGTTCCAAAGGCCGTCAATTTTAATGCAATAAACTAGCTGTTTGTTTTTTGAACTTTTGAGTGTTAAGCATTGGAAGGGAGGTTGAAATGTAGCAACCCGCCAAGGAGTTTGCCTAAGGGACAAGCGGCCAAAAAAGACAAAGATGCAGAAGAAGACAATGACAAAGTGACAAAGCAAGGAGGAATGACATGGCGCAGAAGTGACAATGCAGTCCAAGTGGCAAAGTGTAGGCGATTTATTGCCTGACAGTCCCCAAATGGCGCAAACAGCAAACAATGTAGACCGCACATTTTTAAAAGGGGACAAATTTCATCTGTTGGTAGAAAAGAGGCGCGATCCACGCTTCCACATTAAGGCTCGAACGCCAAAGTCAAATTTGGCGATTATACAACATGGTTCTGGCAGGCTTCTTCTAGGACAATGACAACACAACAGTGTTTCCTCTTTCTAATGGGACGCGATAGGCCAACTTGTCAAAAAAAAAAGTGCCAAGTTTCTTTCTCTTTTCTTCTATGTATTGTAACTTCTCATTTTTGAGAAGAATCGGTTCTTCCACTTTTGCAAAGGCGCAGCCCTGGCAAAATTTCACCTGAATCAAATAAAATGCAATTTTTTTACCTCCATTTGGATAGATGTTTCAAAGTATGCATTGAATGTTTGTCTGTGTCCAGTCATCATTTCTTGATGCTCTCACAGGTTTAACACCAACAGACCTGTCATCTACAAGGTGACATCTCTACAGTTGAAAGGAGAAGAGCAGTATTTGAGAAGTGCGAAACAGAGGAAGTTGCTACATAAGTGTGCGTTTCACAGCACCTTGGTGATCCCTTTCTTTTTTGTATCTTCCATTAAGGCCTCCCTGCTAGTTTCCAGCAGCCTGGTCCTTTTGCCAAATGTGTAGTGTATGTCTGTATTTGTTTGGTTTTGAGAGTGGATGTGTGAAGGTTGACCCTTGTTTTTTTTGGTGCATCACCTCTTTTAGAGTAGGCTTGTTTTTTCCTGCATTCTCTCTCTCTCTTTTCATCCCCCCCTTTTATATCTATATATATGTGTTTTACTTTTGCTGGAAACAACACGATGCATCAAAGGGAGCTAGCCCTTATCTAGAGACTCTCTCCTCCAGCTTCGCCGGTCCCACAGGCGAGAGGAGAGTTTCCATGTTGCGAGGAGAAGGCAGGAGCTAGGCCTCCTTGCCCCAGGTGCAATCTCCAGCGTCAACAGCTAGGTAACTCAATAGATGTTATGAGAGAACTCAAGAAATGTTTATGATGTGACATTTGGGGATTATTGAATATATTTGAGGCCATTACGATTTATAATACAAAGATGTATGGTTCACCTTCTTTTATTCTACAATCCCAGTATTTTTTTTCTTAATTTTATTATATATGTGTGTGTGTGTATATGTATATGAATTTATATTTAATTTTCAAGATATTTTTGGGTAAGTGCTTTCTTTTCATTTCAAGAGTAAATCCCCCTTTTAAGTGTATGATGTGGGTACCCCCTAAATCTTTAGAATTAAACCTACCAACCCTCCTTGCCACCTATGACCGATCACCAATCAACCACCTTTTCTCTCAATTGGTGACTCCTATATCACAACATTTACATTGTATGATGAACGATGCCCCCTTATGTACTCATGTGGCATGAACTTTGCAAATTCTTTAGTACTCACATCAACCACAACAAAAACAACATGATAAACTCCATAACCTCAATGTATTTCTCCCACATTAGTGTCTTTATAACATGTATGTGATATGGGCTCTCTAGTGTACAATATCACATGAAATATGTTGTCATTACCCCTCATCATCACTGCCCAACTCACTTTGAAATATTTCATCACTTGTACATTTTGTATGGCCTTGTCATAATTTTTGTAGGTGTTTATATATTGGTAACATACCCAATTACATGACTTTCACCCATTCAAAACGGGTACGTAACTTTCTACATGTCAACATCTTTGATTGGTTATTTTATATTAATAAGAGTGGTAAAGGATGTCATGAAAATTGTTTTGAATATGGAATAGATTCGAGATCTTTAGATCTAATCAATTTTACAACAAATGTTTATGATGTGACATTTGGGGATTATTGAATTTATATGAGGCCATTACGATTTATAATACAAAGATGTATGGTTCACCTTTTTTTTTCTACAATCCCAATATTTTTTTTCTTAATTTTATTATAAATGTGTGTGTGTATATGCATATGAATGTATATTTAATTTTCAAGATCTTTTTGGGTAGGTGCTTTCTTTTCATTTCAAGAGTAAATCCCCGTTTTAAGTGTATCATGTGGGCACCCCCTAAATCTTTAGAATTAAACCTACCAACCTTCCTTGCCACCTATGATCGATCACCAATCAACCACCTTTTCTCTCAATTGGTGAATCCTATATCACAACATTTACATTGTATGATGAACGATGCCCCCTTATGTACTCATGTGGTATGAACTTTGCAAATTCTTCGGTACTCACTTCAACCACAACAAAAACAACATGATAAACTCCATAACCTCAATGTATTTCTCCCACATTAGTGTCTTTATAACATGTATGTGATATGGG